>CM060624.1:27703119-28185619 GCA_030578275.1 Meda fulgida
AGGTCCTCAGCTCATGCTCCCTGCACTAATTAAGTTTAGGGGCTTTGTGTGTTCGTGCTTGGTTACTCTGGCAGCCTACGAGTACTCAACGTGCAGGGATTTACCCGAGAGACGTAATAAACGCGGCCTTACTTCTTCAAATCACATGTCCTTTGTTCATTCTCATGGGAAAGGGTTTTCTTCATGGCCCCCTTAATCCTGTGCTTGAAGCCTGTTTTTATCACTCTTCCCTTTCCTCTCTCACTCTCTCTCTCTCTCTCTCTCTCTCTCTCTCTCTCTCTCTCCATTTATCTGTCTTATATACCCTCCATCACAGAAGCGAGTTGCTACATTGGGGGTTATTTTAAGAGCAGACACTAACTCACTAACTCACACCTTTGACAGCCTGGAGGATTGGAAGGGGCCGTCACATTACGTATTACAGGACTTAATGGCAATACCAATTCAGTCATTTATTGTTACAAATACTTAATTATTTTTAATACTAATATGTAATATCTATTCATTTTAAATTCCAGCCATTCATTCTTTTAATAAAATTGTTAATGTGACATTATTTTGTTGTTAAAATCTATACGCATAATGTGCAAAATGTAGGTTTGTTTGTTTTCACGAAGGTTCTCTCCAATTCCTGTGTTAGCATTCTATCTATCTATCTATCTATCTATCTATCTAAATATCTATCTATCTATCTATCTATCTATCTATCTATCTATCTATCTATCTATCTATCTATCTATCTATCTATCTATCTATCTATCTATCTATCTACTGTATCTAT
Source organism: Meda fulgida (assembly GCA_030578275.1). Taxonomy (NCBI): domain Eukaryota; kingdom Metazoa; phylum Chordata; class Actinopteri; order Cypriniformes; family Leuciscidae; genus Meda; species Meda fulgida. The sequence continues at coordinate 27,703,901 of CM060624.1, forward strand.
CTATCTACTGTATCTATCTATCTATCTATCTATCTATATCTATCTATCTATATATCTATATATCTACTGTATCTATCTATCTATCTATCTATCTATCTATCTATCTATCTATCTATCTACTGTATCTATCTATCTATCTATCTATCTATCTATCTATCTATCTATCTATCTATATCTATCTATCTATATATCTATATATCTACTGTATCTATCTATCTATCTATCTATCTATCATCTATCTATCTATCTATCTATCTATCTATCTATCTATCATCTATCTATCTATCTATCTATCTATCTATCTATCTATCTATCTATCTATCTATCTATCATCTATCTATCTATCTATCTATCTATCTATCTATCTATCTATCTATCTACTGTATCTATCTATCTATCTATCTATCTATCTATCTATCTACTGTATCTATCTATCTATCTATCTATCTATCTATCTATCTATCTATCTATCTATCTACTGTATTTATCTATCTATCTATCTATCTATCTACTGTATCTATCTATCTATCTATCTATCTATCTATCTATCTATCTATCTATCTATCTATCTATCTACTGTATCTATCTATCTACTGTATCTATCTATCTATCTATCTATCTATCTATCTATCTATCTATCTATCTATCTATCTATCTATCTATCTATCTATCTATCTACTGTATCTATCTATCTATCTATCTATCTATCTATCTATCTATCTATCTATCTATCTATCTATCTATCTATCTATCTATCTATCTATCTATCTATCTATCTATCTATCTACTGTATCTATCTATAATTTGTCATCTTTACTCATGGGACAACAGACGTTTTTCACCTGAGCTGTACTTAATGACTTAAATGACTAGTAAATGTCTGAGTACTTAAATTATAATGGATAACATAATTAACAAAACCTAAAAGACATATTAACAGCTTTCCTGTTGCTCAAACAGAGCGTTGGTGCTTGCAACGCCAAGGTCGTGTTTGATTCCCAAGGAAAGCAAGAACTGATAAGAATGTAAATGTGTACCTTGAAATGCAACGTAAGTCGCTTTGGATAAAAGTGTCTGCCAAATGCATAAATGTAAATGTAACAAAATAAAGATGAAGAAAAATAACAATTACAATAAGGGCTTGGCTCCTAAAACCAAGATATTAATAAAATTGACAAATCAACTAAATTAAAATTAAAACTAAATTCAAAATAAAAATGGAAAATATAAATATAAAACCTATAATTTAATAACTGTTAATTTCGGTTATTAATGTCCTTATTTATTGTACATCTGTTTAGTTTTTTTATGTACACTACCGTTCAAAAGTTTGGGGTCGGTAAGATTTTTTATGTTTTTAAAAGAAGACTCTTCTGCTCACCAAGGCTGCATTTATTTGATTAAAAATACAAAACAAACCCAGTAATATTGTTAAATATTATTTCAATGTAAAACAGCTGTTTTCTATGTGAATATATTTTAAAATGTAATTTATTCCTGTGATCAAAGCTGAATTTTCAGCATCATAACTCCAGTCCTCAGTGTCACATGATCCTTCAGAAATCACTCTAATATGATTATTTGATGCTCAAGAAACATTTATGATTATTATCACAGTTGACAACAGTTGTGCTGCTTCATATTTTTGTGCAAACAGTGATTCATTTTTTTCAGGATTCTTTGAAAGTTCAAGAGAAAAGCATTTCATTAAAAAATAAATATTTTGCATTATTGTAAATGTCTTTACTGTCACTTTATATCAATTTCATGCGTCCTTTCTGAAGAAAAGTATTAATTTCTTTAAAAAAAAAATTGACCCCAAACTTCTGAACGGTAGTGTATACTGATGCCATGTTATAAAGTTACAGTGATTAGAACACGCATCTCCCATGATAAAATCACGAACACATGGCGTCTCGTGGCTAATGGTGCAGTCATATCTACCACGGTGAAATACTGATGGATAAATGCAGTAATCTTAATAGGAATCCTCCATAGTGAGGGGAAAAAATTGCAAATCCATGACTGAGACCTAAATTATTTACATTTCTGCAGTACTGATTTATCAGTGTGATGTCGCAGACTGCCATACAACTATTTACAACTCTATTAGAAATATTCACTGCGTCTTCCTCATAAGCACAGGGAATTACTTTGTCATTCGGACGCAAACCACGAAGGCTCGCCGTGTCGTGTTGATCTGAACTGTTGTGCTGGACCTGAGCCTCAGAGACCCTTCAGACCGGCACCTGCTCACAGTCATTTAGATGATCACAAATAAAGCACGTTCTAACATCTCCGTCTCAAGACGAGGGCTTTTGAGGCTTATGATGACAAACACATGAATGTGCCAGCACAAATGCAACAAAAACTAATTGACCAGTGACCAGATGGCCGGCTACACACCGGTCAAGTAAACATCCATCACGTGGAATCAAGCCAAAGCAGGTTTCACTAAACTAAAATGAGAACTTCTTCTGCAGATATTACAACAGTCATTAATGAATATATCACACTGACAGTTGATAAGCTTAAGATAACCATCTTTTTTTTTTAAGAAAGAAAAGAAATTGTGTTTGAATGTTGGCATGAAAATTCAAGGAGTTGTGATTCATCCGCATTTTGACATGCTTTAATTGATCTAAAATTACTTTGAAAATGTTTTTAGCTATAATTATTCCACATACATTTTTTATGACCTCACATTAATTGAGAAAGTACATGAAATATGTGTGCTCAAAAACAACCATCAAAGGACAGTTTCTTAAAAAAAAAAAAAAAAAATAGTGAAAGTCATTGAAAATGCTGTATATCTGAAAGTCTTTACAAAAGAATAAAGAAATAATAATAATGATCATTATAATTCCACCATGGCTCCAAGAAAATAAGATTAACATTGACATTCAGCTAAATTTAAACTGTAAAACAATAATGAAACAAAACAATTAAATTCAATAATAATAATAAAGAAAATAAATAAATATCAAATCTGTGTATTGGCTACATAGAGTATGCATGTATAATTTTAATGTAATCTTAATTTTGAATGACACAATGACACCTCTCCTGTCCCCATGTTAAGAGAAATCACACTGTACAGAAGTGAATTTCATTTCCTTCATCCTGAGGCTTATTAAATTCACTTTTGGTGTGAAAGGGCCTTTACTTTTGCCAAAAACAGAAATGAACAAACATCCCAGCCCAGATGAGAAAAAGTAACACAAAAGTTCTGTAACACATTACTTTCCATAAATAGTAACACAATATTGTAAAGCATTACTTTGTAAAAGTAGCTTTCCCAACACTGTATATAAATATTAAATGATTTATAAATGTCGATGTGCTCCTTAAAAAACCTTTATTGAAATACTTATTGAAAAAAAAAAACTATAATACTGTGGTTTAATTCTATAAAGCTGGTAATACCATAGATTTGTAATTCTCATGCACTCATAGAATCCTAAAAACGCTTAAATATATTCGATGATAACTCCATATTTATGCAATCAGACTCCCTCGTTGCATCTAAAATGTAAATGCAAACACATTCTGGTATGGCTAATTACTCTTAAGTCTCATAAGCCGCGGTTTGTCAAAGCAGTCAGTGGTGTTTTTTGGAAGCCACACACAGTGGAAATGGACAGTATCAGATTGCACCTCTTCGCCCTGATTACCGAGAGCTTATTAACATGTAAGAGGGGGTCTGAGGGGGCTCCGCATAAATACCTGCACACGCCCCGCTCGTGTCACACAGGTGAGTCATGACCTGCCAGGCCTTCAGCACCAGCGATTCCTTCACGACTCTGAGCGGAGATTCGCTGCTCATGCACCACAGCGGAGCCGCGGACTGTCTGCCCGCCAACATGGGGCCTCCGGGTAAACCTCATGCTTTACAACTATCATAGCATAGAGGCTCTCAGCCGCTGGGTTGCAGGGAAAACAATGCGTAATGCTAATAATACAATGCAACTGACTATATAATGGAGCGTAGTTAGGATAGCTAAATAAATAATCGTATATCTTTTGTGGTTGGTGTTTAACTGTACAGTGTTTTTGTGCAAATCCATCTGGCATTTGGTGATAAAACTGGGTGTTTGTTCCATGTGTTTGGCTGGTAAAACACTTTTTGTATTTATGATTTATACATAACAATATATTTCCTTTTTTAGGCTCTGTCATGTTAATATGTTTTGCATATTGTTGAGCCTATGCAGTTCATAGTACATTTCAATTTCTTTCTTTTTTGAGTGTTATGAATTTGAGACAAAACCAGGCTATAACGTTTGAAAGTTTGGGGTCTGTACGGTTTTTTAATGTTGTTGAAAGATGTCTTTTATGTTTGCCAAGCCTGCATTTATTTGACAAAAAAATTCTGTAATATTAGGAAAAATTATTACAATTTAAAAAAGCATTGGTTTGCACTTTATTTGGTAACACTTTATTTTACAATGTCATTGCTACACTTGTTACATATTACTATTGTAATAACTATAAATTATGCATAATTACATGCAACTAACCCAAAACCAAACCCAATCCTGAAGTATGCAGTTACTTAATTTTACTATTTACATGTGTAATTACAGTGTAACTAAGACACCATAAAATAAAACCCTTAAACCTTTATTTTAAGGTGTCCATGTTCCAGTGTAATTATTCATTTAAGTACTGAGTAATAATAAGTAACTATGTGTACTTACTATAGAGTTAGGATTAGAATTGGGGTTTGGTTCAGGTTTAGTTGCATGTTATTATGCATAATTTATAGCTATTATTACAGTAACTAGATGTAACGTGTAACAAGGACACTGTAAAATAATTTATAGCTATTATTACAGTAACTAGATGTAACGTGTAACAAGGACACTGTAAAATAAAGTGTTATCTAAAATTGTAATATATGTTGCTATGTATTTATTCCAGTGATGTTAAAGCTGAATTATCAGCATCATTACTCCAGTCTTCTGTGTCACATGATCCTTCAGAAATCATTCATGCTGATTGGAAATATCTCTTATTATTATCAGTGTTGTGCTGCTTAATATTTCGGTGGAAACCGACACTTGTTGATTCTTTGATTAATAGAAAGTTCAAAAGAACAGGATTTAATTAAAATAGAGTTTCTTTGACATTATACACATCTTTACTGTCCCATTTCGAAACATTTCTAAGTTGAAAAAAGTTGCAAATATTATGGAATAAGTTATAAAGTTGGACTTTCGTAGATCAGTCTGAGATGGGTCATCTCAGATCAAATCTGAGATGACCGGATTTGTCCAGTGGGAATACTTCCCATATAGAGGATTTTTATTTATTTAGGAAAAACATAGAACAAGGGCAAGGTGATAAAAGAGAGAGAGAGACTGGACTATGAGCGAATGTCCTTTCGAACTATCTATATGACCCTAAAGTCTTCATATTATTTAGTATTATCCCCAGTCCTGACTGCTGTCATCACATCTGTCTGACTCTCACTGAGGAAGTGACCTTTCCTGAGATCACATCTCTTTTCCCAGGGGAAATTCTTTTGGAAAAATATCACCAAATCAAAAGTATAATGCATTGACCAATGTCTTTTTACATCAGAAACACTCATAGTGTTTACCAAGCCAGCATTTATTTGATCAAAATACATAAAAGCAGTAATAATGGGAAATATTATTACAATTTTAAATAACTGTTTTCTATTGTAATATATTTTAAAATGTACTTTATTTATGTGATGGCAAAGCTGAATTTTCATCATCAGTGTCACACGACTCTTCAGAAATCATTCTAATATGATGATTTGCTGCTCAAGGAACATTAGTCTATGATTATCAATGTTGAAAACATTTGTGCTGCTTAATATTTTTATAGAAATCATGATACATTTATTTCAAGATTCTTTGAAGAATAGAAAGTAGACAGTTCAAACGAGCAGCATTTATTTGAAATAGAATTTGTTTGTGACATTATAAATGTCTTTACTGTCACTTTTGATCTATTTAAAAGGTCCGTGCTGAATAAAAGTATGCATTTCTTTCAAAAACAAATGACTGACCCCGAAGTTTTGAAAGTGTACATTTAGTTTGATGTTTTTTGGCGACACCTCTCACAGCCACTATAGGGAGCAGAGAAGCGGCTGCCAAGACAAACCGTAATTTGTTGAAATAATTCAAAATTATGTAGACGTGGCTAATCAGCTCAATTTGCACAGCTGTTACTTCTCCGTAGGTAATTATCAAAGCAGACATATTATTACTTTGACATGTTGATTGCTAAATTACCGGGTGCTTATTTTCCTCCCAGTTTTGTCTCACAAGCGAGAAAGCATTAGAAAAAGTCTTGTCAGAAACTCAATGCGTTGCGTCAAAATCTCTGCTCATTGTTTGCCATATAAATCATAGTCCTTACGCATAATTACTAAAACTGTGCCATTTAGCTCGAGCTCTGAGCCAGAAGATGCAAAACTCTCCAAATGAAATGTTTTGGCACTTCTATTCACACACGTACGTCCTCTGTTAACTCTGTTAACAGAGTATGCAGAGATCTGATCGTTTGAAGGGCTATTTATCATAATGTGGCTGTTGATCTGAACGTTTCACTTCTGACAATGATGGAATAAACCAATGTGTTTTTTAATAAGGGATCAAAAAGCTGATCACATATCTGGTGCGTGGTGCACTACTGATATACGAGGAGTGTTAGAGAGGTTGTTCTCAGAAAGAGTTTGATTACCACCCACAGGTTTACTCTGATCTGAATGAAACTCAATTGAAGCTCTGACAGCCGGAGGTCACTGCTCATATTAAGAACTATTATCTGCATTTACATACCTGCTTTCCTTCAGTAAATGAGTCTAATTTTATTTTCAGAGGCATTTGATGAAGGAAGAAATGATACAATCTGGTATTCATTATTACTGCAATAATGAATTATTTGTGTAAATGTCACCTCAGGCAGAGACGAGACTGAGGTTCAGGAAATGCGGATGCGCTTCTTTTACCGCTTTAGAGAAAGTAATGTTGCTCTTTGCACCGCTCTGTTTCAATCAGTGAGAAAGTTGGTTATTTGTATAATATTCAATTATGCACGCATACATTATGAATAGGAATATTCAAATCAATTCAACTCAAAATTGCTTTAATGGCATGACTGTAAATAATACTATATTATATCATAACCTAAAGTTAAATAAACAGTGTAACAAATTAGAACGTGTGAACATTTGATACCCTAGGGTTTTAATATATACACACATATTGAGGGTCACTGTGGTGGACACTAGGGAAACACAAGTCACAATACACACACACACACATTCACCTGTGGAACATCGACTCATATCTGAAGCCAGTGCTGCTGTCTGTCCCTCTCCTAATGTTATCTGTTCTACTTACGTCGTGGCTGTAAAGTTCTTTATTAAGTTAGTGAGTTTGTTTAAGTAGAGGTTTCTGATCTGTATCTGTGACAGTCAGTGAAGGAGGAAGTGCGTCTGTCTCGATCTCTCCTGTCCTACAGTGAACACACAACCTTTGCTCTCGGGGTTACCAGCTCTTTCTGTGTCTGCCAGTCTCTCTCTCTCTCTCTCTCTCTCTCTCTCTCTCTCTCTCTCTCTCTCTCTCTCTCTCTCTCTCTCTCTCTCTCTCTCTCTCTCTCTCTCTCTCTCTCTCACACACACACACACACACACACACACACACACACACACTTTGCTCTCGGGGTAACCAGCTCTTTCTGTGTCTGCCAGTCTCTCTCTCTCTCTCTCTCTCTCTCTCTCTCTCTCTCTCTCTCTCTCTCTCTCTCTCTCACACACACACACACACACTTTGCTCTCGGGGTAACCAGCTCTTTCTGTGTCTGCCAGTCTCTCTCTCTCTCTCTCTCTCTCTCTCTCTCTCTCTCTCTCTCTCTCTCTCTCTCTCTCTCTCACACACACACACACACACACACACACACTTTGCTCTCGGGGTAACCAGCTCTTTCTGTGTCTGCCAGTCTCTCTCTCTCTCTCTCTCTCTCTCTCTCTCACACACACACACACACACACACACACACACACACACACACACACACACACACACACACACACACACACACACACACACACACACACACTTTGCTTTCGGGGTAACCAGCTTTCTCTGTGTCTGCCGGTCTCGATGGCTAGGCTGTGTTCACTGAGCCTGAACTTGCTCAGGATCCGTCTCTGCTTTGTGTCTCTGACACTCTGGAGATATTCTTCAAATTAATTATTTGATTTCAGAGTTCGATAGAATTGTAATGTACTTTGTGTTTTAGTTTCCTGATCCCTATGTTCTATCTATCTATCTATCTATCTATCTATCTATCTATCTATCTATCTATCTATCTATCTATCTGTCTGTCTTTGTGTCTGTCTTTGTGTCTGTGATGTCTCACTGATATTAGTGTCTGCTTTAGTGCACTCAGGTCTCCCACTGGTCCAGTCATCCAAACGCTCGCACATGCATCTGTCCACTTCCGCTCTGAGTAACGCGTCAGCCAGCCTGCACTACCCGATGCCCCCGTGTCACTATAGCAACCAGCAGACCACCTACGGCATGATGGCAGGTACGTCAACTTACGCACAACTTACGCAACTGAGAGAATTGCTCTCCTGGGCATATGTATTATCGCGCATGATAAACACACACAGAAATAATGTTTTATTGGCAAAGTTCGGGAGGAGCACGTTCAGTTAATTAAGCAATCTCACCTCAATCCATTGACAGTTTAGCAGCATCCCTCCACCGCCCCTTCTCCACACTTCTAGTCCCCCCGGACAGCACGCCAAATACGCATTAAACCTTATACACCTTATTGTATGTAAGTGTGAACTCGTGAAATGCAGTGTGTGTGTGTCTCCAGCACAGGAAATGCTCTCTGCCAGCATCTCTCAGACCCGCATCCTGCAGACCTGCAGTGTCCCTCATGCCAACATGGTCAACGGAGCCAGTTCACTGCCAGGTACAAAGCTGTGCTTCTCAAACCTTCACACACTTGACATGATGCCACGACAAACACAGAGCGTGTCTCACTCCTGTCGAGCTGTTTACAACGGCCACACTGACAGGTTTTAAAAGTTCAGAGTCAGTCAGAATAAATAATTTAGGCTATCAACAGATTAAAAACAGTTCCCAGTGACAGTAACTGCAGCGCGTGTGGTGCCATTCTGCCTCTTAGGAAAGGGCGCATTTACATTCCCATGAGTCGGAGCGCAGTAGCCGACATTTCCTTTTGTTTGTGCTTCCATCTAGTGTATGTAGCAAGCAATAACAGTTCAGTACTGCTGCTGCATACAGAAGAGATACTTATTGTTAAAAAAACACCCATGTCATTTTTCGTTCTCTACATATTTATTCAGCATGGATATTCGTCATGTTCTGTGGAATTAGAAATTGCCGCTACTGAATTCAACCGAGGCCAAATCTGAACACAGTGCCACGTGATGCAGAAGCAACATTGCACTGAAAACATCCCGCCACTAGAGGGAGATGCATATCAATTTATTGTTATTGTAAAGATAGAAAATGTAAAGCCTTTTCTATACCCCCGTGAGCCTATAACAATAATTTGGAAACATTTTCATGTTTAATGTTTTTGAAAGAAGTATATCATGCTCATCAAGCCTGCATTTATTTAATCAAAAATACAGAAAAACAGTAATATTGTGAAACATTATTACAATTTATAATAATTGAATATACTTTAAAATATAGGAATATCAGTTGATTGAATAAATCAGGCTTGATGAGCATCAGAGACTTCTTTCAAAAACATTTAAAAAAAAACTTGTTTCCAAACTTTTGACTGGAACTATATAGCCTATACGTATATATAAAGATGAAAATCATCACAATATCACAATTACATGAGGGTGAATAGATAAAAAAATCTGGCCGTTTATTAATACAGGAGTTTATTTTTGTTCTCTCTCTAATTGAAATATTTCAAAGGTCAAATCAGTGTCTCTAATATCACTTTCAATAGAGATTCCGATAACATTCCTAAAGCCAGCACTTTATTATATCATTTTCACAACACATATTCATTTTTAAAATGCACTGCATAACTCAATACCTGACAGATCTCACTGAAATAGATAGAAAGACATTTTGGTTTCACTTTGATGGTCCTTTAGCAATTCTGTTGACTATTAGTAACTTTGCAACTACATGTCAACTAACTCTCATTCGAGTATTGGTAGACTGGTAGGGTAGGGTTAGAATAAGTTGACATTATAGTTGTATAGTTGAGATATAAGTTACTTATAGTTAATTACAGTAGAGTTTCTGTTGGAGGACCATCACATAAATATATAACAGATATTAAGCAGACAGTCTACTAATACTCTAATGAGAGTTAGTTGGCATGTAGTTGCAAAGTTACTTAGTTAACAGAATGTTCAAAAAGGGTCATCAAAATAAAGTGCCGCTGAAGTTTGTAAATTTTTTTTATAAAGAAATATATAGTTAAATGATATTCGGTCAAAGAGTCATTATTCCCTCTAACCACAGCCTTCATGTCTGTCCTGCAGGAGCTCTGGCTCCACGCCTCTATAAGTTCCCCGAGCACGGTTTGGGCGGGGGCTCGTGTGCTCTGACCCACAGCTTCCAGCCGCTGCCCCAGGCCCTGCTCACGGATGAAGCCTCTGTAGGGGACATCAAGCAGGAGCTGCGCAGGAAAAGCCGGCCCCTGGAAGAGCCCCCCGATATGGACTCGCCTCAGATCCGGGAACTGGAGAAGTTTGCTAATGAATTCAAACTGAGGAGGATCAAACTAGGTTTGTCTTTTGAGCTGGACTGTGTTGTGTGTCGTTTCCCATATAAACTTTGTAAGCAACATATTTTGATTAGTTTATCTCAAACCAGTTTAGTTTGTTTAGCTATTTTATATTAGATAAAGTTATTTCTGTGATGGTCTATTATTATAAAGCTATCATCCACCCCTGACTGCACATAAAAATACAATAAACATTTGGTGCGTCCCAATTCGTGTACTTATGCACTATTCTGTAGTCATTTTGTAGTGTAAATGAGTGGGTGTGTTCACACTGAAAATTGCACTTCAAATACCTGAATGATGATTTAATTAACCGAAAAACACTTCATTAACTCAACTGTTGCAGCTACAAAGAGTACTTATTATGAAGATGATATATTAAAAAAGAATTCTTGATGAATAACATATTTAAGTGTGAACTAAACACAGTTGTAATGGTGAAGTTGCAATTTAGTACAATTGAAATTGTAAATGTAAAATTAAGTGTAAACACTTAAAATCAGTTGTAATAGTAATTTCCGCTGAAACAGGAAGACAGGCAGGGCATATAATAGCTCCTCCCCTTTAAAAACAATAGCCAATAGGGGTTCGTTTATATAATTATACGTATATATATGCTCGGCCAGAGCCGTTGAGCTCGGCAAAGGCTAATTTTCCTCCTAATCTCTAACCGTTTCTCCTCGTAATCCCCTCTATATCGCTTTAAAATACAGCACATTCTTTCCCAAAAGGGTTTGCTAGCAAAACTTTTCCTAACTTTCAGCTTTGATTGGCAGGTTACACACAGACCAATGTGGGTGAAGCACTGGCGGCTGTGCACGGCTCTGAATTCAGCCAAACCACCATCTGCCGCTTCGAGAACTTGCAGCTCAGCTTCAAAAACGCCTGCAAGCTCAAATCCATCCTGGCAAAGTGGCTGGAGGAGGCCGAGCAAGCCGGTGGTGAGTCACACTCCTCAGTGGGAATATTTATATATTTATTTACCACCACCATGCCATTATTATCCCTGAGTTTTGAAAGAAAACTTAAGATTACTTAGCTCTAATTTGCGACTCCCATCAGCTCTTTTTAATGAGAAGATGGGCATGCATGAGCGTAAACGGAAACGGAGAACAACCATCAGGTAAATGGGGAATTCGAACTAAACAAAACCCATTATATCAGCATCTCCCTCTCATTAATGCCTAATTAATTCTTAATTTCCTCTCTCAGTCTTGGGGCTAAGGAAGCCTTAGAAAGAAATTTCGTGGAGAAGAGTAAGCCATCATCTCAGGAGATCGTGCGCATGGCGGAGGGTCTCCATCTGGAGAAGGAGGTGGTCCGCGTGTGGTTCTGTAACCGCCGGCAGAGAGAGAAGAGGGTGAAAACCAGTCTACACCACAGCTCGTTCATGGCCAAAGAGACTGCAGCCTGCAGACCCTGAAGAACCAGAGTCTCCAGATGCTGTACCGGGATGTGATTACTCTATTATCCACAGGCAAGAATCCACACCAAATGTTGGCAGTGAGTGGGTTTATTCTAGTGATTCACCAGCAGGAGTGAGTGAGGATATAATACAGGGACCCCAAAAATGTCTGAATGTTATCTCATAGATATCAGAATATCCAACCAAATGCCATCCGCTAACACACTATGACCTTCTGAAACATGGTCTCATTTGAAACAGTTAAAAAGTTCACACAAGTGCTATCAGAATAACAACAGGTGCAATTCATCACATTAACTGCTGTATGAATATGATCCATTAATGTTTTAAAAATTCATAGTGTCACAATAGCCTACTTTCTCTTAATATTATATATCCAGTTTTATTATCATCTAAATTGTGACATTGTTTCTAGTTTGAAAAGGTTAAAATAAATGCCAGTTGGTTTGATATTTTTTTATATATCCCCATATATATAATTGCCATTTATAGATTTTTAGGTATGCTTTTAGTGTCCAATACTTTCTATTTAATTTCATTTTAATTTATTTATATTATTATTTATATTTATTTATTGCATTTTATTGCTTTTATGAATTATACGATAATTTAAGCAGCCCCCTCATTGAAATCTGAACTTCAGCTGGTCAAAGACATTTTATTTTTATTTTATTTTATATAAAAGAGTGTTTTTGCTCTGAAATGGGATATTTCTGTTGGTTTCTACATATAAAATTATTAAAAAGGGCAGAATAGCATCTTGATACTTTTGAAATGTTGTTAAAAAATGTATTCACCATTCATATATTTAAATACATTCCAATCAAAGTTTAATGTATTAGCAAAATATGCAAATATTCTAAAACCGAACTAAAACACATCCTGGAAATGTGTCATTGCACTGTAGAGTTTTGTATGAAGCATCCAAACCTTTTTTTGGCGACGTTATTTGTATAGAAATTATGGAATTGTCAGAAATAAATGACTAATATTGTGGTCATGCTTGGTTTGTCATATTATTATAAGATCCTGCAAATCATTAGCTGCTCTGCAAAAATCTGGGCATTGTTATGGGAATTACATGCTTCGCATGAATTGTAACAACATGGTAAGTGTGCTGTGATTCAGTTTATTAAACATAATCAAACATCATTCCGATGGGAGGGAATTGAGCATCCATCATGTGCGTATATGTGGCATGTGTTAATTTAATGTGGTATGATCAGAGAGCCCTACTGGGTTTTACTGAGGGATTATTTACAGTATTGCATTGTTCCTGACAGTGTTATGATGAGGTAGCACACAACCACTCTCAGCAGAGAGATATGGGTGATGATCTATATGATCATCATCTCCTGCCATTGACTGTGTCAGCAACACATCCCTAACCACCCCATATGACCTAATAATGCAATAAATACAGTATACTCTGGGATAATGTTGACAGGGTTTGACATTTTCAGTATATATCATACATAAATATGATCACTGGGAAAACAATAAAACGTTGGATTTGTCCGTGTGTATTCCAGCAGATTTCAGTCCAGCAGGAACGCTTGCAGCAGTTACACATCCATACCTCATTAAATTACTTTGAAATTAATGGACTGCACCCTGGTTCATTTAAGAAAGGTCACTCGACAAACTCATTAAGACCTTATTTAAAAATCACGATTCATTATGATTATGAATAATGATGTCTAATTTAATGAAATATGAAATGCTCTAAAAGGCCATTAGAACAATTGTAAGGTTCATAACACTCCGCTTAAAGGTTTCCCACCGTTTAACAGTTCAGTACGGGCCACCCTCTTGTTTTTAGTTGCTTGCACAAATGAACTGATTGTTAAATGCTGAAATACATGTTAAACACCAGTTATTCACAAATATGAAGGTACTTTATTAATTAGAAAATCAAATCAAAGCATAAACTGTACATTCATAAACACTTGTGTTGGTTAGAATGAAAGAACCTTTTTAAACCGTGCTGAGAACTACATACGGATGAAGTTGAAAAGAAAAACTGATACTATAGTTCTCCTAGAGGCTGGAATACACTATACGACTTTTAAAATATGAACAGACTTCAAAACACTAGGCATTATTGCAGACTTTTTAAATGGTTACAGAGAAACATGGGCATCGTACACTTAACGACTGAGGATCACACACTACCAGACGTTCAATGAAACATTTGCCTGGAAACAAATGTGCGTTCTAAAATCGGCTCAAAATATCAAACATGGATGGAACTAGATGGAATGAGAGTGTCCAGCAGAGTTTGTACACCACGCGGTTTTCCACAAAATCCAACACAGTCAACGTGTTCCAGTGGGAGAGGATTAAGAGTCTGCAAACTGGATTTGGCTTTCAGCCATAGAATAACCATTTTTTGGTTCCCTATTGAACCTTTTAGTGATCAGTGAAGTGTAAAGAACATTTTTTGATGCTCGGACACAGCATATGCTTAGCTAATTATATTAAAGTATGAATTAAACTCTATGAGAACTGAACTCACAGTATTGATTTATTTCCCCGCAACACCTGAACAATTGATAATTTCCATAACACTGACATGATATGTTGAGCATCGTTCAAGTTTAAATGTGACCATTATGGAACTACAATTTGTTTTACCTTCCCAAATCATCACTCAACAGTTAAATGCTCTTAAAGGTTGAATTGTTTCAAGGCTGATAAGATTAAATCATGTTATCATTATCATATCAACAAATATTCTCATGCATACGATATGTTTGTATGTAAGTGTAAGAAATACACTTTATACCAAACCTCATTGCGAAGGAAACTGTATTCCTTAACTTACTTCCTTAAGTCATACACAACCTAAAAAGACAAAAAAATACACGTAATGAGCATATTTTCATAACATGACACGCATTTGAGATGATTAGCCCTATAACACATGCTGTTCAAAAATCTTCCAATGTTGGTGTGCATTTAAAGTATTCAAAGGACAATTTGTTACCACAGTAATAGCACCCTTAAGTTAAAGTAAAGTGTGTAATTTTTTTCAGAATAATGGCTGTCCCCGAACTCGTATACTCTCTGAGTGAGTAGGTACTTCTTTTGAACAAGTAAACTCTTTGTGACTATTAAAAAAGTACATTCTATATATTATGAATGTGTAGTAAGACATTCACCATGTACTTAATTCGCAATGTTGTCATATCTGAAATTAAATACAGTATTCAAAATAAACAATAAGCCAACAGAGTAATATGTCCAAATACATATTCGAAAATCACTAGGTGAAAAGTAACCTAAAGATCTACTACTTCCTTCAAGATTCTGAAGTGTATCAACAAATGTAGTACTAACAGTAGAGAATGCGATTTCAGACACTGGAATTGTGATGTGAATGTGGAAGGAAGTAGTCGGTCATCAGAGTACTTTTCGGCTACTGTTTCATGAAAACTTCAGACATGCTATTCCTTTCACATACTGTTTTTCGCCTACTACTTTGTGAAGTATTGCCATTGGTTGCCCAAACAGATAGCCCTGCCCCGAGCTCACACTATTGGTTGAGATGATGTTGTTCCAGTCATGCTGCTCAAAACAAAACACTGCAATTCCATTTGGAGCCACTAGTGGCACAAAAATGAGATACTTGGCCTTAAAAACCCTACACTATGTGCAGCAGATTTGGAGAGAATGTCAGTTTGAGTGCGCATTTTGTCAAAACATCTAGACCGTGATCTGCTGTATATATCTGACCAATGAATCCAATCCAGTGACTCATTGCGATGCTCCAACAAGAGTATGTTTCTTGACATTTTCCCTTCATTTATTACTTGGACACTCCCCGTTCCCACTATGAACTCAGTCTCTCTTTGTTGGCAGTGGGTGCACAGGTGTGGAGGGTGAAGAGATTTAGTCCATTCCCAGAGCCTTCAGCTGTCTCTCGATCTCAGCGTCTGAAATGGTGGATTTAGACTTTGCTGGGGAGGCGCCAGGGACGATCTTTCCTGCTGACGGGGCTCTTACCATCTGCGGAAACAATAGTTTATTAGAGCAGTAAAACTTCCAATTTCACAGATCACCTGGTGCTAAAACACTACCAGCATAAGCCTCAGTTTAATTGTTGTTTTGGGGCATAGATGTAGCACCAATCAAATATGATCATTGTTTATGCCAAATGTTCTACTACAACAGAGCCCGATCACTTTATTCGGGAAAAACAGGACAAAGAATCTGTGGAATATGGTAATAATGAGAATTACATTTTGGCCCAAGGGAATACACATCTGCTGCAATCAGATACGGTGATTCTGCATCTCATGAATCTAAAGAAAGGTCTACAGTAATCACAGGCACAGCCAGAGTCCAGCCATCTGCTGACAGCAGCCGCTGGGGCTGTCCCGACAACAGGGTGGACAAAAAGAAAGTCAAATCTTACCTTTCCTGAGATCTCTATGCCGATCTCATCCAGCATCTGGTTCACGATGTCCTGGCATTCCTCCTCATCGCCCGATTCATCAAAAATCTCATCCAGTGTATCGTTGACTGAGAACAGAAATTTGAACAAGTTGTTGAGATCTCTTCTGGACCATCTCTTCCTGTCTAGATTGGCAGTGTTTGCCAACAATGTTGACTATAACTTTTGCATTAAGGTCTGGTTCCTCAAAACTAGTGGTGAGTCAACAGTGCCAAAATTGTTAATTGAACAATAATGAATTTCAATGGTTGTATTGCCAACAATTCACAGCACAGAACTCATTGTGTGCACAAAACATGTCCTTGTTGCCAAATGAGCCAGTTTTAATGTTGTCCAATTCATATTTTATTTTACTTGATGCAGTTATAATGTTTTTTGAGGACGAGGGCATGTCACACAGCCTGTCCAGGTTGGCGCTTGTGTAATTTGGCTGCTTCTACCAAGTGAATGATATAATTTGTCTCAAACTTGACTGGACACCCGGCCTTTGATGTGAGGTGAAATATGGGAAGTGCGGTCGAGCCTATTTATTTTGCTCTCCTGATGATTCTGAAATTTAAAAAAATACAACGAAACTCACCATATACAGTAATCATACATAGTCCGGAGAGCTTTTAGCAGTTTTTTGCACTGCTAAAACCAACCATAACAGATCCATCATTTCAGAAGAACTTCAAACTTACGCATGTCCTCCGTCATTCCCATTTTGAAGTTCTCTTTTTGGAAGTCCTGCATCGTCTGTAGCGTCTTCTTGGGGTCCATTTTTTTATTGACAGTCTGCATAGTCTAAGAGACAGAAAGAGTTCAAGCAATCCATCACGTTCCCGGAGAATAAATAGAGCATCCTTACGGTGCACAAAACGGTAATAAAAATAACACAAGCTCTGACAAAAATCCACCATGGACGAATACATTTTGAATGCAGCTCAACATAAATTTCGACATCACACCATTTGGTGAGGAGGGGGAGTACAGTAAGTAGATGACACAGAACATAAAAATAGGTCGCATGGAGAGAAGTCTGTTTTACTGTCCCTCTGGGTCTCTAGCACTGTGGCAGGGCAGACACACATGAAGAGTCTGATTACAGAGAATTATTTACACACAGCCTCATTATCACCCATCTCATATCTATTACACCAGCTACCTCCTTATGATTGACTACAAATACCACCATATACAGCCGGGTGAGGAAATATTAATAGCTTCCTTCCTCATCCAATATAGATTGGATGGATACACACACAATGAATCTTGGAATGGCACAGGAACGGCTGTTGTGTGAGAAAAACAACACCCCATCAATGAGTAGTCAGAGACTGAACTTAATTGGCTGAAACTGCATTTTATGTGATGATACGACATGCCTGTAGTGATTGGTAAAGATGCTTTGTGAAGTGTGTGCATTAGAAGTGCAGACTGTGAAATTGGCTCCTTATTCAAGAAAATAAGTGTCGAAGTAAAATAAATGAACCTATCCCCATCTCATGCAAACTTTGAAATGTAATAGATTAATTAATTAGATTAATAGATGATTAAATATATTAATGATGAACTACATTACGTGAAAAGAAATAGAACATTACTTTTTTTTTAAACATTATTTCATCTAGTTGCCTCAACTTAATGTACAAAATTACTAAAACTTTACCCAAAAATGAAATGAAAACAAAAAATATAAAAAACAAAAACAAAATATTAGTATCTCAATGATACTACAACACTGGTATCAAGATGCTATTCTGCCCTTATAAGCAAAAGTGATCAAATTGGATTTATTTTTTAATTATATTGTATTTTAACAGCTTTAGTCTACATTTCTATTAGAAGTTGCTTAAATTATCTTATAATTCACAAAAGCAAGATATTAAACTTACAAGGTGCTTTTTCTGGTAAGATCTTGAGCTTGCTTAAGACCATATACGCTGCATTTACAATGTCCTTCTGAGTGACTAGTATTACATTTATTAAAAAAAAAAAAAATATATATATATATATATATATATATATATATATATATATATATATATATATATATATATATATATATATATATATACTGTATATATGCTACTTTATTCATTTTCTTAATAAGAAAGCTCCATAGGCTCCATCCTAAGCTCCATAAGACAACAACATGGCTCCTATTATTTTGTACAAGCATCATAGGAAAAACTCTAAATGAACGATAAATGAGGACAGTGTGAATTAATACAGATCTTTATAAAAGTAGGGCAGAAACTATAAAACTGGGTCACAATGAGACCAGTGAAGTAAGGAGCTCCTCACCAACATGATAATTAAACCCTGTTTAAGGATTCTTTTGAAGTTCTTTGCTACATAAGGGATTCTGTTTTTCCAGCTCTTCCCGGGAACACATCGGGCTACATGTGAATAATACAGAGCCGTCATCAGTGGGTGGGGGAGAACTGGGAATGTTGAAGGGAATATTGTGATGAGGGTCCCACTAAGGTCCTCCATGGACAGCAATGGAGAAACTGAATCAGTAGTCATGCAGATCCATTGGGAGATGTGAGGCTCTTACCTTCGCTGTGGTAGACATGGCTCCAGCCATCTTCATCTGAGAGTTCATGACCTTGGTCTGCGTGGACATGGACGTGACCTTAGAGCTTACGGCGTAGGTTCGGTTCTTCTGTTTTCTAAGCTGTACGAGCTGTTTGGCCAGTATCTTGCAGGCTTCTCGGTTTCCAGTTTTGGCCATTTTTTTTATTTCCATTTCCTGGTAAGGATAAAGACATCAACAATTCTGTGTTTAATAGGAACAAAATTGGGTTTTCACTTCTAGGACAGAACAACAAGGCACCTAGACAAGGCAGAGATGTTCATGGTGTTGTGAAGCACCACACACACCAGAACAGCTGAAACTTGTGCCATGTTTACTTGTTTGGACCCAGAGGTCTGTGTTTCTTTACATTAGTAAAAGTCTGAAAACAGCTCTGTGCCCTGAGGAGCTTCAAGCAATTAGATGCAGTGTGGGAAACTGTGAGTGTGTGTTTGTGTATGTAGAGATACTGTGTGTGTGTGATAGTGAGGGCGACCCATCAGAATTAAAGCTGAGACTCGCTACACTAACAAAACCTTCCAACAAACTTCATGTGCAGTGCTAATGATTTTACAGCTCTCTTTCTACACCATTTGTAGAAAACAACATGACAAACATTTTTAAAATAAAAATCCCTTTCTAACAAGCATCTGGTAACTGGAAATGTTAGCTTATTGGAGAGTCATAATCATTTGATGGAGACCAAGGTGAAATAATAAAAAGATTAAATCATTTTCATTTTTGGGTGAATTATCCCTTAAAACCCTTTATTTTATGAGAAAGTATAACATTTGGAGTTAATGATGAAAATTCAGTTATGCCATCATAGGGATAAATTACATTTTAAAACAAAAAATGAGCCTATGTTATCAGTTTTTACCGGTTGTTCTCAGGGAATAACACAATGCTGGATGGCATGACTGACCAATCAGAATCAAGTATTCCACAGAGCTGTGTAACAAAATATAATATCATTTTGTAATTCTGTTTGGTGCCACAAGTTGTGCAGAAATTATACACTTCACCTTTCAGACAGCCATTATTAAATCCATAATCTGAATCCCAGGCAATTCTTTTGGAAATTTAACTCAGCAGATTCTGTTTTCTCTTGTGTGCTCTTAATCTTAGTCTCGCAGGTAAACACATGCTGATCAGCTAAACAGGCATATTAGACACAATAACTCTAATGAGACACACATTAGTCCAGGTGCTGCACTCTCCTCACATGATGCCTGCTAAGCAGAACACACACACACAGCACTGTCCTACTTTAACACACAATGGCATTTTGTGACAGCTTCTGAGAATATTGTCCATGTTCAAAATATGACTGGAATGGGGCATTTTTTACTGTTACACCTTGATAACAATGATATGCCATCATTATAAATATTCATGTGCAGAGAGCTGAGTGAGACAGAGCTGAAGCATCTATTAGAGATGTTTTATTGTCACGTCAGCCAATAGGCAGCAATATGGATTGAAAAACTAGAATAAAAGTGAGAGACGGATGAGCTAAACAAAACCCTTACCTTCAGAGAACAGATAATGCTAAGTATGACCCAATTCAGTTGACTAATATTTATCCAGCAGTTGACGGATATGATGTCATCTGGAGCAGGGATAGGGATATGCGATATGATGTGATATTAGATTGTGAAATATTAAAATGTCGCCACGATCTGCCTGTACAGAGAGACTGCTAGAATCGTGCTTCAGTGCACATTTTATTATTTGCATGTCCTTTAAAGCCCTGCCAGTTAAAACTTTCAAATGATTTTACAAGCACATACATTTTTCTGTGCACACAGAGCGCAAGTTGTGAACTAAGTTGTCTTTTGCGTCTTATTGCGCTTAAGCTGTTAAATTCAAAGGTTTACAAAGACACACTTGGTTATGTTTTAAGTGAACGTAAACAGCTGGAAGAAAATCATTAAATCCTTAAAGTGACAGCAGCCTAATATACCTACTGCTGTCTGTCATTAAAGGGATAGTTCACCCAAAAATGAAAATTCTGTCAGTAATTACTCACGCTCATGTTGTTCCAACCCCGTAAGACTTTCGTTCATCTTCGGAACACAAATTAAGATATTTTTGATTAAATCTGAGAGCTGGATCACTCCTCCATAGGCTTCTTAAGGGATTGAAACTTGTCGGCCCATAAAGTCAGTGAAGAAAATGTTTAAATAGTCCATGTGACTACAGTGGCTCAAACATAAGTATATCAAGCAACGAAAATAGTTTTTTTTTGCGAAAAAACAACAAAAATAACGACTTTATTCAACTATTCGTTTTTTTCAGTGTGGGCCTCTGACGTGAGTTCACGAGTGCGCCACGACGCATGCGCGAGAACTTGGAAGATGACGTTCTTCTTCTACTACTTCTTGTTGTCCTGACATAGCCGGAAGCAGAAAACTTTCTGTTTACAAGCGGAGGAAGATGCGAGTAGTAGAAGACGAACGTCATCTTCCAAGTTCTCGCGCATGCGTCGTGGCGCTCTCGTGAACTCACGTCAGAGGCCCACACTAAAAAAAACGAATAGTTGAATAAAGTCGTTATTTTTGTTGTTTTTCGCACAAAAAGTATCTACTAAAAGTGAACTAACCCTTTAATGTTAATCAAACACTGAAAATCACTCACTGCTCTTGAATGAAGAACTTTTGTAGCATTAATAAGAATCAATGGATATTTGGAAAGCTACTGTTTAATAGACCTACTGTACCTAAAACATTTCAAGTATTGTTTATTTTGTTTAAATAATTGTTTCTTTTATTGTATTTTTCCTGTTGTTTAATAAGACTTGCCATATCACCCACCCCTATTTTGGCCTAAATGATCTGTCATTCTTGTTTATTTTGTTCTGTTCCCTTGTAAGGCTAAACATAATTATTATAATTTTTGTATTGAATTTTTTATTTATCCTAGTATGTCATTATGTTTTGTGTCCTCGTAATCTTTAATCAAAATAACTTCTCCTCCCTCTTGCAGCGACATCTTTTCTCTTCTCTACTGACGTGTTTACTGGCTCGAGGGCAGGACAACCTGTCACTCACACAAGATTGTCCAATAGCAAACCACAACCATCCAATCAGTTTCCGATGGACAAAATCAAGCCCCGCCTTACATGTTTTCTTGTTCGAGAAGCTGTTTCACTCATATATACACTACCGTTCAAAAGTTTGGGGTCAATTTGTTTTTAGTTTTTTTTTAAAGAAATTAATACTTTTCTTCAGAAAGGACGCATGAAATTGATATAAAGTGACAGTAAAGACATTTATAATAATGCAAAATATTTATTTTTTAATGAAATGCTTTTCTCTTGAACTTTCAAAGAATCCTGAAAAAAATTAATCACTGTTTGCACAAAAATATGAAGCAGCACAACTGTTGTCAACTGTGATAATAATCATAAATGTTTCTTGAGCATCAAATAATCATATTAGAGTGATTTCTGAAGGATCATGTGACACTGAGGACTGGAGTTATGATGCTGAAAATTCAGCTTTGATCACAGGAATAAATTACATTTTAAAATATATTCACATAGAAAACAGCTGTTTTACATTGAAATAATATTTAACAATATTACTGGGTTTGTTTTGTATTTTTAATCAAATAAATGCAGCCTTGGTGAGCAGAAGAGTCTTCTTTTAAAAACATAAAAAATCTTACTGACCCCAAACTTTTGAACGGTAGTGTACATCACAATAAGGGAAAGAAAAGATTATCGCAACTTCCATTTCATGCCAACTTTAAAAACCATCAAGAAAAAGAATCATGGTAAGATCGTGGATGGTGATCCTGGCTGAAAATAATTATGATATATGATATGATTATTTCGATTTTTTATTTTGATTACTGATTTTTATCATTTACCCACCATATAAAAATTGTCTTTAAATTCCCAGTTAAGTGAGATTTTGCATCCTAGATTTTTAATGTGTTCTCAGACTTTGGGACGCCTCTATAAGTGTAAATGGGGAATTTAAGCAGCGGCTCATGACCGCCCTGCAGCTATCTTTCAATATAGGTCATTTCTTTCTTTCTTTTAAATAGATAAAGCAAAACCATGTCTAATTACAATAAAGATGAAGAAAAAAAGAACCCCTTTTGGGAGGCAATTATGCACATTTCTATGTTTACATAGAAACAATTAGTGTAAATGGAGAGAGTGAGTGGAAATGTTGGATTCTTCTGAGCTTTTATAGGGACGCCATGAACACTGAAGTCATCCTCATGAGTATTGAGCGATGAACAATTCGCTTAAACTTAAAGCTATAAAGGCCAACTAATCTACTTTTTCTAAATGCAACTAACAGAGAGATCCCCAAAATTAATTAGCTTACTCTATTCTTTGAAGCAATAAAACTAAAATCAAAGAGGGACTACCTTGCACGAGCAGCAACACATGATGCTGGAAGGGACGTGGTGGACGTTGGGAGTTGAAGTTAACAGATATGAAACCGCTTTGTTCCACTTACCATTTGCCTCTCCTGTCTCTCCAGGGCAGCTCTGTCTCTGGTGATTTGTCTCTGGGTGCCTCTCAGCTCTTTGGACTGCTCTTTAATGATATCTGTGACAGGACGGGGCAGAGAAGAACATGCAATAAAACCATCTGGAAAATCCTCATACAGTTCACTGATCTGAAACGGAGTTTTTATTTTCTCCTCCCTTTTCCCCTTCTCCCTCAGTCTCCCTCTTATTCACACACACACACACAAAATGTTCAGGTGTTTGGCTGACTTATCATATGCTTCACAATGGAAACCTTCATAGAAAAAGTAATACCAATACCAATTTAACAATTACTACATTAATCATATTTATAGGCCTAATATATATATATATATATATATATATACACACACAGTTGTGGTCAGAATTATTGGCACCCCTGGTCAATATGATCAAAGATGGCTATAAAAATAAATCTGCATTGTTTTTCATTTTGATTAAAAAAATTCTCAAAAATCAAACCTTTCATTGAAGTAAAAGAATTGAAAGTGGTAGGAAATCACAATATAAAACAAATGTTTTTCTCCAAAACACGTTGGCCATAATTATTGGCACCCTTTTATTGAATACTTTTTTGACCATTCCTCCATACAGAATCTCTCCAGATCCTTTAGATTCCCAGATCCATGTTGGTGCATCTCATCTTCAGTTCAGCCCTCTCATTTTCTACAGGGTTCAGGTCTGGGGACTGGGACGCTCATGGCAGAAGCTTCATATTGTGCTCAGAGACACATCTTTGTGTTGATTTTAATGTGTCTGTTTTGGATCATCCTGATGGAAGATCCAACCACGGCCCATTATAAGATTTCTAGCACAGGTTGCCAGGCTTTGATTTGTTATCTGTTGGTATTTGCTAGAATCCATGATGCCATGAATCTGAACAAGATGTCCAGGACCTCCAGCAAAAAAATAGGCCCAAAACATTAAAGATCCAGCAGTATATTTAACATTAATATTTAAATTTTATAGTTGTCGTGTCTGACGGCTGAATATCCTGGATTTAGTTTTTTCTTGAAACCCTCCCAAACAACATGTGTTGATGCAGGGGTTGTCAGGTTTTAGGCTTTCTGACCCCATGACTCAAGTAATCTCTGGAATTCATCTGGGATCCTTGGAGGGTCTTTGTCCACTGAAACTCTCCTCCTCACCGTGCATTAAGACAATAGAGACACCCGTCCTCTTCCAGGCAGATTTGTAACATCTTTAGTTGATTGGAACTACTTAATTATTGCCCTGATGGTGGAGATTGGGATTTTCATGCTTTAGCTATTTTCTTACAGCCACTTTCTATTTTGTGAAGCTCAGCAATCTTTTTCTGCACATCAGAACTATATTCTTTGGTTTTACTCATTGTGAGGGATGATTAAGGGAATTTGGCCTTGTGTTTCCTCATATTTAAACTTAAACAAGAAGTCATAGCTGGACAATTGCATGTTATTAGTCATCCTGGTGGGCTAAAAAAATTCAAACATTAATGGGAATATACTGCCAATAATGGGTGCCAATGTGTTTAGGAGGAAAACGTTTATTTCATAATGTGATTTCCCCCCACTTTCAATTATTTTACTTCAATGAAAGGTTTAATTTTTGCTAACTGTTTGAATGAAAGATTAAAATAATAAACGATGCAGATTAATTTTACAGCCATCTTTGATCATATTTAACAGGGGTGCCAATCATTGTGACCACAACAATATGTATATATATATATATATATATATATATATATATATATATATATATAGACGTTGTAAACAGACATAAATATGAATAAGGGACTACTGATATAAACTTAAATTGTACAATAAGCAGAACAATTGCAACAAAAAGAGAAAGTGGACTTAGAAAGCATGAAGCTCACAGCAATGAAACGAAAAGCAACACATAGAAATGCATTATGGCAACGACATCTCAGGTAAAAGATTGATTTTCTAATGATTCGTTACAAAAGTGCGCATCAAAAATGCTGAACACGGAAGCTCGAAGCAGATCAGGCACCTTAAATAATTCCTAGATAATATATACACACAAGAGCACTTAAATAGACAAAGGACAAAAAGCTGAACAATAATTGACCCTCAATACCCTGAATATTGCAGCAAATGAAATATGCTCTAATGAGCCTGGGGGAAAAAAATAAAAATCAAAAATAATTTGTGTGAATCCAAGGCCAGCGGAATCATGCCCTTCATGTTTTCATGCATTTAAGGGACAAGCTAAACATATGCACTGAACATCAGGTTCTCCCTCTAGATGCCAGAGTGTGCAGCCACAACGCCTATAGGGAAGATACGCTCTCCTACACACACACACACACACACACGCACACGCACACGCACACACTCACAGCAATCAGCCCACCATGTGCCCTCAAGAATGAGAATCATACAATAACATCCCATGAGGTTAAATGGCCAATATTAGAAGCCACAGATGGTGTTTTAGCAGGAAGATGGTTTATTTATTTATTTATTTATTTATTTTTACAAAAAAAGCAGTAAAGAGTGGAGTCTTGTGAACTTCCCTTCTCTAGCGTTAACTATATTTGAAAAAAAAAGGTGACATTTAAATTCAGAGGCGAAAAGATATGGTATAGTGGTCAACAAGTAAATGAGTGAATGAATTATAGGAAAAGTAAAAGAAAAATGTTTTTTTTATAACAATTTAATAATAAAAATTGGACGCAGAAAAAAGGAACAAATGAATATCACAATAGGTCAAAAAAGTTATTAGAAAGCAATAAATATAAAATAAATATTAAGAATGAGAAAATGACTGTAATGAAAAAACTATTTAGTTGAATGTTTTAAAATTTTCAATAAAAAAAGTATTAAAATGAGAATATGACTAAAAAGAAAAAACAAGTTACTTAAATGTTTAAAAATGTTCAATAAACATAAGATATTAAAAATGAGAGTGTAACTAAAAAGAAAAACAAGTTAGCTAAATATAACATTTAAAAAAATCAATTTTCAATAAACAAATATATATATATTTTAATATGACTAAAAAGAATAAAAGTTTGTAAAATATTTGGAGATCATTTAAAACATTTTAATTAACATAAAAATATAGAGTATAACTAAAAAGAAAAAACAAGTTAAGTTAGTTCTATATTTTACATTTTAAAAGTAAAAGTAATAAATGAAATAAAGTTAAATAAAACTTTATTAATATTGTTCAAAAGCAGGAAAAGTACAAGAAAATTTGCAAAGAGTTTGTGAATATATTTTTTACTTAATTATCAATATAATTTTGTTACTTGCCCATCCCTAACCTTGATGAGAGAGTTTGTGTACACGTAGAAGTCTACACGAAAGATGACGTATCGAAAACGTACTATTGAGGGAGGGTTATCGTCCACAAAACTCGGCGAGCTAAAGCAGCTCTGCCATCTGACAGGATACTTTGGCACGGTGACTCTCGACTCACCTTGGCACCAAGGTCACGAGGACAGCGCTTCGGAAATGATGGGAATTCAACTTGACCATGGAAAAGGCATCACAATGTGAGTAAAGACTGTGATTGATTCTCAGTTTACCACTAACTCTCATGCTTTACTGATAAATATCAGTCATGTAATATATAGACTATATCACATGTATGAGTTTGACTAGTTATCCTGTAATAGCTGATTAAGGCAAAAAAAAGAAATACATAAAATAGAATAAAAAATGATCTCAAATTAGGATGTTGACAATGCAGTATTTAAAAAAAACTGTTTAAAATGAAAAGGTCAGAACAGCCAAACTCAACTTCATGACTTTTATGAATGAAGAAAGCTTCTATTATATGATACAGTGCCAAGTTGAGTCTTGAGGCAACTAACCAGTTCATGTAACCAGTTAACTGTGCCAAATTCAGATTTCAGATCAGCACTGTCCATTGAGTGCATGCCTGTTTTAGTGGGGATGCAACTAGCATCAATAATGCAGATTGTTTTCATAAACAAAATTGCTTGCAACAACTGTTTCAATGTAAAAGAAATAAAAAAGGACCCGTAAAAAAAGGACACTAACAAGACACATCTTGATGGGTGGCTGTGTTCTTTTGTCATTTTTACAAATAAATAAAGTAGTTCCATTATTGATACAGTGGCAAAACATTACTTTTATGATTAGCCTACTTTTAAGTAAATAATATCGTTAACATAATAATATCTACAACAGATCACGGACAGACAAACATGATATCAATAGTGTCATAAATGTAAATGAAACACTTCATAATGTATCCTATTGTCCATTCACAGTGGTTAACAACCAAAACATCGTTATGTAAGTTAGCAAATATTCTTACTTTAACTGTGACTTCGCTACGTAAACAACATAAAAACTGGTGATATGTTGATAACAACAAGCTGATAAAGTTTCAAAAGATGCAGCAGGGAAACAGGTGTAAATTATAAGAGGAATATGACCCTGAAAATCGATAATAAAACAGTTAACAAAGTGACTTACCGTCGACTGTCTTCTTTTTAAACAGGGATGCCATGATGACTTAGCTTAGACTGTTTTATCTCTTTAATTCAATGTAAAAACTAGTTGCTCTGCCTAACTGCCTCAACAGACTATCGATCTACTCAAAGGTCCCGAATTCCTTGTTTGTCAGTACAACTGACTTTCCAGCACATGATCCCATTGAGCCATGCAGGGCGTGACGTCACGGGCACAGTTACAGGTGCAGTTCTGCACGCGTCCTGTAGGGGTCAGTGTCTCACTCCTCAAATACTCAGACCTGCTGAACGCGTCCGTCTTCACTTGATGCAAATGAGATTCTGTCACTTTTACCAATAGGCAAGCTCAAACTGCACATGGGTGATTGACTCGAAATTTCAAGCAGTTTCTGCTTCCTGTGTCCTGAGGTGTAACATGCTGGAATTCATTTAATACCACTTTTTTTTCCTTCTTCAATTCTTCTATAATTATGTTACATACAGTTTTCATGAACTAGTAATTGAGTTTTTGTACTCTGAAAAATGAATTCGTCACACCGACCGCAAGACAATTTAAATTGAACTAGTGGCAGCAAAATGAGATTAAAATTCTGGGTTGTTTAAATCAGTTGAAATTGTGGCTACCTATACTTAAATAAGTAAATAATCATTATGGTGTTTTTTAAATAAATAAAAATAAACAAAAGATCAACATGGCAGAGCTGCATATTGACTATATTTTACAGTTTAATTTAACTATTTATCAAAACAATATATCCACCGATTCATTCCAATAAATGTATAGGTTATTGCAATATAAACAAAGTAACAGTAACATTTCATTAGTTAACATGAACTATAATGAGCAGTACTTCTACAGCATTCATTAATCTTAGCCAATGCTAATTTCAACATTTACTAATACATTTTTCAAATCAAAAGTTGTATTTTTTAACAACAGTTGATGCACTGTAAACTAACATGAACAATGAACAACCATTTTTATTAGCTAGCATTAACAAAGATGAATAAATACTGTAATGTATTGCTCAATGTTAGTTCACGTTCGTTAATACATTCGTTAACAAATGAGACCTTATTGCATTGTGTTACCAAACCCTTATTCTTCTGGAGTATCCATCACTCCAGTGGACTTTAGTGCAGGTTATAGACACCATAGCACTGTCAATGGCAAATTTAATATTCTTATCAATTTAACGCTCCATCCGTCTGGACAATTTGTGGCTCGGTTCCTTGTGGGTGTAATTCTCATGGTATGGTAAAGTGGAGCAGACAGGAGATTACTGCCCCACAGCAAAGAAACCGGAGCCAGCGAGACAGGAGTGACTTTGGGAGGGATAGCGGATGTGTGTCCCGCAGCACATTATACCCTCTCTCTGAGGAGGACATGGCGCATCCCGGGGCGTTATTCTCGTTAAGGTTATTAGGGAGATGTTTTTCTACAATCAGCAAGGTTGGCAACAGGGACTAGCACTAAATGTGCTAATAATGGTAATAAGCCCACTGGTGATCCATCTTGCCCCGAGCACACAGACCAATTCTACCCTGCAATAATGAGACAAAACTACACTTTTATATGCTATACAGGGTGTCTTTAAAGTATATTAAAATCTCCATTTCATATTAGATAGAATCTTTCTCTGTGCATTTGGAGAAGTCCCACAGAGAGTCCCTCTGAAACATTTATCTATCCGCTCTGTTGGTGGATTTGCCCGAGGCTGGCAGGCGTTTAATGCTAATGTGCTAACTATGTTTCCAGACAGTATAATATAAAGTAAGATATCTAATCTGCGAAATTAGATACTTTCACTATTATAGTGATGTTTAGAGGAGGTGTACTGATCCAGAATTCACTGCTAATCTTTTTGTGTTGTGCGATCAAAACCAGTTTTATCTGAAGGGATAGTTTCACTCAAAAAATAATGATAATTCTGTCATTACTTTCCTTCATCAGTGGAACACACAAAGAGATGTTTAGCCAAATAAGTCTTCGTGTGAGGAACAGAATGAAATTTAAGACATTAAACGTGGGGAATAAAAGTTGCACACATGATAAAAACTTGTGATAAAGAATTACGCGGATCATGTCACTTAATAACTGCATATCTGTCATTTAAAAATCTGCTTGTCAACAGACAACAACAACAACAACAACAAGCATCATTTAAAACAAAAGCCAGACCAAAAACTTTACATTGTATCGACATTTTTGTATTGAAACAATACAGAAACAGACTATCTGGGAAATGAGATAGTAACAAGTCAAGTCAAGTCAAGTGTATTTATATAGCGCTTTTCACAATATAAATTGCATCAAAGCAGCTTCACAATATCAATCAAATAACATAACAATGTTTGTTTCTTAGTGAAAAAACATCCACGTTTGGTAGGGCTGATCAATGGTATTAATGCTTGGTTAATTATTTTGAATATCCCCAACTGAACAAGCCAAAGGCAAGATAACATATAACAAGATTATAGTAATTCCGTATCATAGCAAGCAAAGCTTCTCAACTGAAAAAACAAACAAAAAAAAACTGCCCAAGCCCTCTCAAGCGCTCACAGCTAGGATTTGGTGGCCTTGTAATAAATTCTGCAATATGAAAAAAAAAAAAAAAAAAAAAAAAAAAGAAAAGTCAATTGTAATTTCGTGCTGACTTTAAAAAAATGTAGAAAAGGCTATAGATATCAACATATAATAAATTATGCATTGTATACTGAATCACCTTAGATCCAGACTGCCAAATCATCTTTATGCCACTATATAATGTAAGTGTTCAATGACTTTTAACAAGACAGATGTATAGCTGTATGCAAACAAGGAGAGGGGAATCTGGGTCTCATCACACTGATTTAGTGGCCACATCTTCATGGTGATGAATGCGTTTTGCTTGAGTGTTCTGGACTAGGTGGCAGGGAGCTGATATATCAAGTGACTGACTCCACTCCATCTGCCCATGAAGAAGAATACAGCATCAGAGTGTCCCTTGCCATACTGCACTGGGCCAACCAGGGATTATGGGTAATGAGAGATTATCACCCCTGTTGAGTTTGCCTCACACACACACACAGAGAGAGAGAGGAGTACAGCGACATATTCTGCATGAGTGCTTGTCACACACACCGTTAAAGACCACATAATTAATCAGTTCAATGCATGGATAGTGGCACACAATGACACTCTCAGCCCTTGAAATGATCAAGTGAGGTGCTGCGCACTTAAAAAAACGGGGTCCCAGTGGCAGGTCTTCTTCTGCACTGTAGTAACTACAGCCCCAGGGTTAAACCAGGGCCAGAATTATTCAACTGAGGCAAATGAAAGGTATTTGCATGGGGAATTAAAACCATTAAAGGCAGAAGGGCATCGAGAGGACGAGTCCTTCATAGAGGCAAACGCAGTCCTTCATAAACAGAGAAAGTCTAGACGAACTTTGTGTGCCAGCACAGGTTTGACCAACGACGGCGGTAATTAGCAATTCCAGCAAAGATTCATGGGAATAAACCGCATTCTCTGTTAATTACGAAAAGCGCTGGCACAGCAGAGTAAAAAAAACCTGTTATTGAGTCTGTTAGGTTTATCAACAAAAATAGCTTGCTTGATAAGCCATTGTGTTCCAAGTGTCCTAAAATGGGACATTTAATGTGTCTAATAAGCTCT
Organism: Meda fulgida; assembly: GCA_030578275.1. NCBI lineage: Eukaryota > Metazoa > Chordata > Actinopteri > Cypriniformes > Leuciscidae > Meda > Meda fulgida. The sequence goes on from CM060624.1 coordinate 27,735,763, forward strand.
TTTTTAATCAAAATCCCATTATCATAATGGAATGATCGGTGTGCTCAAGACAAAAACGAGCATCTAAAAGTGTTTTTTTTTGACAATTCACCAAAACCAAAAGTATATCTGATATCTTAAATGACATTCAAAGAGCAAAGATAAGTGTGATTGTCTCAATCTTTGAGGTCTTTACATTTTTTAAAATGACATTAATTGCTTTTTGTCACCACCACAGTGTGAGCAAATTTGTCAAAAGGGGGATATTTGAAACATCCAATTATCTGCCGCTTGCAAATCTCAATCAGTGTTGAAGATGGTCCTGATAGAGTGGTACATATATTTAAATGAACAATAATGAAGCTTGCCAATTAACATGAAAAGCCTAAATCTGAACCTGCTCCGTGGTGGTCACACCCGCTGGAATGAGCTGCCTTTTAACAGTCGCATATGCAATTAACATTCAAATTTGTAATGCAGGACGAGTGTGACCGTGTGATTTCCGAACCAGCTGGATTGTTTCTGAACAATAAAAAAATGTGAAGAGGATCTTTTGTGTCCTAGGACATGCTTGCTGATGTTCCCATTAAGACCTCTGTGACATATTTCACCATTTGTCTTGGGGAAGGATTTTAAAATTCCCCAAGAAATGATGTTCTTTGATTTTGCCCGTGACACAAATTGAACCCCATTAAACCTTACGCCTCAATGATGTCATAGAGATAACTGCTAACACTGCCTCAGCCCTAAGGGCATGATGGGACAGTTATTCACATGATTACCTCGTTCTGCTGAAGATATTTCTGTGTTCTCTCTGTCTTGTGAACCTTATAAATGATAGCACTCTAGAGAATACAAGATTTTACAGAATCTCTAATTCAACACAATTTGTGGCTCATTATGTGGACAGAAGAATGATGAAAAGGTGGATAGACACTACAAATTGGGGGAATTTAAACAGATGCTTTACACAACTATAAAATGAAGGTTTCATTCAATCTTCATTTTAAAAATCATGTCAGATTATTATAACGTGTCAATTGACGATTACATCACAACTGGGCTCTATTACATTCAGGACAGCAAGGAGCCCGAAGCAAAACGTGCTGCACTTCTGTTTGTCGCCTGCCACTTTAAATGCTTAAAGGGTTAGTTCACCCAAAAATGAAAATTCTGTCATTAATTACTCACCCTCATGTTGTTCCAAACCATAAGACTTTTGTTAATCTTCGAAACACAAATGAAGATCTTTTTAATGAAATCTGAAAGCTTTCTATCCCTCCATTGACAAATACGCAACTACCACTTTGATGCTTCAAAAAGTTCATAAAGAGATCATAAAAAATAATCCATATGAATTGTGAGGCTTAGTCCAAATTTTCTGAAGAGAATCGATCGCTTTATATGATCAACAGATTAAATTTAGGCTTTTATTCACGCATAAACACTGATCAGCGAACATAATCAGAAGCTCAACCGAACCTGCGAGAACAAACCTCATTGGTTCTTGCTGAAGCTCAAACGTGCTGCGTAACACGAAGATGAACCTCATTGGTTCTCGCATGTCAAGCGAACATCCTTTAGCTTCTGTTTACCACAACTGTACATGTGAATAAACGATTTTTCATCAAAAAGATCTTAATTCGAAGACGAATGAAAGTCGTACGGGTTTGGAATGACATGAGGGTGAGAAATGATGACAGAATTTTTTTTTTTTTTTGGGTGAACTATTGGTGCGTTCAAGTCCTCCTGGGAAGTTCGTACTTACGAGGTGGGAAGTCGTGTTTATGGCGGCATGTGCGTTCAAGTCACTTTCGTCGGAGTAAGATGGCGATGTACTTTCCATTAATTAATTACACAAAAATAGAGCAAGTTTCTTAAACTCTAGTTCTTGAAAATGAAGAACAAATAAATGTGCATCAGGTGTGCTTTGGTTTTTATGTTTTTAATTAATTTATGAAGCCACTGCAAACTTTACCATTACATTACATTGTTATATTATAATGCCATCATATTCGGTGCAGGCAATTAGCTTACTTCACTGTAAATAGAAAAGTCTATCAACATCTATCAATGTTTCTCAGTGACACGCCCCCAACTCGTACAATTGGGGCTTAAAGAAAATCCTGAGCTATTTTTAGGTATTTACGACATTGTGGTGGCGCTCAACTCGTAATTACGATCTATACGAGATGACTTGAACGCACTACATCCCTTTATGCTCTTTAAAGTCGAGTGGATTCTGATTGGCTGTCGCTTTTATCATATTCATCAGCTGGAAAAATCGCTCTGAAAGTGATTCCACTGATATAATTCATCTGTGTCCTTATTGTTAGTTATGGTGTGGATATTCTCATAAAATTAGAAAGATTATTAAAACTTTAAAGTTATCGTTAAATAGTAGGCTACTTATTTTCTCTAGTTATAGTTATTGTCCTTGGTGTGAACTGGCCTCCAATGATGGCAAATAACTGCTAACATTTTATTTTGATGGTCCCTTTTGAATATTCTGTTGACTATCAGTAACTTTGCAACTACATGCCAACTAACTCTCATTAGAGTATTAGTGTACTGTCTGCTTAATATCTGTTATATATTTATGTGATGGTCCTCCAACAGACACTCTACTGTAATTAACTATGAGTAACTTTGCAACTATATGTCAACTTATTCTAACCCTAACCCTACCAGTCTACTAATACTAATAGAGTTAGAAGACATGTAGGTGAAGAAGCAGAATAAGTTTTAGCGCCTTTCAGTAGCACAAGGTCGCTTTACATTATCCATTACAATATATTTACACACCCGCACACACATTACAAGGACACATATAGTCACATTAGATGCAACGTTACTTATAGTCAACAGAATGTGTAAAAGGGACCATCAAAAGAAAGTGAAACCACATCATTTAATTGGATTTTTTCCTTGTGGACTGATATGATGTACCCTAAAACAATTGTTTTTCTCAGACAGATCGCTGAAGATACAAGCAAGTTCTCCCCCATGGAGTCCTTCAGTAAGTATTAACAAAAAGCAGAGAAGTAAAGAACAAACATTTAAGAGCTCATTTCTTTCTGATACTCTTGGGATTTATCACTTACCTGAGGGCTAAGCTTCTACACAACCATCTGGAGGAGAGGCAGACACTGAAAATGGACCATCCTCCCATGAATACATACTTTATTTGAAGAAACATTCTTTATTATTATATTTATTATTATTTTAGATTTTACAGGATTTTCATAGAGCACCGATTTCTAAACTGAATTTGAACAGGACGTCTTACAAATTCAGAATTTTGCAATTAAAGACCTTGCGCAAATTAGTATCGTTATTGCTAAAACGAAAGCAATTAAAAATAGTTTTCATTCATTGAAATAAAGCTTAATAAAATTAACTATATTACTATGAATGAAATTACCTGCTGTGCCAAACTAGATTGGTAAGGAGAACTGTGTCAAGTGTTTTGAAAAAGTAACACATATTGAGAAATTTGTCCTATAATTGTGAAAAACTGTAATTCTATGAGAATTATGTCAACTAACTTCCCTTCCTCCCAATATTAGGAATGCCCCATCTCTAACTATTTTTAAATCTTATCTCAAGATATATTTAAAATCTGGTCTAAAGTAGACCATCAAAACCAGCTTCAAGGGATATAAAAATTAAAATCATTTACTCACCCAAATGCCATTGAAAACTTGTATGCCTTTCTTTCTTCAGTGATAAATACACAGATAAATTAGAACCCATTTATTTCATTATGGACAAAACACGGTGACTGTGTTTGTTACCTGCCATTGGTGGTTATTAAGACATTATATTTTAGAGGAGGCTCTCAGCCTCCCTTTTTGGTGGATCTGGTGGATCATAACTGGGCATATACGAAAAGAAAGAAAGAAAGAAAGAAAGAAAGAAAGAAAGAAAGAAAGAAAGAAAGAAAGAAAGAAAGAAAGAAAGAAAGAAAGAAAGAAAGAAAGAAAGAAAGAAAGAAAGAAAGAAAGAAAGAAAGAAAGAAAGAAAGAAAGAAAGAAAGTGAGCATTCTTGGCCACCAGGCCCCCATATTACATTATTATATTATATTATATTATATTATAACAAATGTCTAGACAAACAGACTGTGAGATTGCCAGATGGATTTCAGAGTGTAACTCTTATCTTCAGTGTCTAACAGATTTGGATAATGTCAGGTAATCCCACCATCAATTATCAGTCCACTAACAAAGTTGCTGTGTTACTCTAATTTGCATTTAATTGAGAGTTAATGCAGCTGTTCCTCTGAACAGAGGTATTGTCTGCAGGCAAATTCTCAAATGCAAAGGTCTTTGCTGGAGTGATTGCATTTAGATTGCACAATACATCAACCTGTATGCATTCTGTGCCACAGTTTCCACCAGTGTGACAGTTTCCACCAGTTTCCACCAGTGTGACAGTTTCCACCAGTGTGGACTGTAAAGTCTACTTGGCATCATGGCAGTGATGAGACGAATACTAGAATATAGCAGAATTCTCAATTCAACTGAACTAATTGTTTTTGTTTAAAAAAAAATCATGCACACCAGTCTTCCTGTTATTTATGTAGATTTTTTTTTCTGAAAGTACATTTATATGATGAAGTGGGCAAAACAAATGGCCCCCTTTTCTATAGTAGCTGGTACTGGCATTGGCTTGAAAACCCTCTTTGTGTCTTTGTTTCCATCTACACTCTTGTGACGTGTATGTTCTGTTCTGTTTTGGTTTAGTTTTATACCCTTAAATATACCCCTTTTTATACCCCTATACCCTTAAATAGGGCACTGTTTGAGGGAACAGCCATTTGTAGTGATGTCTGAAATCATAGTGCACTCATTCAATCCCACAATGCACCGCAATAACGAGTGCACAACTGATGTACGCTCAACGGCTAGATACCCATAATGCACTGTGAGAGTCGTGTTGAATGAATTCCCGTGTCTAGAAGATTGTGTCCGCAGCAGAATCATCCATGATACATCCATTCATTTTACAAACCGCTCGTCCAATGTGGGCACTGCGTAATATCAGAGGTATAATTTCCTTTTTAATTGATTATTAAATTGTTATTTTAATTAAGGTTTACACATAGTTTCCATAACAGAGTTCAAGGTAAACATTTTCATGACTACTGGAGCTGCCAGTTTTGAATAGTTTGTGCTTGCTGTTCAATAATAATTTTAAACTTCGCAAACTGGCAGCTCAATCTAGCATATATAAACCTTAATTAAACAACATAATAATCAATCAAAAAGGAATTTATACCTGTATGATATTATTTTGTAGGCACATTGGACCAGCGCTTTGTAATATGAATGTATGGGTCGACAGATGATTCTGCTGCGGACGCGATCTTCTGGTCAGACACGGGAATTCATTCAACGCACGACTCTCACAGTGCATTATGGGTATTCTTTAGACGTTGAGCGTACATCGGTTGCACACTCGATATTGCGGTGCATTGCATGAGTGCACTCGATAACACTCGATAAGTGGTTTTGGACACCACTGCAAATGGCTGTTCCCTCAAATAGTCTATCGGGGAGATTTCAGACACAGCCATGGGTGCATCCAAAATCGCAATCGCCCTCTTGAGTAGGTAGCCTACTTATTTTGAATTATGTCACGATCGCTAAAAAAGTGTCTTCGTAAACTGGACATATTCGTCATACTGTGACCTACCACGTCAGTTGCGTCGCTTCACTGCATTCACTAATCCTCTCCTGTGGCCTCATGGGATAGTAAACTGTCCATCGATGCTTCAGAGTCTCTCCAGAAGTCATCTGGTTACTTTTTGCCTACTCTTTTATGAGTACTGTGAATTCGGACATACTTCTTTGGTCACATATTGTCTTTTGCCTATACTATAAAGGGAAGTATGCTATTTTGGATGCCCTAGTTACCTTGTGCATGCCAGTTTGTTCCCTTAGTTCCATCAGCTAATCACCTGTTGTTCATTTAGTTATCTCATTACTCTCCCCATGTGTTTAAGCCCGGAATTTCCTCAGCTCAATTGTCCGGTATTGTCTTAGTTAAACAAGGTTGTGTTTCGTTATTCTCCAGCAAACTTCTGAGATATAGTTTGTGGATTATAGAGACTGTTTATTTTGGATTCTCCTTTAATCATGCACTTCTCTACAACCACAACCGTGATACATCTATGGTTTCATGAAGAACGTTTAGCATCAATGGAACCTTTCCATTGCACACAAGGTTCTTTAAAGTTTATTTCGATTTTTTTGAATTTTCTTCACACTAAGAAAAAAAAGTTATTTTAAGAAGTGTTCACACACTATTTTTTCAGGAACCAAAAATTGTTCTTCTGGCATCACTAAGTGATCACAAGAGTATAGAATTAACAAATGCATAAACTTAGACAGCATGCTTTGAACTCTAATGATGCCCTTCTTGCACAGTCAAAGATATGAAAGCGACTGAACTGTATTGCTCAATGGCTTGGTAAGGAGGAAAAAAAATCTAATTATCACACTTTTTATTGTAGTTTAATTTTCCTTTGTTCTCAAGTAAAATGGCTCCACTGTATGGGGGATTTGATCAAATGTGTGCCAGTGGATTAATACAACATAGCAGTGTCTTATACCGTCCCACAGGGTTAGACTTTGAAGCATTCGAGCTGTGAGGCAATAGAGAGAGAACTAATTCATTATGTTTCCTGCTGAAACGCTTATTAAAATATTATGATAAACATTATATGAATTATCATAGAGTTAAACTAGACTAAAGTGGAATGCATGCAGGGAGAAAATCACTGTGGTGAGATTCAGTTAGGCCTAGGATTACGATCGACAACAAGAGAAGACTTCACTGCACTGTCGTGTGTGTGTGTGTGTGTGTGTGTGTGTGTGTGTGTGTGTGTGTGTGTGTGTGTGTGTGTGTGTGTGTGTGTGTGTGTGTGTGTGTGTGTGTGTGTGTGTGTGTGTGTGTGTGTGTGTGTCTCCTGTTATGGCTGTAAGTCTCTTGTCAGTGACTGTGCCCTGGCCTAGATAAACCATATCACAACACCACTGAAATATTCACATCTCCTTCTGCATTGTGTCTAACCTTCAAAGTGAACAAACTATTTGCAATGACAAGTTCAGCCATGATAACAACTGCATGGGAACAGGGCTGTGTAGAGAGAATTAATAATATAATGCACTATCTTGTCTTTTCTAAACTCTTCCCCATTGCATTAGGTTGGCTTTGTTGCAACTGATAAATACTCTGACACTGCTCTCCTGCTCTCCTGAAGCTGGAACTACTTTTATGCAAAATGTTGATCCATTACTTTATAATAGACCTTGCATGTTTGTGAATGGAAAATGGGTCATGTGCCTTTTGTATCCCACACTGTTATCTGTTGTTATAGTGATTTTGCATTAATAAAAGTACAAATTCAGCAAATTTATTTTATATATATAAAAAAAAACTTAATATAACCTCATTCTTCCAGGTCATTGGCCTGTCTCCTTTGTTTCCGACTTTTCTTTGCTGTATTAGGAAATATGCAACTTTTGATTAAAAATGGAAATAAAAGCCAGTATTTTGAATTTATTCTGTCGATTAAAAAGACTTGAAGTGTGTCCGCATTACATTAATCCTACCAACTCTATCTCACATTCCTTTTACCTTTAATAAATAAACTCTAACATCATAGCGTCTTCACTTTTTTATCACTTTATTTGTTTAGTCAACCCTGTTACCATGATTTTGTATTATAAATGATTATTTAAAAGTGTATACTTATAGAAACATTAACATTCTTTCTCAACATTCTTTCTAACAGACACATTGTAGTGTCATGACCTTCAGCACAAGGCTTGCTAAATTAATACCAAAACTTTTAACTTGTGACCTTTTTTTTAGATATAGCTATTGAATTTAATAATTCAACACATTTTGTTACTATTATTAATTTGAGCTTATAATGACTCAATGCTATTTATTAAAACAAACACGCCATTAAAGCTAAAATATATATTTTTTTGTCTGATAGAATGTTTAAAAGGTTTCATGTAAAATCACCTTTTATCACTCAACGTCATGCAGTGAATTCTGGTTAAGACAGTCAGTTGGTCTACAGCAGGTGGCAGCACATGCCTAATGCAAACCTACCTTTAAAACTGCTAATCAAGATGACAGGACATGTAAAAAAAATCTCGGTTATTAAAAGTTCCCCTCTAGCGAATAACATATTACTAGAGAACAAATTAATAGCCTACACCACAGAAACATCAAATTAATGCAATGCAAGAATGCAATATAACCTAAAGCATAATGCTTTTTACAACTTCAGCTAACCAGATGTTTTTCTTAAAAAGTTAGTTTTGAGCTTGTCAAAACAGTTCGGTAATCTTTTACTAGCGGGTAACTGGTAAAGTATAGTGCTTTATGAATATTTGTTTCGGTCTATTCAGCGGACTGCGGAGCCCTGATTCCACCAATCAGATCGTAGCGCTCCAAACTTCCCACCAATCAGCGCAGCTCCTGTAACTTTCACGCGCTGCTCGCGTATGTCGCTCTGTTTTGATCCGCTGTCTGTCTGTAGGTGGTGAAGACTCGATGGGGACACTTTTGTTTTTATGCTAATATTTTCTTTTACAAACCGCGGCGCTTTTGTCAACGCTCAGGTTTATATAGGAGGGAATGATGACATCATTTATCTGCGGTTGAGGAAGCTGCCGTGTTTCTGACGAGCCTCTTGAGAACGACTAAGCCTCTGCCATGAGTTGTTTGGATGTTATGTATCATCAGAGTTATGGAGCTCATCACTACTTGCCTGCGACATCATCAGCAGCGGCGGCGGCGGCAGCGTACAAAGCGGCGTACTATCATCATCATCAACATCATCATCAGCATCAGCAGCAGGTAAACTCAAGACGACTCAAGAAAAGTTAGGAAAACGAAGTTCTGCTTCAGACATTTTTGCTGAGATGATTTAAAAAGCATGTAAAGCCTTAAGAAAAAAGCTTTAAAAATGTTGCATTTGCTTTCATCATATATATATATAGGCCTACATACATAATGAACACACACAATTATATACTACACTATTTAATGAACAAGTCGGACAGGACAGTGAAGACAAAACATATATATATATATATATATATATATATATATATAAGAAAAAAGCTTTAAAAATGTTGCATTCGTGGTCATATATATATATATATATATGACCACGAATGCAACATTTTTTAGGCTTTTTCTCTTAAAGCTACAATAATTATAATAATAATAACATGTATATATATATATATATATATATATATATATATATATATATATATATATGCACACACTGTTATAGAGTACATACATATATATATAAATACAGTATTTTAATGGACGAGTTGGACCAGTAAATGTCTACGATTTTTTTTCTTTTAACGTTTTAGTCAATACATAATTCCCATACTTCGTTTTGTATGTTTTTGTAACATTATTGTTACTTTTAAATGCGGAAATTAATAATAATGAAATGCGAAGGTGTCCAGACTGAGTTTTTCTCTTAATGCTGTACTGATATTAAATAAAACCATATTTTATGACATTTGATATAGAATTCTTCAAATTCCAAGCTGTGAATTACAACTGAATGTGTTTATACAGTCTCTCGTATACGGAAATCTTCATGGGCGTAAATCAGCGTACCACTAATGTGCCAAGCGTGGGCACTGAGCCATCAGTTCAGAGACAATCCTCAACGATCTCTTTTGGTCGAAGTGTGTGTGCTGCAGCTTTTAACCCTGCCCTGACCAGTTCGATTCTTCATAATGAACACAAATCTATGTCTCTCAGCAGAAGAAGTTTGGTGCCTACAGCAGGATGCAGGATTCTGAGGAGTTTCCCTCTCACTGTGGCCAGAGTAAGCAGCCTGGAGCGCTGAAGCGCCGTCCCGAGCCTGAGCTTCCTCGAGAGGAGGAGCAGAACGCTGGGGAAGAGGAGCGCTGCAAGGAGGCGCAGCCCGCCGAGGCCGAGTATATGAGTGCCAGGTGTGTGGTGTTCACCTATTTCCGTGGAGACATCGGGGACGTGGTGGACGAACATTTCTCGCGTGCTTTGAGCCAGCCCATCTCCTTCAGCAATGATGCTAAAACCGGCAGACTTCACTCTGGAGGACCATGGAAAGGTAGGAGACCAAAAATCTTACCATTAACATTAATAGTTCTCACACATTATAACATAAGATGGTTACACTTTATTTTACAGTGTCCTTGTTACAGTGTAATTACATTTAAGTACTAAGTAATGTTAATTAGCAACACGTACTTACTATAAGGTTAAGTTAAGTTTCATGCATAATTTACTGTTATTACTACATTGCACTTTATTTTACAGTATGTGCACTTCTACTGGGTAATAAGTAACTACATGGGTTAAGGTTAGTTTCAGGGTTAGTACATAGGCTAGTTATTACACAGTTATAACAATGACTATAAGAAGTACATAGCATGTACATTGGGAACAGGACTGTAAAATGAAGTGCTACCACTGCAAGTATATGTACTGTGTAACAAAGACACTAAAATAATGTGTTACCCAATAGTGTAAAAAAAAAAAAAAAGTTTTAAAGAATTTTAACAAAATTGTGGAAAAGTACTTATTTCGTGTGATTTCCTGAAGCTCAAAATACTCACAAGATACGTAGATGTTTTGGTTCTTTACAGCAGCCTTTAACAATAAAATTTGCAGGTTGAATTGAATCATCATAATAGAATCATAATCATAATAGAAATGTTGTATGCACATTCCACAACACAGTGTCGAAACTTTGCATGCTGGTCCATGACTCTATATGTAAAAAACTCTCAGAATATCAAGAAAAAAAAAGTCATAGAATAGCCGATATTTACGACTACTTTGTGGGTTAAATTGACCCGCAATATAAGATAAACGTATAGTTCTAGTCCTGGCTTCTGATTGGTCAGTACAGCATTACTGCTAAGCTAAAGGCATTCTGTGTTTGTAAACTTTTTTTCCAACATCAATATTGTATGTTAAAATGTCCATGAATCTAAAGGAAAGTATGCATTTCTTTTAGGTTTCCAATCACTTTTTTGCCTCCACGTCTTATTGTCAAGTGGTATGACAGAATACTACAAAACCATTTCAATCAGATATCCAGGTACTGAGGAACTAATTTTTGTGTTTCAGAAGGAAACTCCCACTCCGAGGGTCAGTGTGGCTCCGTATCGTCGTCCCTGTGGGGTAGCGGTTACCCATCTCAAACCAGCCCGTGTGTCCCCTCCTCTCACCCTGACTTCCCCCACAGTGCTGCCTTCCACCCCGCAGACACTGGCATCTGGAGCAGCCACAGCCTGGCCCCTCCTTCTGCTCTTACTGACTCTTGGCACTACGGCCTGGGAGCCCAGAGTGGAGCGGTATACCCCCACGTACACGAGATGTACCCTCACATGCACCCCCGCCACCCACACCCCCACCGCGTGCTCCATCACGCTCACAGCCCCGCGCTGGACCCCCGTTTCAGCCCCCTTCTGCTACCCGGCGTGAGAGCGTCATGCAGTCCGACGTCCTACACAGACGGGATCAAAACAGAGCTGGAACCGAGCAGCATCCCGGCACCTAACTGGCCCGTTTCTTTCCACGGGTCAGTGGACATCTATGATACAGGTGAGACAAGATGAGCGAATAGATCATAGATCTGTACACTTCCACAGCACTCGTGTTTGCAGTGTTATGTCATTCATAAATCATCATGTAGTCATTTTTATTGGGAAGTCAACACAAAATGGTCTATATACATATTAAATAACCATGTGATAATGCCTGTTTTTGGATAATTCAGTGTAATAGATTCTTTACAGTCAAAAGCTTAATTTCATACACTACAGTTCAAAGCTTTTGAAAGAAGTGTCTTATTATATTTTAATGTATTTTAAAATGTGATCAAAGCTGACTTTTCAGCTTCATTTCTCCTCTTCAGTCTCACATGATCCTTCAGAAATCATTCTGATATGCTGATTTGCTGCTCAATAAACATTTCTTATTATGATCAATGTTGAAATCAATTGTGCTGCTTATATTTTTGTGGAACCATGATTTTTATCAGGATTCTTTGTTAAAAAAACAAACAAATTGAATGAATCGAAAGTTCAAAAGAACAGCATATATTTGAAATAGAAATCTTTTGTAACATTAATGTCTTAACTTTTGTCTCTTTTGGTCAATTCAATGTGTTTTTGCTGAATAAAGTGATTAATTTCTTACTGACCTCTAACTTTTAAACTGTAACAAACTTCACTACACAAGACAGTAGATCTAATAGTATAATAAGACCCTTTAACTATTTCTTCCTTTACTTGATTAGTTTAAACATTTCCGACTCTTTATTTTCACATTACCTATATTTTGTTGTTGCTTTCACATGTAAATAATGTCAGTCCTGACACATTTATACATAGGGATGCATGATATCTGTCAGTTATTGGTCGATATTAGAGATGTTTTATTTATTAGTCATTATTAGATATGTCAGTGGATGCTGCATACTTAATTGTGGATAATTTGCCATATTTTTACCTTTAGATTACTTTTACCTTTATTTTTTTTCTAGATTTTATTGGTTTATTTCCTGTATAAACCATATAGTATGAACTGTCTATGGCATCACTCACAACCATTATGTTATCTTGCTGGATGAAGCAAACATGTTTTAACAAGATTTATTTCCTCACCCACAGCACCAGAGCAAGACAAAGCGAAGGCCAGTGTCTGGTTCTGAGACGGAGAAGCTTCACTGGACTACATGCCTTAGACTGGACCACACTACACTGCATGTGGAGTCTTTCCTCAGAGGACTGTCTTGGGAACTATTCAGGGGGCAGATCAGTCTCTATCAGTGAGACAAGCACAAAAACAGCTTTGGGGAAAACTAGTGTTTTTGTAAAGCATACCATCCTGTCTGAGTTTGTGCGCTCATGGACAGAGATCACATTCAGGACGCTTCTTTTCCGATCTGGGCTTTTCCTGTATGGATGCTAAACGTCCCAAATGAGGTTTAAGAGGTATATCGCCCTCTTTCTTTACACAAAGGAGGTTTTCTCGACATGGTTGATGCTTAAGAACTGCAGTTATGTACTTGCACAGGTTCTGTTGAAAGAACTGATTGTATTAGTACAGTACAAGGCAGAAATGTGTTGAATGTCTGAGAAAATCTTTATTTACTTTAATATATTTGTCTAAAATAGTCTCGTGACTTTACTGATTGGTGTTTTCTGTTTGTAATGTGTTAATAGATTATTTTTTGATGTCAAATTGTCTCGCTTTTGAGGAATTCGTTTTACTGCCTTACATGAACTGCTAAGTTTTATTGGCAAACAACCTGTTTTTGTTTGGATGGATTTATTAAATCATTACAGTGGTCACTGTCCCTTTAATTGTTGTCAGTGGTAGTGCTTTTATTTGTTTTACTTTTCCTCGTCAATAGGATGTAAGGCATTTGAGAGGTCAGTGGCACCAAAACACACTGCGGAATAACTCTTGACCAATTTTGGGAACGAAATATGGAGAGCGCAAAGTCCCAGAAGGGATAGTATCATTCCATTCACATTTAGCTTCATCTCTCGCAAAGCCACAGAATCTGGGACGCGTCATAAATTGCTGTGTTATATTGCAAAAAAGTTTATGTGAATGCTCTTAAATGTCAGAAGTTGGAATGTGCTTCCTGTCTGGCTAGGAAGTTCGATCCAAGACAACTTGAGCAATTGCAGTTAAAACAGACTCCTCTTATCCACCGCAGATATGTCCTAATAGAGATTGTGATAAACCAAAAGAATGTGGCCATCGGCCTCCGTGTAACTTCAACCCAAATCCACTCAGAGAATGCGGAGAGTGTAGAATATGCACTCTGGTGTGAAATCGAGCATTATTTTGGAGAGATGCAGCTTGAAATATTTTTATACAAGCACAGTGCCAGATATTGCATTATATTTGTCGTAAAAGACAGCTGTTGTGCTAGTTGTCCTGTGAGTGGAGAAGCTGGGTTAGTGTGAATGTGGGGTTGGGAGTGAGATCTCTGACCAGGTGGCGGCACTGACTCTCTCACTTTCAGAACATCATCAGCTGCACAATCAGAAACTACCACATGTTATATTTCTCAAACTCAGACTAGAAAGACTATTTTATGTAAACTTGTGAAAAGAAGTGTGCTCAATTGTAGTGCACTTTAAATCCTAAAAGTTTATTTTAAAAAAACTGTAGTTGCGAATGATATATAAATATTAATAAAAGGCCACTTAAGTTTATTTAAAGAGAGTGTAAGTTCATTAGGATGTTCCTTAAAGCGATAGTTCACCCAAACATGTAAATTCTATTATTAATTACTCACCCTCATGTCCTTCCAAACCCCATGAGACTTTCATTCACCTTTGAAACACAAATGAAGATATTTTAATCAAATCTGAGAGATTTCTGTAACTCCATTGACAGCTACGCAACTGGCACTTTCGCCCTTCAAAAAAGTTCATAAAGAGATCGTAAAACTAATCCATGTGAATTGAGCGTTTTCCAAATTTTCTGAAGAGACTCGATCGCTTTATATGATGAACAGATTTAATTTAGGCTTTTATGTAAGGGATAATGTAGAGCGAGGCGGTTGTTATAGCGAATCCAACCCCGACAGGCTGATCAGGACCCGATGCGAAGCGGAGTGGTCTTGAATCAGCCTGAAGGGGTTGTATTCGCTATAACAACCGCCTCGCTCTACATTGTCCCGCTTATTACATGGTTAACTACCAAATAAATCAATAATTTGACACAATATATTTATTTAAAGAGGAGTTTATTGATTTAAAAATGATTGTATTGTTTCCGCCATAGAAAATAGTCCGTTCCGTCTCTGAACTGTGTACATGGCAACGCTCTGTTTTTCATGGCAACGGTGTGTTATACTTAGCAGCGTCTGTTATCAAGAAATAACAGACTGCATTCTACATTAGAACTCAACCAAGCCATGTAATAATCACATATAAACATTCATCAACACACACACAGCAGTTGTGGTAAACAAATTCAAGCATTTTCACTTCAATGTAGGAGCCAATTAGGTTCATTCTCGTGTTAGGCAACATGTCTGAGCTTCTGCAAGAACCAATGAGGTTTGTTCTCGTCTGTCAAGCAGGTTCAGTTGAACTTCTGTTTCTGGTTGCTGATCAATGTTTTTATGTGAATGAAAGCCTAAATTCAATCTGTTCATCATATAGCGATTGAGTCTCTTTAAATTTGGACTAAACCGCTCAATTCATATGGATTAGTTTTACGATCTCTTTGTGAACTTTTTGAAGTGTCAAAGTGGTAGTTGCGTAGCTGTCAATGAAGAGTAAAGAAAGCTCTCATATTGCATCAAAAAGATCTTCATTTGGGTTTTGTAAGATGAACGAAAGTCTTAGGGTTTGGAACGACATAAGGGTGAGTAATTGATGACAATTGTTTCATTTTTGTGTGAACTAACCCATAGTTCACCCAATTAAAGTTAATATATTTTACATGTACTAAACTGCAACTTCACAATATGATCTTCATAAATGCTTGTCAGAAAATTCAGCAGTACAATGTAACAATATAAAAAAAAATACAAAATTACATATTAAGATCATAATTTCAACTATTAAACAAATTAAAACTATAAAACATTGTTATTTATTTGCATTTAAAGTGTCTGAAAACATTACTTGCAGTTTACAGTTAAAATTCCTAGTATATTATTTCAGTAATAAAAACTATTTTTAAAGCAGCTTTAAAAAAGTGTTCTTTTTAAAATGATGAATGAAGGGGATTTTATCCTTCACAGCAAGAGCCTACTTCTGCAGTTCTGTGTAACAGCCATTGTGCTGTACCTTGTTTCATCCACGTCCCTCAATGTTTTTGTCCATGTTGACCATTAAAACTAAATTATGGGACTTGAATAATTGCGGTTTTCTTGCTCTAGTCTAGTGGATGAATAAGCCTGTCCATATCAGACGGGCACACCATCCTTCTGCTTTGCTAATTGCTGTACTTGATTATATAAGTTTTGCGATGGCCCTGTGATCACGAGCAGTATAGGAGAGCTCCTCAAGTGGTCATAACAGACCCAAAAGCAGCAGATAAATGAGAGGTAAAGAGACCTGCCAGCTGCATTCAGCCGCTCTCCACAAGAGTGCACATAAACAGCAGAAAACACATGGCCGCTCGCTCTCATGAACAGGGAGCTTGGCAAAGACAGGTCAGCCTGAACAAATACAGAAAGATCATTCATGTGATTGATGTTCAAAATATGTAAAGACAACAGGGCGACACTAACTGTAAAGTGCCTGGTGTTGTTTATGATGTATAAAGTCTTTACCTTTGCGTGTTGATCTTAACTCTGCGTTGTGCCACATGTGGCCTGGATCTGGGCTGGATCTATGTTGCTGTCTGGGTTCTTATTAAGCCATTTTGACATATTTTGAGCTCTCTGTTTAGTTGGTCACTGTCTACTTTTCAAATATACCAATAATGTGTTTGTAATGGGTTAAAGACACATACAAACAAATAATTTACATTTAGTAATAAACAAGTATGTATTCATCCGTTCATATATATACATTCATATTTGTTTGATTATATATTTATTGTTTTATAAATATTATTTTAAATCCGTGTTTCATAAGTGACCTACAACATAATAATCTATAAAAATAGGAAAGTCATCAGCACTTTCTCAAAAGGGGTGCTAAGAGGTGAAGAGGACTCTCAGCGGTGTAGAAGGAAGCTGAGTTTCTTCATGGACTGCTCCACAGGCTCTGCCCCTCCTTCAGGAAACCGGCCATTGGAGACACGGAGCCCCTGCCAATCCAGGACTGAGACCGCAGCCTTCACATTAGCATGGGATGCACTTCTATGCTAATTCCTGTCAGCTCTTCATGGCGCCCCTTGGAGATCACAGGCTCTTCCAAACCAGGACAGGGTGTATTCTAACTTTTACAAAGTCTACTTTAATCGAAACCAACACAAAAACACATATACTTTTCAATATGGAGTATACAAATACAAATAGTATTGTAACACTTTGTGTTTGTCGAATGGATGATCTTCAAGGACACCTGTGTGAACTTGAGGAGAACTGACTTCACACATCCAATAAAAATCACCAAAACATCAGAAAAAGAGTAAAAGAGTCCCAAGAGTAAAATTAATGAATCAATCTCTCGGGAAATGCTATTTGTTTACAGGTGACATAGTTTTGGGGTCACTCTATGTAATTGACATCCATAACATTTGTGGGTGTTAAACAGTAAAATATGTAAAGACCTCTTTCCTTTCATACTTGTAAGTTCTACATAAGTGCCTTGGAAAGTCTATGAATGCGTTCTTTTCATTACAGTTCAGAATCTGCCAATCAGCTCAAATTACCCCTTTAAAGTCAGTGAAATCAAATGAATGGCCTGACTGTGAGTCAAACAAAAGCCCTGCATAAAAGCTGGATGTCCACGCCAGTTCACACCAGGAGTCAGAAAAGGCCAGATAAGTCGAGTCACATTTTATTATGATTCTTTTAGAGCATTAATTGATCAAACTGTCAGACAGACTGTATTTTCCTACAGCTACATTTCCAGTTGTGTTAATGATCAATTTGCCCATTTAAAAAGGCTCGATTAAACTTTAAAGTTTTTTTTTCTCCATATGATTAAACAAGACACAAAATGTTAAGATGTTCAGGTATTCGCCAATGTTATATTTAAATATTTATATAGAAATATATGTACAAATATACATTTACTTCTATTTCAGGTGGTGACTTATCATGGTTGTGACAGAAAATATGTACTATAAAAACTAATAAATCTACATTTTTATTTTAATAATATAATTTAATTGTGTAATTTAATGGTTTCAAAGTGTAGGGACTGTTTTGTTTTTTTGTCCTTTTGTTAGGAAATAGTGGTAATATTTCTTTAAAAGGTACATATTATATTTTGTTTTTAATTTATGCATTAATCTAAATGAAGTTTTGAGTAATGGTCTGAAGACAGGTGGTTTTACCGGTTGTGAGTGATAATTTAATAACCTGAAGAAAATTAAAAAGAGAATAAAATGAGATGGTAGGTTTGTGTTAAGAACATTCTAGAGATCCTCTGTAATGTATTTCAAAGTATAAAATGTTGCTATTTTTAAAATGATTGGCAGATGCACTCATTTGTGATGTTGCAGCTACATGATTCCTTAGACAGTCTCTTAGAAGTCCATCTTTATTTCAGGAATATTTCGAGGAAATACACAGATTAAATAGTCAAAGTGTCAAATCTGGAATAAAATTAATATTTTTTGTGCTTAATGCTAGATAAATACATGAAAAGCCTCAAATTCTCAAGTCTTAGTAAAAGAGGGTCTGCCTGCAGAGAGGCTTGACTTCTCGCCCCTGGAGTGCTGAGCTGTCAAAACAGAGCTTTCTTCCTCGTCTCTCAGGCACATTCCTGCGTAATTGAGCTGATGATTAGTCTAACAATCACCAACACAATGCCAGCTGCCAGGATGTGAAATGGCCTAAATACAGGCATCCCTGTTCCACTGGACTCATTCGCCACTGCTCTGTTTGTTCAGTGAGGTAGAGAAGCATATGGCAATCATAAAGACCGCTTTGACCAAAT
Source organism: Meda fulgida (assembly GCA_030578275.1). Taxonomy (NCBI): domain Eukaryota; kingdom Metazoa; phylum Chordata; class Actinopteri; order Cypriniformes; family Leuciscidae; genus Meda; species Meda fulgida. The sequence goes on from CM060624.1 coordinate 27,754,390, forward strand.
ATGATCTGATCTCTCACATTCAAATGCCAAAAACTCTTTCAGTTTGACAGATACATTTTGAATAATTTACTTTCCTCATGCAAGCCAGCGGAGATAAAATACTTCCCTCTGTCTCTGTTTGGATGTTAAGGGCAGGGTCCATTTTCTCCAGCCATTACATGTCAACACCCTCCTAAGTTGAATTAAATGGAGCGTGGTGCTTGAATTAAACTGCTTATGTCTTCAGATTGGAGCTCTTGCTTGTTTTTAGTGTCACCTGACCATTCAATTGAGAATAAACAGGCCGCAGAAACAGTGTTGGGGGTAACGCATTACAAGTAATGTGAGTTATGCAATCAGATTACTGTTTTCAGTAACTAGTAAAGTACTTTGCTTTTAAATTTACAACAAAATATTTGAGTTACTTTTTCAAACAGAGTAACACAAGTTGCTTTGTTTTCCCATTTATTGACGGACAGCTCTCCTGTCCCCATGTTGAGAGAAATAGGAAAAAAATAAGTTTTATTTCCTTCAGGCTTATTCATTTCACTTTTGGTGTAAAAAGCCTTTACATTTGCCAAAAAAAAGCCTTTACATTTGCCAAAAAAAAGCCTTTATATTTGCCAAAAAATGTGAAAGTTTGCTTTAAAACAAACAAAACAGCAGCCCAGATGAGAAATAGTAACTTAAAAGTAACCTTTACCAACATTGCACAGAGCAAACTATATGATTGATACAGCTCTGGTTCTTTATAACATTTGCCATTTTACAAGAATTTGTAAAAGATATTCATAAAAATGTTGCGGTATGAAATTTATCACAGATTTCTAATTCTGAATTGATCAAAACGGGTTTTGATCATCTGATCAGGTACACTAAGGTCAAAAATTTGGAATAATTTCTTTTTTTTTGTCTCTTATGATCTAAAGTACAGTAAAACAGTTAAACTGTGAAATAATACAATCTAAAATATCTGTTTTTCATTAGAAAATATTTGAAAATGTAATGTATACCTGTGATGCAAAGCTGTATTTTGAGCATCATTAGGCTACTCCAGTCTTCAGTGTCACATGATTTTTCAGAATGATGATGGCTGCTCAAAAAAACATTTATTGTTATTATCAATGATGAAGGTTTTCACTGCTTAATATTTTTGTGGAAACAACCATCCAACTGCCATTACAGGAATAAATGACATTTTAAAATATTTTCAAATAGCAAACATTTATTTTAAATTGCAATAATATTTAGCGTTTCAATTCTCAATAACAGAATCATTATCAACATTACTGTATTTTTTGGTCAAATAAATGCAGCCTTGGTTCTTTCAAGTGCACCAGTAAATGTATACATACTTCTGGACTTTCTTGTTGGTCACTTGCAATAATACACATGCACAGAGGGGTCTGAAAGCTACCTGTTTAGGGTTGGGATCCACCTATTCAAATGCATTAGGATTGTATACACGTGGCACGTGCAAGCAGAAAATGCATATTTGCACAGCACTGTTAAATTAGTGATGTGAACATGTGGTCTGCGGAAACGTTGGCAGCTGTCGTGGCAGTAAATCAAAGTGAAACACAGATGTAATACATAGGCTTAAGTCGACGCTGATGAGTGTTTAAAATCAGCCTTTAGGAATATCCCATCAGCGTTTCTGTTCAGTCCACCTGCAGAGCACATGCCCACCCACAGTGTAATGAGAGTGCATACCTCGCACTTAATGACACTTTAGTTTCCTCCCTATTCACACTGTGCAATAAAAACATAATTATGCTATCAAATATTTAACAGCAGATAGTAGCTGTACTATATTTAATATGCAAAAACTAAATGAACATGGTACATCTATACTGCATTTAAAATGTCAACAATAGAATCTGTGTTGGAATGCATGACTTATATACTAAAATATAAAGAGGGATCAAAGAGTATTGGATGCTATCTAATAATAGTGGTTTGGATATTCATGAGATAAAAGCGCTTTAATTACTACTTGATTTTAGCCGAAGTGATTTTACAGAACTCTTATTACTGGGACAGTCCTCATGGAGCAACCTTAGTGTCTGACTCAAGGGCAACAATGGTCAAGAATTACCCCTTTTGGGCTTAGAACCGACAACCTTCCAGTTACCAGCCATCATTTCTATGGTACATTAGGATTCCAATAATAAATAGATAATCTCAAAACAATTCTTGCCAAATGTGGTTACACAGTCTCTTGGAGGTGGCATGAATGCAGTCCAGTAATTAACCTATATCTCAACATTAAACGACAATACTAAACCAAAAAAAGAGTAGTAGTCAAAAAAGCCGACTCATCAGTTATTCAAAGTCATTGGTTCAGAAATTAGAGAAGCCGATTGCACTGTACGTTTTTGAATAATTAAAATAATTGACTTGTAAGAGAAATTTGTTTGGGAATTGGGCAACAATTTGGGTCTGTTTGACGCTGAAAATGGCTGACGTTTTCCCCTAAACTATTTCAGCACAAATCCCACCCTGTAGCCAATTCCATTCGGTTTAAGTAGGGTGTAGAGTACTGTTAGGGGGTAGTTTTTGTTGTATCAATGTGTAGGCACTGTGATTGCCATATAGTGGAATCTTTAGGGGGAAATATCATGCGCTGTAGATTGGCAGTGTGCGGCACCGTAAATGAAGAAATGCCATGAAAACTATCAGAGTAGTTTAATATGGTATTTTGCTTGCATCTGCTGATTAATACATGTGCAAGGACAGTTAACGAAACCAAACGTCAATCGGTTCCAATAGTTTTTTTTTGGATCCCAACCATGATGGTACGGTACATGATCACCCAGACAGCTGGGACATTTTAATGAAATAGCCCATTTATACTTAGCTACATTGAATATTAGCCTGTTTGTCATTTTACGTCTCAAACTGACTGTTATCAGGCAGCTATGCAAATACTCACAACTCAACCAAATACACAAACACCCTGCAAATACTCACAACACAACCAAATACAGAAACACTGCAAATACTCACAACGCAACCAAATACAGAAGCACTGCAAATACTCACAACTCAACCAAATACAGAAAGACCCTGCAAATACTCACAACACAACCAAATACAGGAACACTGCAAATACTCACAACACAACCAAATACAGGAACACTGCAAATACTCACAACACAACCAAATACAGAAACACTGCAAATACTCACAACACAACCAAATACAGAAACCCTGCAAATACTCACAACTCAACCAAATACAGAAACACCCTGCAAATACTCACAACTCAACCAAATACAGAAACACACTGCAAATACTCACAACTCAACCAAATACAGAAACACTGCAAATACTCACAACTCAACCAAATACAGAAACACTGCAAATACTCACAACACAACCAAATACAGAAACACCCTGCAAATACTCACAACTCAACCAAATACAGAAACACTGCAAATACTCACAACTCAACCAAATACAGAAACACTCTGCAAATACTCACAACACAACCAAATACAGAAACATGCTGCAAATACTCACAATGCAATCAAATACAGAAACACGCTGCAAATACTGATAATGCAATCAAATACAGAAACACGCTGCAAATACTCACAATGCAATCAAATACAGGAACATGCTGCAAATAGCATAGAAAGATAAATATTTCAAGGGGACCTCAAGAAGGGACGAACCTGGCTGGGACTGCTTATTGCTCAATGTCTACTTGTCAGTGGTGTTGCCGATGACCTGTAAGGTGATTTATTTTGTTTATTTTAACATTCTGATCATATGTGCGCTGTGAGTATTTGCACCGTGTTTCTGTATTTGGTTGCGTTCAGAGTATTTGCTGCACATCTGTTGTCAAACTGATGAAGATGTTTTCTTAATTTGTTTTCTTCAGTTGCAGCACGTTGAGCTCTCTTGACCATATGAACCGGTTTCTCAAGAACAAATGTAGGATGGGGCTTGATTTTGTCCATCAGGAATTGATTGGATCGTTGGATGGTTGTGGTTTGCTATTGCTGTGATGTCGTCCCGACCTCGCGCTAGTAACCATCCTGACCCCAGTCTAAATAAGATCTCATTCAGGACTACAAATCATATAATCTCTTGGACGTTCAAAGCCAGATGAGAAAATGTATATTTTTTTATCTTGTACAATGATTCGTTTTATCTCAAGTATATTAAGACCAATAAGAGTACATTTAGAAAACACACTGGCTACATTTAGTGAAATAATTAACTCACAGACCTGGCAGCTGTGACCCAACTTGAACACAAGAGGAACATAATGAACAGAAGAGTATGAGGGAGTCTGAAGGAAGTACCAGGCTGCAGACAGGTTCCCCACCCCTCACATTCGGCATTCTCAGCAGGACACAGAAAACACTATTCTCATTCCCTTCCTCTGGGCCACTTCCTAACTTGTTTGTTATGGTGGCAATACTATTGACAACACTTTAAATGGTCAAAATCAATTCATTGTAGAACAAGAAGCGCCACATTTTATAGGTTCATATCATACTATTTCCCCCTAAAGTACACTAATAATGTTAGTACAGTATCTTAGTGCTACAAAAAGTCATACTTATTTTTTTTTTTATAACCACACAGCCCAGATGTGGGCCGGATCTGGGCCGAAACTATATTGCTGTCTGAGAAAGTGGTAAAAGCCCCATCCTTCAATAACAGCCTGAAATACATTGTGACATATTCACAAAACAACCTGTGCTGAAATGTGTTTCTGTTGCTTAAACAGTAGAGCATGGTCTAAATAAGAGTACATTTAGAAACGATACAAATTTCTACATACATTTTCATTAGCTTTTCTTGTGTTAATGAATAATGGCATCTGTACTGCTCAATAGGCATTACTGAAGTTTACATTTGTCATAAGTTCAAATCTATTCATCTGACGTCATAAAGTTACAACTAGTTCAAATAAATGCTCGTTTTTACTGTAAAGATTTGACTTCTGAAAGTCACAGTATATTGTATGTCAAGCTCTTTTACCTCAATAAATCAAGAAATATTTAGACTCCTCGTGATCTATGATACCCTTTAAGCAAAAAATAAATAAATAATAATAAATGCATTTCAAATCATGCTTTGGAAATGCACAGTGAATCAGTCTTTCCCAAAAAACATTTATTTTTTGCTCATTCTAAGTAAATTTAAAATGCCTGCCCAGTCCCAAACATGTTATTCCAAATCATATCCATCCTTGTCACAAGTGTGAATGCTATGTTGGAAATCTGAGTAGGGCTCTAGAGTCCAATACAAAGTTTCCTCCAGCTAAAACTCAGTTATAAACATTCCAGTTCCCTCCATGAAGAGTCAGTCTGCAAGGCCCTGGTGTCTAATTTGGATACAGACACACAGCCAGAGTTGTTCAAATATCTGAGCTCTGGCCTCCAGCCAGATAGAGAATTTGGTCTGGGCATGGTCAGTGCTTATAAGCTTTAAGAGAGGGATTCCTCTTTCCTCCCCAGGGCTGAAGACCAAACATTTTCATTAGTGGTGCTAATCACTGAGACTCACGGTCATCTGACGAGAGGAAGACATTCATTAGGAGGCCTTATCCCGTTCATAGTCTAGCACCTCTGTTTCCTTTGCTCATGTCTAAACTTTCTGTGTTCTGCTGATGGATGAAGTGAGCAGGTGGAAGTCTGATTCTTCAACAGGTTTCTCATCTCTCAATCACTCTATCTTCAGTCCACTCCTGGGTCAGTTCAATCTCTCTTGCCTTCTCTCTGTTTTTAAATGTGTGTCATTTCTGTGCTACTAGTGGCAACAATGCAAATTGCAATCTCTTTGTTTGAGCAGCCTGACTGGGCTGAATGCAGGACTTCTACTAACATGGAGAAAGCTATCTGTTAACATTCCCCTTATTTTAGTTATTTACAGCATCTGAAATCGGCATCTTTGCTTCATGCGTGCTCCAAGGGCTCAAGGTTTGTCTAGTAACAAAAGCCCTATTAACCACAGACTTTCTTCAGTGGAACACATATAAAGATTTTTAGGAGAACTACCCCTTTAAGACCAAAGGGATGATTTAAGAGCTTTGGAAGTAAAAAAAATCTCATTTGTTTTCTTCATAGGGGAATTTTAATGATAACTTATACACCTTTAAAGACTTTAAAGACTACTGTGGTTGTTAATCATTAATGGTCTATGCTTTTACTGAAGCCATCAGCCATCATTATTTTAACTTGTTTTTTTTTATTTTATTTTAAATAATCACGTTTTTACAGTGAATGAAAAACTACATGAACCATGATTCTGCAGAGTAATCTCCAGAAATGTGAGCAAATTTCACTAAAAGCTACACGCAAACTATTTAAATATTTCTAAATATATGCATATATTGCAATAAGCATAAAATACATTGTTTCTGTATATTATCAACAACTCTAAATCAATAGTTTTATATGTCTCCATCAATGTCGTTCGCAATGCCTCATGGGATTGTAGTTATTTTCCTCATTAGAGTCGTTAAGACAGTCTTGTACAATTGTCAAGACGATTTTTCAAATGCTCTTTTGCTTCAAATCAAAGTGTAATGTTGTGATTTACCTTGTTGCTGGTTAGTTTAGTTCATTCAGACCTTTTTAAAATCCCTGTGGGGAAAAAACAACTGAATAATTCCAGAACCAAGGCCGCTGAAAAAAATGGACGGAGACTGTTGCGTTCTGTAGGCATTGAGATGAATGCTCCTTTACACAACATGGCTAATCAGGTATAGCATATAGGGTTTGCTTTTCTCTGAATGACATGCCATCGATATGTGAGCTGTGTGGGGTAAAATTTACTTCATTTTTCAAATGACCAATTTTCCATGGGAGCGTGATTTACCATGGGAGAAGCATTGCATGACTGTTCTCTGCTCTGTTTTCCCTCTTAGCCAGAGGCACTTAACTGAGCCTGTGAGCCCTGGCTGTTAGGTAATGAAAGGCAGTGCTCAGCCAAAGGCTAGAATAACAGAGCGGAGCATATGCATAGCTAAAATATTTCTCCTCTTTAATAAGAGATTAGTAGGCACCCTCCACCTGTTTCTAGGGTTCAGGCGCTTGGCAACGGGCAGAGTGGGCTCAGCAAGAGTGCAGCCCCTACATCTGTTTGGCATGTAGCGCTTTTCAATCACAGTGCCGGGCCACGGGCTTCTCATGCTCACAATGAGATCACTGTGTTCTCCTAGGCCTAAACGGGCCCTCAACAACCACAGCAGCAAAGTAAACAAACTAAGGGGAATGTAAATTCATAACACCACCATGTATTTAAAATTACATTGTTGGCTAAGTAAAAAAAACAACTGTCATGCTGGTGAGATATAAATGATACTGTAGAGTAGACCGTGTCCAACATTAATTTAGGGAGAATTTAGAACATTTAAATATCAGAAATATTTTTATTGTTTTATTTATGACAATGGGATTATTTTTCTTGTATATTTGTGACAAACACCACCACAGCATCTTATACTAGGGGGCTGTTGAATGCTTGAATCTGATTGGTTTACGAACGTTCTGAGGTGTGCAATTATTTTCAGGGAAACACACGGCTAAAGTTTGGAGTTAACAACAGAGGCTTGGGATGAGATGCGTAAGAAATTAGTCCTACACACACAAGATCGTTTCAATGACAAAAACTTGACAAATGTCTTAAAATACATCATCTGAACAATGTTTTGAGGTGTGGTAACTGTAGTATAAGCAGAATAATTTACTCCGGGCAATTGAATTATTGAAAAACCTTGGGTGTGCACGTCATCAATTATTAAGATACAATTGTAAAATAGTTAAATCCAACTGTGATTTTGTTACGTATTACAAACAGCTTAAAGGGTTAGTTCACCCAAAAATGAAAATTCTGTCATCAATTACTTACCCTCATTTCGTTCCAAACTCAAGACTTTCGTTCATCTTCGAACACAAATGAAGATCTTTTTGATAAAATCTGAGAGATTTCTGTCCCTCCATTGACAGCTATACAACTACCACTTTTGATGCTTCAGAAAGTTCATAAAGAGGTAAAAACTAATCCAAATGAATTGGTTTAGTCCAAATTTTCTGAAGAGACTCAATTACTTTTTATGATGAAAAGATTGAATTTAGGCTTTTATTTACATATAAACATTCATCAACACACCTCAGTTGCGTTAAACGGCACGAGGGTGAGTAATTAATTGAAATAATTTTCATTTTCTGGGTGAACTAACCCTTTAATCAAAGCCGTTACTTGGCTCACTGAGGTGATCCGTTCATTGGGGATGAAGGGCCCTCCAATAAAATTTTTGTTTAGGGGCCAATCATTTTAAGCAATGGCACTGGCCCAATGTAATGAGTTTTTCACATATATGTGTTACCTCATTGAGAAAAAAATATTGATGTTGACGGATGTTTTCGTTATTAGACAGTTTGTATGTCTATGATTTGAATCATGTACACCACTTACATCAGCAAATGTCTGATTTTTGTTCTTACTTAAACCAGGAACCCTATTGATGCTGCTCTATAAACTAACTGTCAACTACAGGCAAGTCAATCCATTTTATCTACTCACCAAAGTAATTTTACTCACATTGGACTGATAATTGATTGTCTAAATAGAAGGCGAAGAAAATCCCATGAAATACAAGCCATGTAAAACTTAAGATGGTACTTGACATGGGAGTTTAGAACAGACATGAGTACCAGACAGGCATCTGAAATCACTTAAAGGTCGTGGCTGAGCAGCACTGAGGTATGTAGCAGACAGAGGAATGCTACATTGACTCTGACATTGCAGTCTCTCACATAAACCAAACAAACACATGCAATGACTCAACACAGGTAATAAGGAAGAGTTCACCAGCCAGAGCTCCACTGTAATATGCAGGGCAGTCATTCATCATTGACCTGTAATATGTAGCCCAGTCATTCATCACTAGCTTCCTTAAGACCTCCAAGGGAAAGAGGCTGAGAACGTTGCCCTGGCCATACTGGATTAGAGCAGCTTAAAGGTACAAGCAGCATGACAATTATATTTAGTCCGGCATTGCACATCTCATTCATATGGCAATGAAATTGTTTCACCTTTTGATGGACAGTTTTACTGGAATAAGTCGACACTGCTCGCATTTCATGAATATAAAACAAAAGCATAATAAACCCTTACAATGGCCACTTGTTAAATTATATTGTGTCACATTCTTCATAAAAACACCAGAAAAAGTAGAATACAATATTACTTGTGCTGGAAAAAGACAGTCATAGAGGTTTGGAATGACATTAAGGTAAGCAAATGAAGTCAGCATTTTCATTTTTGGGTGAACTATTCCTTTAATAATGATGGAAAAATACAATGTCTGTGTCAGTGTTGTGTGAGGTGGGGGGTGCTCTTTTCCTCCCCTTGTCATTGACCTGCTGGTTTCTGGCGGCCCCCTGTAGATCTGAATCAGCCTAAATCTACAAACTGCCAATGCACTCCCACAGTGGTCCCACACTCCACCCTATCCCTACAAACACGGCCATTGTCAACTAACTGAGTTAGAACAGACGCTAAGGTTCATGCAGGAAGCGATCCGTCAAAATCCTGTCTTGTCCCCAATTAGGCTCATCAACCGGACCAGCCCTTAGCCATTCAACTTTGCAATTTAAAAATGCACAGCATTTACTGCCTGTGTTGTTCATCCTTTCTGATATACTTCGGACCAAGACTCTGGTAGAAGCTCCAGGACCCTATACAGTGTTGCAGGGATGACATATTTTTGTAGGCCAAACCCCGGAAACGACTTAGCATTTTAGCACTGAAATCAATTTTTTTTTTTAAATGGGTTTTTGGCTAAATGCATGAAATAAGGTATGTGATTAACACAAGCTTTAAATAGTATTATGTTTTATTCAATGACATTAAATACATCAGTAATACCTCCTCATGAATTTTTGTAAAGCCTTAACTTTTCTTTATAATCGTGGTTGCTAACAAGTGGCTAAATGGAACTGCAGAGGCTTTTAGGGACATAAAATAGAACACAAACAGGAAAACTCATCTACTCACTGGTCTACTTTTTACAACTTCATTTTGTTTATAATTGTGCCCTTGCAAACTATTCTAGCTCAAACTTTCAGGGAAAATGCAACCCTGTTGTAGTTTGTTTACAGCCTATATTTAGCTTTTTACTTCTACCGACAGTTGAAGATTTTCATAATGAACTTCGAAAATCGATAACTTTTGTTGGTCACAGAGCTTATTTCCTGCAACAATCCAAAAACCAATGGAAAGATCATATTTGAGGGCACCAGGGTAAGGCTAACCTCCTACAGAAATCACTGCAGCACTCTAAGTGATTTTGAAGAATGGATGGGTCTTGTTAAGTAATCCTTCCTCTATTCCTGATTCAGGCTTAAACGCCTACTTTTTTCTGAGTCTTCCAAAAGAGGAGATGTGCGTTCCTGTAGCTCTAACAGTAGAGCCTTGCGCTTGTAATGCCAAGATAATGGGTTTGACTCCCAGGGTCAGGGAATGCTTTAACTTACACCTTCAATGCAATGCAAATCACTTTAGATAACAGTGTCAGACAAATGCATAAGTGGAAATTATTACATTCCTGGGCTATGTTTCCCAAAAGCACTGAAATCCATAAGAGGATCATTTGGCACCAGTGGTCTCTACAATCTACTTATACTTACAATGATTTTGGGAAACGCAGCCCTGATGTGGTCACCCTCGTTCATTCTGCACTGATATTTACTCACTTCATAACCCATGCTGCCACCTGCGCCCATTAACACAGTCAGGAGAGCCAGGGGAGGGAAGACATGACAGGAAGGAGGCATCTCAAATATGTCAAATGTCTTCGTGAAGTCAGGCCCCTTTAAACAAGTGTCAATCAGTTGCTCTAGGAGCCCAGAGGAAGTTGAGTTGAGGAGGTGGATGTGTGTAGAGCTGGGCCGGGGCTCCTGTCGCTCACTCTAAGACAAGCCCGGCAGGGAATCTGATCCAGACCCTACCCCAACCCAGCAGGCTGGGCAAGCAAGGAACAAGCTCTCAGTGGGTAGGCCAAGCCCTAAACAAGCAAACCTGCCAGGACCCTGAGAGAGCAACCCTGTTGCTGTCGAGGACTGAATCTGGATGGCAAGACAATGCCTGGGTGAATACAGGACAATGGAATTAGCTCCCAATTTGTATCACTTCCCCGAAGGATTGAGATGTCTTATCCTGTTAGGAGCTCCTCTCTGCTGAGCGACACATCCTTGCTTTAAAGCATGAGAGGGATAAGCAGGCTAAAGCCCTTGTTATCCCACTTTTTCCTCAAAGAGATTACAATCTTAGCTGCGGTGCGGCTTTTGGGTGGCGTGCGCACGCCGACTGGTGCTTCCCACGCTTGACTGACACCGTGCCCCGGGAGGCGTCATTCCTTCAGGACACATCAGCCGTCATGGGACTTTGAGAGGGCGCAACCCTCTTCAGGTGCTGAGCGCTCTTTGCGACACCCAGGAACCACCGCTTTCCGGCAGCGTCCGTCCCGCTTCTTGCACGACAGCTGAAGACAGGTGTAATAAAGAAGGGCCGAGAGAGATCGGCCCCACTCGAGGAGAGGGTGAATGGAGGGGAATGCACTCTCTTGTGCATCAGGGGGCAGCATGAGTGGAATGTGTTGGTGATAAAGACTCTTGGCGGGTTGGTTCTGTTCGGCTCATGCCACAATGGCGTCTTTGACAGCTGAGAGAACAGCGCTTTTGTGGGGCCCTTCCAGTGACACTACACATTGTTGTGAATGCTCCGCATAGCCAGCATTCTCCATCATGCCTTCTTCTGTGCTCAAGGCTTATCAAGAATTCCTTCTTCTTTCTCTCTCGCACTTCTTTTTGTGAGTCTGTACATTGTGTTGCCAGCTACTGTGGAGGCTGAAGGACTAGCACAGAATGCCAGCTCCTGCAGATGACCTCATTCACACATGGACAGTACAGTAAAAGATGGGCTAATATGCTGCCATTACAGATCTCAGATACTATGTCCAACGAACTAAAGACAAGTTTAGCAAGTTAAATTTTATCTTAATCAGCTCTAAAACAGGGTGCCATCAAGTACTTGACGACAGAAGTGTTTCTTTTAACAGACATTACTCTTGATGTCACTTAGCATTTTCACTGATGTTATTAAAATGGTCGTTACAGTGGTTCATTTTTTTAATTAAACAGACTTGGACTCACTAGCGTCTTTTCAAACAAACAAATAAATAGCTACTAAATTAATACACACACACACACACATACATAAGTAAGTAAGTAAGTAAATAAATACATAAATACATTCCTTGTGTGTGTATTCTGTCAGCCATGGACAAAACACAAATTATTATTTTCATCATCATCATCATCACCACCAACATCATCATTATGTCTTATTTATATATTTAACCCATTGTGTTGTTAATTAAAAAAAAAACACATGATATTGGTTTTATGTATATTAATCTCTTGACCACCCAAATATTTTAATAGCATATTCATATTTTAGGGGTAACAAAGCAAAAACAGCTATCTTTCACATGTCCCTTTTACCCTTGGGTTAATAATCACTGCTTGGAAACATCTCCGAAAGAAATGTTTCTTTATTTCAGAGAAACTTAGCTCAGCTCCAGATGTGTCCATGCTGCATCCAGCTGAATGGGAAAAACAGGATGATTAATAAAATAGAGGATATATTTATGCCAGTCTACCATGAAGCACAACACTAGGAAGTAGCAGAACACACTTCAGTCTTCTTCTTTTATAATGTCTCTGGATGTTTCTGATTAGAAGTAGATCCTTAGTGCAACCACAAGGGGCAAAGCTAATTGAGTTTCCATCTAATGTCTTTTGAGTGGATTTGATCACACACACACGCACGCACGCACGCGCACACACACTCACACACACACACACACACGCATGCGCGTTTTATGGAGATTTTCCATAGGCATAATGCACTGTACAAACTGTATATTCTATTTCCTTAACCTACCCATCACAGAAAACTTTCTGCATTTTTACATTTTCAAAAAACATAAATTAGAATGATTTATTTTTCCTGTTTTCCTCATGGGGAGCAAAAAGTGTCCCCAAAAGGTCAAGGAATTCAGATAATGCAACATTTTGTCACCATAACATGATGCTTTAACATTGGTTCATAATAACGTTTTAAATTAATGGTGTCTAAAGTAATGCTCTGTACGTGTAAGTACTGTTTCCACGAGTGTGGTGTTTCTTAACTTTTAAAATATTGGTAACACTTTATAATAAGGTTCATTAGTTAACATTAGTTAACTACATTAATTAGCATGAACTAATAATGAACTGCACTTATACAGCATTTGTTAATCTTTGTTAATGTTAATTTCAACATTTACTAATACATTATTAAAATCTTGCTAACATTAGTTAATGCACTGCGAACTAACATGAACAAACAATGAATGACTGTATTCTTATTAACTAACGTTAACAAAGATGAACAAATACAATAACAAATGTATTGCTCATGGTTAGCTCATGTTAGTTAATACATTAACTAATGTTAACTAATGAACTTTATTGTAAAGTGTTACCAAAATATTATTATTTGGAAAGAACATGTGTTACTAAGAGTATAGATAATAGCACAACAATTGCATAGGCCTACTGGATAAGGGGAAATTAAATGAATAAACAAGTGTAAACTTTTTCTGAAATGCCACGTTGAAATATGCAAATTATATACAAATATACTCATTTGCATACATTTCCAGATCAAAAATCTAAACAATGGCCAGGTTCAAAATTCTTGTCTTTTACAGAGGGGATTTTGGATATTTCATTGTATTACTCAATAAAATCAGAAAAAAACATCAACAGCCAGAAAAAAATTTGCCATATTTTTTAGAAATATTTTGCATGATACAAGAAAAAACTGTAAAAACCTTCTGAATAGATCAGAATAAAACTTTAAAGTTTGGTGTGTGTAAGTGCTACAGTGATTTGGCTCAGTGCATGAGAAAAAAAAACTCCTCTTGACAAAATAAGAGATGTATTGTAACGGAAATCTGCAGACGCAAATAGATAATCCCCCAGTTTCACAGAAAAGGCTTAAACCTGGTCCAGCCTAAAATGCATGTTTGAGCTGTTTTAACAGTAAAGGAAAGTAACTTGCACGGACATATCTTAAAATATGTCACTGCTATTGTTTTGTCTCAAGATGTTTTTTTTTTCAAAGGTAGGTTTATAAAAGCTACTTAAATGTTGAATTAAGGCTTAATCCTGGTTTAATCTAAGCCCCTTTTGTGAGATATTTAAACACTTAAATATTTTTGATGCTTCTTTTCCACTAGTCTGAAAGAAGACAAAAAGCAAAAAAGCACAAAATCTCGATTTTGACCAGTGTCTGAAAAAGCAGCGCTTTCGTCTGCCTGTAGGGTTTTGCCCTAAAAGCACTTAATAAACAGATTCAAACAAATGTATTCATCTAAGGTCACAATGGTCGCAATAGTCACACAATGGTCCTCTGATTCTTCTTTAAATACTTTGACGAAAGCCTCTGAATACAGTCTAAATGCAAGTTGTTAGTGAACAGTTTGGCCCTGCTCTTGTGAGGAGTCACACTGTGCAAATTGAAGCTTTCCCAACAGAGCTGACATTATAGTATCTGAACCCTATCCAAAAGGGCATGGCAATGAGGCTGGATTGAGTCGGCTTCGTGTCCTTTCACCATGCGACAGAAAACAAGGGATTTTATGAAGAGAAAACATCATTCTTTGTCATGTTCCAGGACTCCTCTCTTTCTCATGTTGCATAGCTCAGTGTGAGCCAGACTCCAGCCTGTGAATGATACCCACATGTGCTTTCTCTCTCTCTGGAATACAGCTACGAGGATGCTGAAGTTTCTGATGTCATGTTCACAGCACTTCTGTTAATGTGCTTGGAGCAAATTCATCATATTCGCTAAATTAGAAACTAATGAGATTCTGCACATTAGGGAATAAAATACATAAAATGGTGACAATATCATTGGATAATTGACATGATGCTCAGTACAGGCATAAATCGCTAACAAGTGTTTCCAAACACATGCAATCATGCTCAAGCCTGGCAAACACACACCTCCAGCTGCAGGAGTTTGACCCCTTTGCCAGCTTGCTGATGGGTGCATTGTTTGATCTTTTCGATTGTGCAGCTGTAAACCGAATCTGCTCTTATTTAGTGTGTTTATGTCTCATTCACAAGTGTGCATCAAAGACTCTGTTTAATGCCAGTAATAATACTGCACTGAACGAGATACACAATGCAATGCTCTTCCTTTTAAACTTGGTTCTCCAAACCAGATCACTTCTGGGGGAATCTATCTAAAACTTGTATATTTTTGTATGCTAAACATTATTAAACATGTTGTTAACCTTTGTTCTACTGACATGATGTTATAATTGTTAACGGAAATTCACTAATAAAGCCGTAAGATATTGGCTGTAGTAGTAGTAGTAGTAGTAGTAGTAGTAGTAGTAGTAGTAGTATAGTAGTAGTATTCATAGCATTCTCAATGTTAGTGGCTCGGCTGGCACAGGTTTTTTGAATTTTGTCATCTTTGCTCATGTGCACTCAGTTTCTTTGACAGTCAATCATTGAGCTGCAGTAAAATCACGACCATGCTGACTGGCTAATGGCACCGCAATTCATGGATTTCACATGACGTCACATCCTTATTGAAATGCCCACATGGATGGCAAATCAAGGCTTCCTTCGCTGCCCACCAGTTATTTTTACCAAGTATAGTTGTAATATACTAAAACAGTGATATTAAATGACCAAACTCAGTATACACCTAATGGACCATGCATATAATATATGGGCATCGCATCCAGAATATGAACACAATATGCACTAAATTATACGTTAAGCTTTTCTAAAACCATTATATAGAAAATTATAATTGTGGCTTAATGCTTAAGAGAGTGATATTGGAGGACCACATGCAGTATACACCTTATTAATAAACAGGCAAGCAAATGAAACCAGAATACGAACACAATACGCAAAAAGCTTTCTCGTGCCATAAATAATAGTCCAACAGTGGAATGAGGGTGGGGGTCTTGGAGGAGGACAAGGCAGAACTGGTGGATACCAGGACGGCAGAGGAAGAACCAACGGCGGATCCGATAGAGGGAGGAGCTAAGGTGGAGCATTGGCGGACGGTCTGGGTGGAAACCTCGGGACCGACTGACTGAGGTGGAGCAGGACGAGGTGGACACCCAAGCGGAGCAGAAGGCCCAGGGTGATGCTGCTGGTTTGGAAGGTCTGTGGAAGACCGGGTCAACACCGGAGGGAGCGAGGACCAAGGTGGAGCAAGACGGAAGAAGGAGCACAGTGGAGCCGAAGGGGTTTGAGGGCTGAGGCACTGCTGGAGGCACAGAAGTGCACGATAATGATTGATCAAGGCAGAGCTGGAGGATCGAGGGAGCCCTGTGGAGCCCAAGGGAGGATGGACCACGGTAGATCCGAGGGTGCGCAAAGCCAAGGCAAAGCTGACGAGCTTACAAGCCTAGGTAGAGTCATGAGCCTGGCGGCCCAAGGTGAAGCCAGGGGATCCATCTCACAAGGCGGAGCTGCTGGTGGAGAAGCCCAAGGCGGAGCTGAGAGCTGGAGGGGATCAGCAGCAAGGCCAGAGGAGCCAGCAGAGAGGACAGGGACAGTGGAGGAAGAAGGACTCTTGGCGAAACCAGATCATCCAAGTAGAGGGACCTCGGACAAGGAGAGAATTCGAGGGCGGGGACAAAGGTAGGACCTGGGTCCGCAGACCACAAATCAACAAGGTAGTGGCCTGCTCCTGGCTTGGGGATGGACTGGGCCGCAAGCACCGGTCCTCCTGGATTGGACCACAAAAAGCAAAGACGATAACCCAAAAACTAGGACTGCAAACTGAGGGCTATAAATACACATAACAAACAAGGGAACTAAACTAGACACAGGAGACAGCAATACACAAGTATATAAATAAACAAGGACATAATCAGTAACCAAGGAAACTGAAAGTGGAGAAACAGCAACTAAAGGAAATGGAACAGAATTTAAAAATAAAAGCAAACAGAATGGAACATAACCATGACACCGCTGTTTTTATTGATTTAAATACTGTATCTGCTTTAAATTAATTCGTGGCTTGAAACAGATGGCCTGTGTGGCAGTTCTTGATGTTTTAGGCCTACCCTCCAGGACTCCACGGCAGTCATGTGACTGAAGCTATGAATTACACACACAGTCACAAGTCCTTCATTAGAAACTATCCTGAGCTGTGACGTCAAAGAGTAGACAGGCAAAATAAGTATTTTTCATGATTTTAAGAGCCCTCTGAAAAATTGGGCACTGGTACACATCTAATATGATATAATTGCTTGAAAAAGGAAATTTGCTCTACTTTTGAATGCCTGATGTAGAAGGCTGCTTTTAGCAGGGGACAACTAGACCATACATTAGCCATGTTTTACTATACTGTAAGTAAGAGATTTCTCAAGCACAATGTGAAGCACAAACAACAACAATATGGCACGCATTCTCATCCTAGGGCGTCATATTTGACATATTTTGACATTACGTCTACATCCAACGCACATGGCACCCTTTAGCGTCAATATGAGACGCAGATAGATATGGGTAGGTTTAGGTCTGGGTTAGGGTTAGACCGCTAGGAGGTGCCTTCTGGCCCATATATATCTGCGTCTCATATTGACGCTAAAGGGTGCCATGTGCGTTGGATGTAGGTGAAATGTCAAAAGCGTCAGTATATGACGCCTTGGGATGAGAACGGGCTGCAATATGACAAAAGATACCATTTTTCAATAAATAGCCACATTTTAGAGTGCTGAGTAACTTGCTGTATTAACTCAGAATGTACACTCAGGTGTGTGTTTATTTGCTATTTAACGACACCTTTAAATGTGACATCCGAATCAGAATATGCAACTATGCATTTCATAATGTTCATTCGACAGGTCAAATCATGAAATATTCTCCGATTTTCCACAACGCGCCCTGAGAAAAAGTGAGAAAATACGTGCTTAATTGTTTTGAATGTGCACTGATGTTGTATTGTACTTCACTTTTAAAAAGTACTTTTTAAATAATATCAAATGAAGTTAATTTTTACTTTAAATTCCATTTTAAATCATTGTTTTTGTGTATACAAAAATGATGTGTATTTAAATACATGACATACAAGTTTCAATAGAAATGACATTAAAGTATATTTTAGTTTACGATAAATGCTTAGTATATGCGTCAGTACGCTTAACCGCATTTCGAAGGCAAAAGAAGTAATTATGAAATATCAAGATGTACTTAAGTCCTAAGTCCTTAAGTATATTCTTTAAAAGTATATTACTTTCGTAATAAGCTCTCTTTTAAAATAATGCTAAAGTGTACTTCTTTTTCACAGCTTTCATACTTTATCACTCTGAAAACAAAGCGTCTGTTAGCCTACCAATCCGCACGCTTATTTCTCCTTTACATAAGATACAGTGCTGGAATTTGCAGTGCAGTTTTTTTAATGCCCACCATCACAGATTCACTGTGGTGATGAAAACGGGCTAATGTTCCACTCCTTCTCATCCTCCAATAACTGAATGGCCCTTCCCAAAGATAAGATCATGCACGTTCCATTAAACCTTAGGGCTACCCTGGGAGATTTTGAAATAGTTTCTAGACGACTTTGTTAAATTTATAACCCCCTGCAATGGGAATAAAATAATGAATGGAATTAACTGTTATTGTCCTTCTGGGATTCGGCTTGTAAGGCAGAGTGTCCGTTTCTGCATGGGTGACTTTTTATTTGCTGTAAGACATGTTAGGCAGTTTACAGAGCAAGGGGAAACGGTCTTTAAAGACATGTTTTGAAGGAGGAGATAAAGGGAGGTGCTTTGCAGCTATAAGGGATAGAATCACTTTAGTTTAGTTATAGTATTCATTTCCTCCTCTGTGGAACACAAAAGGAGATATCTAGAAAAATGTCCAAGCTGCTGTTTTCCATAATAATGAATGGCGACCATGGCTGTCAAACAAGATCATCAGTGTCTTAATTTTGTTTTTTTACTCACATAAAGCTTGCCAGAAGACTTGGAAAATATCATAATGGACTACTTGAATGGTACTTGTATGATCCCCATTGACTTTCTTTGTATGGAAAAAAGCCAATATCTCTTTTTTGTTTAAAAATCATTCTGGATATTAAAATAAATAAAACAAATTATATGAGACCTGTATATATATATATATATATATATATATATATATATATATATATATGAGTGATGTCAGGGATATTTGTTTTTAATGACCCTGCAAGTTCGATTAAACCATCAAAATGTGAGGAAATTATTTTATAATTTTTAAAGGATTTTAAATATGAGGAAAGAACAAAACATTTAACTTAGTTTAAGTATTTATCTGACAAAATGATTTGGTAAAAAAAAAAGCTCACATGAAAAAAGCTAAATTGACTACATAATCAGCTATTAATATTTTGTTTGTTTCCTTGTTTAAATAAAAACTTGACTCCAAGCAAAACTACACAATAAGCTAACATAATTAAAAAAAATTATATAATATTTGGAAGGTGAAGATGTCATTTTTACTATAGGCCGGACATCAGTTTTGGCCACACTATATATATATATATATATTGATTGATTGATTGATTGATTGATTGATTGATTGTATAGCATCATATAGTTTATTTTATTTATTTTATATAACTTGTATGTTCATACGCAATAAGCGTACAAAATCGTAAAATATTAAAACAATAAAGAATTATAACATGAATAATATTTGAAGGGTGAAGATGTCAATTTTCCTACGCCGGTAAGAAAAGAATATATAGGCTATATAACATATAATTTCTTATTTCTTCTTATGTTTCAGAAAATGTTTCACGTTTTGAGTAACATGAGGAGGAGTCAATGATGACAGGAGTTTCATTTATGAGTGAATTATCCCTTTCAGATTCCAGTGGGAGATGCTGAAGACTGTTTCTCCATTACTGTGGACACTTTGCCAAAGGGCATCAAAGCGCTGGTCCTGCAACATGAACATCAGCAGCAATGTCCTCCCTTCAGCAGAAAATAAAGCTGTCATCAAATGATGGACCTAAGCGTTTCGATTCACAGTATTGCTCAACTGTGATAAAAGCTATTCTTAGTAGTGTTTTTCCGTATTGCATGTGGTGGGAGGAGAAGGTACCTGTCTGGGTGTCCCTGAGAACCCTCTGCTATTCGGCCGGGCTGACTCCAAACACAGCGCTGGCCCTGAGCCGGCCACACATTCCACAACTTCCAGACAGCTCCAACTTTATTTTCAGGCAAAATGGCATCAGCGCTCTCACATGACATTCCCAAAAAAGGCACTGTGGCCCCAGACTACCCTGATTCTCTATATGACTTAACCATTGAGGAATTAAAACAACATGATGTTATGTCAAAACCAGTAGAGGAGAGTGGCCAAAGTCTCCAGTGTATAATGATACGTTGATGACGCTAATACAGTGGGGTCCAAAAGGGGGCCACTATTTTGCATATATATATATATATATATATATATTTATACACGCGCACACGCGCTCACACACACACACACACACACACACACACACACACACACACACACACACACACACACACACACACACACGTTAATGCATTACTAATACAAATTAATTACTACTACAAATAAAACCTTATTGTCAAATAAAACACAAGCATGATTTCCATTCTGTTAGAATCTGTCAATCTAAAAGTTGCTTTTTGTTGATACAAAAACCGATTTTCCACTCAGTTCCCATCAGATTTATGAATCCTCATAAGTTCATAATTGTCTAACCATGCAAAAATGAACCTCACAAAATCCTATTATTTTAAAGTCTAACACTTTCTAAGGGCACTTTATAATTCTGTGATTAAAATCACATTTTCTGACAGTCTCTTACAGCTTAAGGGTATAAACGACACATTAAAATATTCATATTCCAATTAAACACAGTAAAATTACTGCCATAAATATAACCTGACAGCATGCATGAACAGCCAATAAATGGTCAAAGTAAATCTTTGAAACCTTTAATATTTAAAAACTTTCATTTACCAAAATCTGCATGAATGTGCCCATTGCTTTCCCCCAACGAGTCAAGATTTTAAGCCGTCTACAGATAACACATTTGAGTTTTAAGCGGGATATTGACTGGTTTGCATCATATATGAGTTTATGAAAGGTCTCACGCATTGACTTTTCTCTATGCCCCAGATAAAAACTGGAAAGAGGCTCATTTTGATAAATCACTCAGAGTCTCATCCCCAGTTTGAAG
The DNA here is from genome assembly GCA_030578275.1 of Meda fulgida. Taxonomy (NCBI): domain Eukaryota; kingdom Metazoa; phylum Chordata; class Actinopteri; order Cypriniformes; family Leuciscidae; genus Meda; species Meda fulgida. The sequence goes on from CM060624.1 coordinate 27,775,696, forward strand.
ACTTTAATTGCACTGGGCATTTATGACCCAATGCCTCTCTTTAAGCAGCTCATCTGCATATGCAGCATATCTCCAAGAACACACAATCCAACACTGATTGAAGGACAGTCATTTTCAGCCCAGAGAGTGTAAGCATTTTATTGTAATTGCGTCACTGGCTGTTGTATCAAGGGCCGGCAGATAATTGGACAGTCAGCTGAACATGGGAAGTTGTTGGTAATTTGAGAATTTGATTGCTTTTTCTTGTTATCTCTCAAGTGGATGTACAGCGAGGTGCCTTGAAACAACCGGCACATCTTGTTAGCTGTTAGCATCACTGCTGCAGGACATTGCAAATCATAAGTGAAATATCGGATAAAAAGCAGGTGCTGAAACATTATAATAGCCTACTTTAATTATTATGCTATTCTTTCTTTGTGAAGATCCAATTTAAATGCCCTTTCTGTCTATATATAAGGAATTTTGTCAGTTTTAAATGCATTAGTTCCAGAAGTAAATTTTTTCAAAAAATGTGAAATGTGGATGTGCTCAGACTCTCTGTAAGTTCAGACAGTAACGCACTACTGCCCTCATCTGGATATTATACTGTACAAGTGCTTTATTATCTGTTACCAGGCAATGAACAACACAGTCACGTGGCAAGAACTAGAATAAAACAGAAAAGCGGGGGTTTTTATACAAAATAAGGTCCGTTTACTTTATCTATATCCCGAGGGGGAATGAAATCGGTTGCAAATGGCTTAGTTTTGCCCAGACACTAATTAGACAAAAAGAGACAGCATTAATCATCTGTATGTGCTCAAAAAGCCCCAGGAGCACAGTTTTCCAGCATTAGATTAGATTATGTTTAGTTCATGAATTGTTTCAGTATTACGGGTGTTGATGATCAACATTAGTTGGAGGCTGAGTGTCTTATCTTATCATTGAGTAGACTTATTCACAGCAGCGTCATTTTGATTTTTAACGGGAATGAAAGCGAGGCTGTGAGTCTACATCTTCATTGTTGTAGCTACTGATATTATTTAATGTGTTTTTCGATTGTTCCGATGACGAAACACTGCAAAAATATATATTTCTAAGAAATTTATGTAGACAAGTATTTTTATAAATATAAGTGATCTAGGCGCTGTTTAACAGCGGATGCAGTCCATATACCTCACAGCCTCGCTTTCATAATCATGTTTGTCATGCTCTGCATTTGATCTATCCATATGATTGTAGGCCTATGGTTTGTTAAATAGCACCACCTGCTGAAATCAATTCACAGTCTTTCTATAGCATGTGGCTAGGTACATTTATAAAAAGCAAGCTTATGCGATTAAAACATAACATGCATGTGTATTACCATTGAGAATTGTGTAATGCCATTTTTGGATGGTTTTTGAAAATAGAAAGATACAATGTCTAGTCTAAAAAATATATAATGTAAAACCTACAATGGCTTTCCACTAAATGTGTCTAAAATAGATCAATATATATTAAATAAATTATTAGTTTAGGAATGTTCAGATTATTCCCCATCCCAAAGCTTTCAAGCTTCTTCTATACCTCCACAATTGTGTTACACGTAGTCACTGCTGAACATTTTTTTATACTTAGATCTAACTTAAATAAATAAATAATTCTTCAGCAACTCTAATTTACTGTTAATTAACTGATGGAAATATGCAGTTTTTATTCATTATTTTAGTTTTAGTTTTAATTTATCAACGTAAACTAAATAAAAAATGTTGGAAAGTAACTGAACTAAAATTCATTTTAGCTAATTTTAATAATTAAAAATAATAATTTCAGATCAAATTTATCAGCGACAATGACAAATCAAATTTCAAATTCAAATATTTCTGAATGGTTTTGGTATGGGTTTATAATCTCCTGTAGAGGGCGCACATGACCAGTCGATGGGCGGAGAGAGGCGAGTGATGATGTATTTCCTGTCGCTTTTAAACCCCGGTGTCTTAAGGTTTTTCCCCCTTTTCGAAAAAATACCAGAAGAAGCAGAGGTGGTTGATGCAGTGCATCTTGAAATCTTATAACATCACTGACCGAAATTATTGTCCGCTGCAATGAATCACCAAGACGGCATAGCAGGTAATCTGAACCTTAACAACAATCTTAAATGCACGCGGATCTGTTCTGGACTGAAGGTCATTTCCACAGTCTATGGTCATTACACGACGGTTTTGGTTTTCCATACTGTTCAGGCTCTGGCCTACGAAACACGTGTTCACCATCATGCCTCTTGTGCATTTTTACTTTTAAATGTACAAGCTGAAATATCGTATTTCAGACAAACATTAGGCTAGTGTTTTCTTTTGATGCAGTTCCGCTTAACTTTAAATATCTACATGCTTAAAAATTCGGTCAACATACATTTTATCGAATTAGACCAAAGGTGCACGTCACAAGTTTTTAGTTATGGTATCAAATTAGATTCATACATGGTTGCAAAATCTGTATAAAGAATTTTCTATACCGTTAAAATGCAATCCTTTCCACTTTTATCTATTTCATTACCTTTAATTTACACATTTTTTTTTTTTTAGTTTAGTCTTGTCACCTGAAACAACCTCGAACAGACTGGTTTAAGTTATGTTAGCACGAATTGCATACAGCATGTAATGTATTTAAATTATTTTATTGACCCTTAAGCACTTCTTTGTTCGGGATTATTCATTTGAGAGTAGATTTGGGGGAATTACTGGAGTTGAAATGACTAATTGACTCTCCTCTCCTTTTCTCACTAGATGTGTTGCAGGACATGGGCCGATATGGACCGCTCTCTCTGACACTCACTGGGGTCGAAGCATCAGTTGAGACCAGAGGGAAAGTGCCCATTAAATGAAAATGCGTTTAACATGTAGGAGGCCGTCAGGTACTGCATTAGCATACAAGTGCTCAATATGTCAAGAGCCCTTCTGTGTCTTGAATATGCACTAAAACTGATATTATACCTGTGTGGCATATATGACGGTTAATGAGCTTAATATTGTTTTGTTTTGTTTTTCCTCTTAGCTTTGCCATATTAAAGTCAAGATGAAGTCAAACTGAATGGCAAACAAAGACAATATTAAATAATGCAAAGGATTGTAAGGTATGACACTTCAAGCTAACTTCGATGCACCTTTATTAGAATAGTTCAGCAACATGGACTAAAACGAATGGCATTAACGTGGTAAAGATGTGCAATGATGACTACAAAATTGCTGAGGTCACGACCAATGAAACTACATAAAAGCATGTATTAGCTGAGCACATGTTTTCTCTGCAGGTTTGTATGTCTGAAGGTCTGAGGACTCTATTTTTGACTCTTCCCCTTTTGCCAGTTTTTCCACAGGCAGAACTATAAATCCAGATTGCATGGTGGATCCACCCAAGCTGAAGAAAAATAACTGTGGAGGGCTGAAACACTGAGAAAAACAAATGTATGTAGGTGGTGATAGAATTATAATTTCACACCTAGAGTACCTGCCACACTTTGCTCTCACATCAGATCGGAGAAAGCACAGATAAACATGTAAATGTAGTATACAAGACATTAGGTAATGTCATTGTCTAAAGCTTTCCGCTAGATTTCTTCCTGTTTCATAATAAACATCCAGCAAGGAATCCAAAGAAAGCATGCTGCAGTTGTTTGATGCTCATTGTAATGACAAAATAAGTGACTATCTTAAAATTTGTAGCTTGTTATTGCATGTTGGGAAAAAATAAAAATAATTTCAATCAGTTTATACACTGTTAAAGGCACAACTAAAACATCTAAAAACCACTAGAACAGTTTTACATATTGTTGACTTGTGTACTTGAATTGTCTAACATGTCTCCAAAAGTGTTGTAATGTAAATGACGTAATCCGCCGTGCCTGATTTCAGGTTTTTCTTCTGTAGAAACCATGGAAACACCAAAGATGCTTTAATATGCGTTTTATTGGGTGAACAACAGTTTGTATGCCTTTTATCCAAACTAAATGAAATGTTTATTTTCATGTCATATTCAAATCCCAAATAAAATTATTTGTAATAAACATGTGTTGCCTTCATGCTAATTTAAATGGAAACATATTCGATTTAAAACAGTTGAGAATAAGTAAAAGGTGTTATGCTAATGAATTTTGGGGCAATGTGCTTAATTCTAAAGATTAGATAACGGTCTGAAGGTATTTTATTCCTAAATGTTTCAACTTGCAAAACAAAACCCACCTTTTCTGTCAGTTGTGGTGAAGTGTGACCTGGGGCCTGATGTATAGCACAAAAAAGGGCATGTCTGCAATTTTCCACCTATTGAGATTTATAAAATAAAAACTGCATAATTTTTTGCACTCTAGACCTTGTGTATGCACTTTACTGGAGTGAGTGACGAAATGAAGTAAACCGATTTTAAACGGTTCTCATTCAACATTTAGATGAAATATTCCCCACTCAATACAGTTAAGCACTCAGATTACATAAAAAATATCCAAAAGGTCAGCAAAAATTATGACTAGATGTGCTGCTTTTGAATATTTCCTGTGGCACACCACATTTTAATGTTTGACAGTGAAGAGTGCTAGGGGTGTGATAATTTCTCTTTAAACTAAATCGCAGAACAATGATGTGCACTTCCGTTCAGCGGTGGACCGGTCCATTGGCTGGTTTGAAAAGGTCAGATGAAAATACTAAACCGTGTTTATCTTATAGGCAAAATTGCATGAATTTGATGTTTAAATTACAATTAAAAATACTTGTCACTGTTCAAATTCTCACTATTAACTATGACTTTTGCCTCAAATTGCTGCTTATTTAATAGTAAGGAGGTTAAGTTTAGGTATTGGATATGATTAGGGGATTTAGAATATGGCTTTATACTAATAATCAGCCAATATCCTAGTCATATGCATGCTAATAAGCAACTAGTTAAAAGTGAGAATTGGACCCTAAACTAAAGTGTTAACAAAATACTATTTTGCCAGTGAAAAAGAATAAATCATCTCTGAAAAGTATTTTATACAAGTTTGCTTTTATAGCTATTTTGATAGCCTATATTTATTCCAAAACAAGACAAGGATACTAAATGATTTTTAGAAATGCAATGTAACTGCACAAATAGCATGCATAGTCCGTATTTCATATTTACCTAATGTCTTGTACCGTTAAACATGGCATCACTTGGAAAAGCATAAGGAAATATGCATAGTAAACACCGTTGGGGAAGCTACTCAAACTAGCTTGACACGCTACTCATTAGTATAGTTAAGAGTCAAGCAACCCTTCTAAAAAAGTAGTTAGCTACACTACACTTTACTATCAAAGTAGCTAGCTACATTGAAACTACTTTTTTTTTGCAATGGCATTGTATATGACATATAATTGAATAATTGTTAATGAAGAATGTTATAAGCCTATTGCTCTAGTTTGTAAACTATCCAAAGGATAGCCTACACACAAAAATCAAGGAAGCTCAAAATATGGTTATTTCGGGGAGGAGACGTGTGCGCACAATCTTCCACTGACTGGGTTTTATGAAGAGAATGGTGTACGCATGGTTTATAAGTCTGAAAACTATTGTGCACTTTTTTAGGATGAAATCTATGTAAAGTTTTATACACGAGTCCCCGGGGCTTGGTTTTGAGCAATTTACTTGCGTGTGATTATTCCTGCCCAGTAGAACACATCTGTTGATTTGCACAGCCACTAAAGTATTACTGATAAGAGTTATGTAAATTATTAAACTAATGGGAAAAAGTCTAAAGGGTATCTGCGTTTTCATTCATTCTATTAATATGCTCCTTAACTCAGAAGAATGCAAGAGTCATATGCAAATTAAAGTATTCATTTCATAATGCTCTTAGAGAAACACTTTATGTAACCCAAGAAAAAAAAGTATATCTTCATTTCTTTTCTACTGACATCCATTCCACCTGAGAGTTAACAAGATCTACGAACAAGAGACCAAAAAAAAATCTGGCACAGAAAGAAACAAGTTACATGAACCAAAACAGACTTTTGTAAACCGGATTACTCCATTTTTTCCTCCTCTTCCTCCTCCTGTCCTTCCTCATAGTGGCGATACTCTGATTTCAGCTCCCAGGTGCTCTTATGAGGTCCTCGAGGATTGTACACGCCGATCTCCCTGAGAATCTCCTTCAGGTAAATCTAGAGGAAGAGGAGATAGACAGGGTGAACACATGCTGCTAAAATCCAATCATACATGCAACCATCTTACAATTTTCTATATGTCATAATCGTTTGTATTCATTACTTCAATGAGCTCATTGTTTCTGCCTTAAATTATTACATTGTTTACATTTTTAGCTAACTGTGATTTATATATGTACATTTCTGAAATGCATAACTTGGTTATCTCTGATAACAGATCACTCTAAATTGTAATGTGGACTAATGCATTTTCTGTAAAGCTGCTTTAAAATGATGTATATTGTGAAAAGCGCTATACAAATAAATGTGAACTGAATTTAATTGAACAATCGTTACAGCTTCTCTGTCCCCAGTCTCGCTCGAACACGCTGAATCCGATGAAGCCCCTCCTTCCGAATATGAAGTGTGCTGTGATTGGTTAGCTGGCCCAGTGTGTTGTGATTGGCACTGCTTAGTGTGTGTTCAGGAAATGCCCCCCCCCTCCATAACTACAAGTACTTCTCTAGTGTAAATATTGAGGATGGCGTCAATTTCAAACCAATTCGAGCCCCATTCAGACCCTGACAATGTTAATTAACTAGAGGATCGTGCAGGACAGATTTCATGCACAGACTTTGCAAGCACGGATTTCACAGGACGTTTCATAATGGTGTGTTTTTTGTCATTTTGTCTTACAAAAGCAGAAGCTTACAAAAGCAAAAGAACAAGCTGTTATACATAAAATGTGCAGCGCACAGATAAAAATTGGGGTTATAATGTTCAGGAACAGTGTTTAAAATAGGTTTTAACCACGCTAAGTTGGTCAGCCTTAGGAAGGTCAAACAAATGAGTTTTTGGAAATGTGGAGAAAATAGTGTCTCTTTGATGTAGCAACAACATTGTCTTCTCTAATGCAGCTCATCCAGGCCTCGTCCCCTTTTTTGCTTGTTCTGTGGGCAGAGATTATTTAAATGAGTAACATTGTGACTTCAATAAGATCCGGAAAAATCGTGTTGTAGTCCAAACGAGTCGGTTCTTGAAAAATGGATTAAATAAAATATCTCCATTGCTGCACAATAGGAAGTGGAAATACTAGTTTAATTCAGCCAAATACAGTATGTTTGAACCAGAAACTGATTCAGAAGAAGTGGAAGAGTGAATTATACAGGCTCATCTACAAAGTCGATGTATCAGAATGGTAATGCGATTTATGTATCGGTCTATACAACATCGGACACATAACAATAATTAATATGATTAGCCTTTTACTTGACTACGTTATAAAACAGCTAATAATGTGTTGCTAATGTTACACAAACCATGTTCCCGTTCGCCATGTCAGAGTCAGACATCTGCTTTCTGAAAATCAGTATCCTTACAAATGCTTTGAACAACTCAGAACATCATTGGAGAAAGGCTTATGGTTCATCATAACGTAATATACATCATATACATAATTCACCCGGCATATAGTTAAATGTACTTGATTTTTCATTTCAACAGAAAAATATACTGGGATAATCTGGCTTCTCTTGAGAATCCCCTACTTCGCAGTATAGTCAATGATATGCTAAATTTGATGTGATTTGTTACAGCATATTTGTGACGTTTTACTTTATGTGAAGCTCAAACAGTAGAGCGTTGGTGCTTGCAACGCCAAGGTCATGGGTTCGACTCCCAGGGAAAGCAAGAACTGATAAGAAAGTAAATGTGTACTTTGAAATGCAATGTAAGTTACTTTGGATAAAAGCATCTGCCAAATGCATAAATGTAAATAAACGTAAATGAGAACAGGTGATTTTTTTTATTGTTTTTGGTTCACTGCAGTTTTAAGGAGAAAATACTCAGCAATGGTTTTGACTTATAAATTTGCACATGGTTTGTCTTAAAGCAGTGAAACACTAAAAACACCTCATAGACATATAAACAACATTAAAAACATGATTAAAGACCCCCTGTGGTGAAAATCAAGTCTCTCAGACAACTTTGTGAAAAGTAATAAATTCTGTATTTAGCCTCACTAGTGTAATCTATCCACTAAATGGCAAAATCACTGTGGGAAGTAATTTTCCTACTCAGTTTTGTTTCTTTTTATTATGACTCATCTAACTTCAATCACATTTATATTTCTCCAATCCTTCAGGGAGACAGAGGCAGCAGTCAAGTGGCATTTATTCGTAGGAGATCACTTATCTATGATAATATAATCAAGACCATGTCTCTCTCATGTATGATTTCTGATAAGACAGAGACACAAATGAGATTTACCACTGCCATAATGTTGTCAGAAAAAACCCTTGTGAAAAAGAAGTGAGGTTAATTGTATTGAATGCACACTTATAGTGTACAGTACCTCAAAGTATATACAAAAAAACCCAGTTTCATTACTTTTTCTCAACACACTTAAAAAGTGCACTTTGCAATAATGTAAAATTTAAATGTTTAATTTAAAGGTGAAGTATGTAATATAGACAGCTAACAGTTAAAATGGGAACTGCAGTCCAAGTTAAAAATATTGGAGAGAGCTGTTTCTGTTCCTATGGCACAGTGTTTGCACGTTTACTCATCTTGAGCTGAACAACTCACCACCGGTTGCTTTGTGATGTCCACAAGGTCTCTGATGTTGTAGTACTGGTGCTTCTCAAAGGCAGAGAACAGCATTTCCAGAACCTTCTGTTTGTCAGCTCTTGCACGCTTGCCTTCCTCTTTCTTTTTCTTCTCATATTCCACCTGAACAGAAGCATAAGCAAAACAGAGCATTCATTAATTCGCTGAAGTTATGATCTCTCTCTCTCACACACACATACAAACTTACATTATAGCTGTGGTTGGACACAGGTTTGTAATTAGTTGTGATGGCTTTCTCAAGCTTCTGAGAAAAACGAAGAGGTTTGGTGGATTCTTCAATCTGCAGCCTGTGAATAAAACATATCTCCAGATGATCAGATCAAATACATTTGACAGCATCAAAGTATGCTAAACAGTTTTGACTTACTTCTTTAATTTCATGTAGCTCTCACTGACTGCAGGTCTGCATTCAGCTCGCTGAACAACCATGCCTTCAAGAGCCAGCTTGTCTTAAAAAACACAACATTCGACTTGGTAAAGTTCACCATGCATTACACACTCATACAAAGGATAAGCAAACTCAATTAAAAATGTCAGAATTTTGTGAGGACAACTAATGGCCTTTTCTTTGTACTAAAACATGAACATACTTCAACAGCAAGCGCTCTCTAATAAAGCGTTGGCACAAAACCCCTCTTTTTAGGTGACAATTGAAATACTGTGATTCAACCAGGTGGTTTTTATGGCACTATTCTGAAGTGTTTGACTCCTGTATGAAAAACGATGGGGTCAACCAGCCATGAGTGATGATTTTAATCAGATCCGAATGAGCCTCCCTCCTGCAGAACATAATTGTGTTGCACCGCTGTGGTTCAGCTTGCTTCTATTGATTGTATTAAATGTACAGCGGTGCCTGTAATACCTTGTGGTTATTGTCCCACAGGCCCTTTTAAAGGGCAGAAAGATTTCACTCACAAAATCCATCAGAGCAGCACTAATGCGCACAATTATTGGCAATTATTGCCAGATGAGTGATAGAGCACTTGTTGGAGTAACACCATAAAAACGCCCACTTGTGTTTCACAACTTCAACAAAGCATCCATTTTCCTCGTAATTACCCGGAGGCTATGAAGAGGGGTCAGGGCAAACCAAGACCTCAAGGTTCGCATCTCCTCTGCGCGGTCTCTCCCCAAACATCACATGACTCGCGCATCTTATGAGGCCAGTAACGTTACATAAGCATTTCCATAGAGGAATCCATTTAAATCAGCCGGAGATGCATTAACGCTGGCTCTGAATGGAGTAGGACTGTGTTTGGGGGTGGCGTGAGTTGCTCAACCCGTTGGTGGGCAGCAGAGCCGATGCTGAGATGATAGCGAGGTTACGGGGGTCGGTCTTCCACCTCCTCACAAGATCCCACCAGTTTGACTTCCTCAGAGACACCGAACAAGAGCAATAACATCCCGAGACACAGCCTCTTTACCTCCACTCACACACACACCCACCTGCAGGCAGATTCTTCAATCCCTTCATGTCTCTTCATCAGCATACAGCAGCAGATAAAGAAGCCTTTCAAATGCCTCAAGGTCTCTTAAACTCACACACTCACTTTCGAAATGTGTCTAGCACTGCGCATTGTAGCATTTAATTTATGCGTTTTAATTAAGATTTTCCATAAGGTATCACTTACTGATGGACTATCAGCCTCGTTCTTCTCAACACTAAAATTTGTAAAGTGCCATAACACTGAGAAGATTTGCCAAAGCATAATAACAGTTGTAATCTTTTTAAAGGACTCTGAGGGAGTAGAGGGAGATATTTTGGGACAAGATATGACAGTAAAATAATAATAAGACTCTTAATCATATGCCTCAGGGGCTTTTAAAATCATGTTGATCCCGCTCTCTCTCTCTCTACTGGTTCCATTTCCACATCTGTTTTGAAATATTGTGCACTTAATACTCTAGTATCTGCAAGCACTATGCAAATATAACAAACATCAAGCAATTGTACTTTTTTTTTCACACGGCTGCCAATTTCACAAACTGCATATAATGTATTTAGACACTTAAGTCACAATAAAAAATGCATGATTTTCATTGCATTCGTTTTAAAAGCTTCCCTTTCACAATTGGTCTCAAGGCGATTCTAATATCCGAAGGGCAGATCATTTGAAGTGAGTGCAGGGCATTACTGTCTCATATGTGGCCATTTGGAACAGCCATACGTCACTGCCACTTTATTTTGAATCGGAATGTTTTTCCATGACAACAACATAAAAGCTAAATTCATACTTAAAGGGATAGTTCACCCAAAATTTCTGTCATTAATTACTCACCCTCATGTCGTTCCAAACTGGAAGAGAAGAAATTGTTGAATAAAGTAGTTATTTTGGGGGTTTTTTGGGCACAAAAAGTATTCTTGTCACTTCATAACATTAAGATTGAACCACTGTAGTAGTCACATGGACTATTTTAACTGTCTTTACTATCTTCCTGGGCCTTGAAAGTGGTAATAACATTGTAGTCTGTCTATGGGGGGTCACAAAACTCTTGGATTTTATAAAAAATATTTTAATTTGTGTTCTGAAGATGAACGAAGGTCTTATGGGTTTGGAACAACATGATGGTGAGAAATTAATGACAGAATTTTCATTTTTGGGTGAACTAATCCTTTAAAAAAAACAGCTGTTAAGAATGTGGTAGAAAACAAACAATCATAAAAAATGAATAAGCAGTATTTCACATAGCTTCAATTCAAAGGTACATTGACAAATGACCTCAGTGTTCAAAATTAACTGTAAGGATGTGCCTCAATTGTAAGAATTGCTTCCATGTACCTCATAGAGGTACCCTTCCTGATGAGATTTGGTTGCTTGCTTTCTTTTGGAATGACTAAGTTGCACCCTTTTCTTGCAGTTCCCTGCAAGGGTGAGAAAAAGCAATTTTGGAATTCATTTTTAGTGGACGTACTGTATGTTCTGAGTTCAGTACAAACCTGCAAACGTTTGACAACCACGTAGTGGCACAAAATATTTTTATCTTCATTTCGAACTGTATTATGGAAATATATATATGTATAAAAATATCGTGGCCACAAATTTACAATTCGTTCTAATGACTTATTCATCTGTTGTAGGTAAATTGTGGCCACAATGTTCTAATTTGTTCCATCTTTTGAAAAATCATGGTCATTGTTTAGGTAAACCGAGGGAATGAATTAATACAACATGGTCACGACTCACAATTTAGCTAAAATGAGGGAACAAATTAATAAAACATGGAACGAAGGTTTAATTTCTTTTGCATGTCATGTGTTCCATACAGTATCTGTGATTTAAAGTTAATTTTTGTGAAATGTTTGCTTTAAAAAGTGTGCTTGAGCTATTTATTTATTTATTTTTTAATTATACATGCCACTCACCATTTTGGTTTGTAATGCATGACTTAAGAATTCAAATAGTTTTGGCTACTGTAGTTTCAAGAATTTGCATAATTGATTTTATATCTGGCCAACAAGCACAGCATTTGCTCCAATTTGCCATCATTCATTGTTTCTGTGTTTGTCAAGACTTCATATTCTTCTGCATAGTTTAACTAGAATATTTCCTATCCAAGTGCTCTGATCTACATTTGCCTGCTTTTGTCAGTCTGCCATTGCTGGACTGAAATCAATTTGGGCTTCTTCAAGTTGAACAAACAAGTGTACCAATTAAAACAAAAAGATAGCTGAGAAAAAGCAGGTCAGCCACCCACTATTTTCTCTGGCATAGTTAAAACCTGTTTGCAATTCAAATGCAGATGAACAAACCCAGTAATCAAATGATGATTAAACCATGACCGAGCTATCGTCTATAACAACTATAATCAGTAATATATGACCATAATGAACTGTCACTGCATGTATAATCAGATGGCTATGTGCATGGGCGGCACAGTTTAAAAGAGTGATGAGGACTGTTGCTGCGGTGCACATTTGTCACATCACACCATGGTGAAGCCTTAGCTTCTGAATATTAATTAGGTGATTTGAAAGAATTTAATATAATCTTATACAGTTTTAACAACTGTGACATTTGACAATCTAGAGATCTAGTTAACTATAACAATTTGACAACTCTTTTGATTGTGCCGTTCTTCAAAACTCATCCAGGAATCACTGCCATAGCAGTGATTAATAGGGGTGTGTAACAATATATCGTGTCACAGTATATCGCAATACAAGAATAAAACAATATATATATATATAGTGAATAGTGACAATCTGTATTGTGTGTATTTCACCCAAAATGAAAAGTACTTTGTGAGAAAAAAAGAAAGTTTACAGCATTTTAGTGTCAGTACTACATTAACCTACTATAATATTGAATATAATGTATAATATTGCAATGGGGTGATAAATGTGGGTCCTGATAATGCCAAATATCTTATGCCATCAGTAAAAAGTGACCTACATTATTTTAAATATATCTAGTCAGTGACAGTGTAAGCATATTTGTCTAAAATAATTTGGTATTTTTAGCTTCAGAATCATGAATATTCTGGTGTCACCATTGTCCTGAGCATTGGGTTACCAGCCTATTCATTTCCAGCCCCCATGTAAAACCAAATTTAACAGTTTAATCAACTGTACATTTTTTGTTAACCTTTTACCATATGTCTTGAGTATCGCAATGATGTCGTATCGTGAGCTCAATATCGTAATATGTATCGAATCATGACATGAGTGTATCGTTACATCCCTATTGATTAATAAACCAAAATAGTAGGTATATCAAATTTGTTTGGCACAATGTAAATTAAGCAAGATTAGACTAGAAAAAAAAAGATTAGGCTAGAAAAAAAAACACGAAAAAACAAAATTTTAACCATCTGATGAATATGCCAAGCCAAATTGACCCCAGCACTCAGACAGTGAATTAGCCTCCACCCCGTCTCAGCTGCTAATGACGTACATAGCACAAAATGTGGCTCAGAAGGGTCCATCTCCCGTCCTGGGGCAACAGTAGACGTGCCGTCATTCAAGAATGATTGGCAGGCTGTTATCTGTTAGGGACATCACTAAGAAAAATGTCATGGCGATTCTGCTGCTGTTTAAGGGCACGTCCTCTTTGCAACAGTCGAAGATTTGAGCTCTTTGTTTGAGCTCACGTTTATAAGGAATTGTATTAGAAATATCGATTTCGGGTTCTCTTCTCTAGGTGGTTTATATGATGTCACAGCATGATACATCTTTGTAGCATGTTCAACACCCTTAAAGACGGCTTGGGGCCAATTACGAGCTCAGAGCCCATGACTTCAAGTGAAGGCATAGGCTTCCTTATCAAAGCCTCACTTCTTGGCTTCGCCGATAACTGGGTCATGGACGAGCGCCTCAAAGCAACCCCAGCCTCTCAGAAAGAGCGAGAAGGCTTCAATGCATTCATCCCTTTTGATATGAAGACTAACAAATAATTTACATAACTACACCTACACTGTACTCGATATGGCTCGTTTGGCGATAAAGCTGCCAGTTGTCGGCACATCACACAGACGGCTTTTCAAAGCAACGACTTAACACGATAGACGTGAAAGCATTAACATCTCGCTCTTCTCACACTTTTGTTGGAGGGAGTACATTATGTTGGATCCCTGTGATTTGGCCCTCTCGGTGAGTTCCCGTGCCGCCACCCAACCGAGGACTCCTTTCATCAGAGGGCAGTGATGCTAATTGCAGAGCCAGAGAAGCGCTGAAGTGGAAAGGTGATTAAATTCAGCCTTTAGAGCGGAGAGCAGCGAGCAAAGCACTCGCTCTTTCAGAGCCCACACCACTGACGCAGTAGAGCCCACCCTTAACACCCCTCCTCCCACTGCGAGTGAACGCGCGCACACATATATGTGTTTGCGTCGCTGTGGAAGGCTCAGACACTGTTGGCAGCGCACACTGCTCCCGTGCATGCCAGCGCCGCTCAGCTGCGCTCCTATTTGTCCGCCCGCCCACTCACGCGCACGCTCCCCACACACACACCAGGCTGGGTGTGAGGAACGGCATGGAATGGAATCTCAGAAGGATGGAGAGCGAACTGAGACAGATCAATCCTGACTTGCTGCAGCCCAGCAAGAGCTTTAAGAAACCTTCCTCCGGCACCATCACCATCAACGTGGGGGGCTACCTGTACGCCGCACAGCGCCAGACCCTGGCCAAGCACCCCGGATCCCTGCTGGAGGAGATGGTAACCGGGAAGAAGCCCGTGCTGCACGTGGACTCCATGGGTAACACCTTCATCGACCGTGACGGGCCCATCTTCCGGCACGTGTTGAATTTCCTGCGCATGGGTGAGCTGGTGCTGCCCGAGGACTTCAAGGAAGGCGAGCTGCTCCGCCGCGAGGCCGACTTCTACCGGTTGAGCGAGCTGGCCCAAGCCCTGCAGAACTGGGAGCATCAGCAGGCCACGCAGCGTGAGCCCGCCTTCCTGGAGGTGACGGACAGCCACGAGCGCTCGCAGGGTCTGAAGGTCTACAGCAGCGACAACAGCTTCATCGAGAAGGTGAAAAGCCGCCTAGTGCAGATCTCAAAAAGTCGCTTGGATGGCTTTCCGGAGGAGTTCGAGGTGTCGTCCAACATCATCCAGTTCCGGCATTTCATCAAGTCGGAGCAGGGCTCTCGGCTTGTGCTGAAGCAGGACAGCACGTTTTTGTGTACACTGGAGTGTCTGAAGCTGGAGACAGTGATGCTGGCACTCAAAGGAGGTTTCCGCCTGCTCACCAGCCTAGACAGCAGTCGCGGATCAGTGGTTCAGTGCGAGGCTCTGCATTTTGTTAAGTGACCCGAGCAGAGCTGTCACCACTAACCACATGACCTGCCGAAAACCATCTTGCATTAACAAACACCAGCGTCCTCAACCGAAAACCTGTTCTGGAATACTCCGCTAGTCTGCTTCTAAACGACACACTCAACGGACAGCCTTGAGAAACAAGAGAGATGATATGTACTGTATTTTGGGGTTTTGTTTGGCTTGTGTATGTAGTTGTCTTCTGTTTGCAGTTGTTTTTACAAGAGCAGCAACAGTTTGTGATGGTGATAATGGATCTGAATTGCAGAGTGTTGTGGAATCAAAAGGCTGAGTGTGATGATCATTACATTTGTGAGCAAGTTTTGTGATTTCTGGTCATGTGAACACATGTAGTAAACAACAGGTTGTAATTTTTAGTCTGTGAATGTTTTGCACAATAAAGCTGCATTATAATAATATTCAAAGCACTGTTGAAATGTTCATGAATGAGACTGTGGTTCATCTTCTAGATGAAAATATACACTGGCAAACACTGCATATGGTTTTGTCTGTGAACTGTGGAATGTACGCTGACAAATTACTGTGGGCTGTATAAATAGAGCTTTATTTTTTCTTATTTGCAGTGAAGTATGCTTGTAAGGAAGATACTCTGCCCTAAATTGAAAGTTTGTTATATTATGCAGCAAAATGTGACCTAAAATTAAATTTCCTCCAGCATTGATCCAAATTCAGATGGGTGTGATCATTTTTAGAGCACATGGCATACAAACACATATTTCATTATGTGTGCACTGATTCAAAAACAACATCTAAAGCATCTGATGTTCCCAGAAAACTAGGCAAACTCATTTAGCACCGTAAAAGAAAAGTCTATAGTTTCTTAAGTTGACAAGTGTTCAAATGTTGCAGAAACATAAGTCAGAGCCAAGAACATTATTGTGGGAAAATATCAAGTTCAAAATAGATCAATCACCCTGTGAATTTGCAACAAAATAAATTCAGAGCGCAGTCATAGCGCTGAGTAATTCTGAAAAACAGCTCTGCTTGACACAGCTAAATTCAGTTACAGTCTAAGTCGGCTGTTTCAAAGAAAGGCAAAGGCAGACATATGGTTACACTCACTTTGGATTAGCCGACATCTCCACACACTAGTATCCATCTGTTTTCCATCAAATCTGTCATGCACTCTCATGCAATCTCCCACTAAAATGAGTCAGAAGCACATTTCTGACTAGAAAAAAAAAAGAAACAACTTCAAATCTCCACAGTCTGTCATGTGGACATCAAAACAGGGTTCTTTTTAATTGCAGATATCAGTCATTCATATTTGATGAGACACAGCAGGGCTTATTAGCCACCGTCACTGTCTGATGTGTTTCTAAACCGCTGCCAGCAGGGGACTGGAAACCTGCGGGAGGATGCTGGTAAGCGGGAGCATTTATTTCAAATGGAAGAAATCCATTAACAGCTGAAATATTCATGGATTAGTCTCACATCCAATTGTTGCCAAGCAAATAAGACTCCTACATAACAAAAAAGAAGCCAAAGATTCTCATCGTGTGCTCCAAAGGAGGCATGACTAATGGCTCCCTCTCAATTTGATCAAAATTAATGGTCAGGCGAACATGTGACTTCAAGGACTCATATGCCCTTAAGAGACCAATTTCTCATCCACACAGAGAGAGAATGGAGAGAAAGCAAAGAATGAAATTCCTGCTAATGTACTTTTCAAAGTGTGAGCTTGAATAGAGGCACATCGCCATGTTAGAACAACGTGAAATGGGCAATAGTCAAGGCCATCTGTAAAAGAAAAGCACGATGGAACAAGTCAAAGTAAATAGTTGGAATAAGAAAAAGGCAAGTTTCAACCGCTGAGAGAAACAAAGCCTGCATATCTTCATGCTGACTTTTGATATTCAACAAGTATTCACCAAACCATCTATTATCACTAATACTCAGATTAAGAAACTGTGGGTTTTAAAATAAAACATCTGTAAACAAGGATGTGCCAGCTATAAATGCATTAAACATTCTTACTGCATGTTTGCTGTGCATATCTAGAAAAAACTACCTTCTCAACCCCCAACATCCAGCTTTGATTACCAGTCATGTGACTCTTTTGTGCAAGCTGAAAAGCAACATCTCTATTTCAAGCCACAGACGGAAATCGGCGCTACTGTGTGCACAGAAAACAGCTTTCGCAACTTTCAAGAGTAACGCACATGTCCAACTCTTTGAGTCTAACTTTAACCTGGCAACATGGAGGCTTTAAGTGCCCATGTCAATCAGTTCAAGCTGCCTCTTCAACCTATCATTGTGAAGGACTTAATAAGTAAGAAAAAAAAAAGCTTAAAGTCTCAGCAGCTCCTCCACACACCGCTGCACCTGGTCCATTTATACACTGCTGCTTTCTGACAGATCGACTGCTTCAAAAAACAGCAAGCACTGAAAAGCTGTTACTGAAGTCTGTCTCAAAATGAGAGGTTATATAATGATAAAAACATTTACAATTTATCCAAACTCTGCCGATACATTGCTTTGCAGAACACAAGGCTGCGTGTATCTTAAAGGGATAGTAGACCAAAAAAAAAAAAAATTTTGCCATCAGTTACTGACTCTCGTGTCTTTCCAAACCCATACGACTTTTGTTCATCTTTAAAACACAAATTAAGATATTGTTAATGAAATCTGAGAGACTTCATTAAAAACAGAGCACTCAAATAAACTGAAAATCGCAACCGTACAAACTTGACGTGAGAATGAACCTTACTGCCTTGAGCTTGCATTTACCATCTTTGAGTTCTCGATGTACGTTTGCTGACAAATGTTTACATGTGAATAAAAGCCTAAATTAAATCCATTCATCACACAAAGCTTCAGAAGACTTGGATTAAATTGATCAATTCAAAAGGATTTGTTTTACAATCTCTTTATGAATGTTTTGTGTGAACAGACTTTCAACGGAGGGACAGACATCTCTCTGATTTCATTATAATTATCTTCATTTGTGTTCCCGAAGAGGAACAAAAGTCTTACATGTTTGGAAAAACATGAGTGTGAGTAAATGACAGAATTTTCATTTTTGGCCTGTCAATTTTCAGAATTTTCATCTCTTTAAATCAGTGAGCTTAAAGCCAAGGACACATGTGTCTTAATCACATGCATCACAGCAAGGGTTACTACTATTAAAACACATAGATGTGCAGTTCAATTCAATCTCTAAACATGCACACCCTCGTTGTGGAGGTTATGTTTGGGCCTTTATGACAGAAAATACAAAAACGTGATCTTTCTGCTACCTGATTGCATGACCTCCATCTCTCAAATAGCCCTCTATGTCCTCTTAAAAACCAAAAAAGAAACTAATACCAAAGAAAAGTGTTTATGCATGCATTAGCCAATAGAGAGCTGCTCATACCCTGAACCATTTCAATTCATAACTTAGTGAGAAAAAGACACTGTTACCCTTCCACCCCCAGAAAAAGCTTTTAACTGTTCAAGTAGAGCCTCTATTCATTGCCAACTTCTGTGGCCAACCTGTTGCTAAGCAACCACTTAATCAATACCTGGGGCTTGTGAGCGCTAAGCAGACAACTGGGGAAAAAAAATATCATAAGTGAACAAAAGCGCACAACACAATGATTGCAATTCTGCACTTAGCCTTGTGTGATTTTCAGTAAGACTGCAATTATGAAGCTGTGTTTATGAGCTGCAGTTATACAGCGATCTTCAGTGAGGTCACTTATTAAAGATCTATATCTGTCATCTTGCAATGGGAAGTAAGAGGACAGTCCTTCAAGTCCACAAGTATATAAAGTGTACAGTGATTCGAGCTTTAAGGAGTTTGTCTGTCCATTATGAACGATAAAATGCTGCATGGCATGATACAGTCGCAGCAAAATACAATTAAAACAGTAAAATATCTTATTACTATTAAAAATAATTGTTTTCAATTTGAATATATTTGTCAGGCTGTATTTTCAGCATCATAACTCCAGTCTTTAGTGTCACATGATCATTCAGAAATCATTCTAATATGCTGATTTGATGCTCAAGAAACATTTCTGATTATTGTACATTTTTTAGGATTCTTTGATCAATAGAAAGTTCAAAAGAACAGTATTTATTTGAAATAGAAATCGTTTGTAACATTATAAAATGTATTTACTGTCACTTTTGATCAATTTAATGTCTCTGCTGAATAAAAGTACTGATTCCTTTTAAAAACGTTTGAATGCTAATGTGCCTTTATTCATTTGTTGCATCCTTTTACGTTAGACACAGTGAAGGCTCCTAAAACTCCTACAGTTCTACATAAATTAGTTGTTGCCTACTGATTTTTTTTTTGTGTGGCCGATGCTGATTTAAATATCTAGAGAACAAGGAGCCAGTATAAAATTTATTCTAGCAATAAACAAACTGCTAAATAGACTAAGCAAGCAAATGTGTTAAATTAAAACTTATTTTGCACATTAAAAAAATATGTTTAAATGATCTTTTAACAAGTCTTTTTTTGAATAATTCGCGCACACACATTGGATTTGACACAGGTATTATGTCGGATGCCCTTCCTAACTGAGAGTGCTGGGACATACTCACACGCACACAGACCCCTACAATCCACCTAACCTGCATGTCTTTGGAATGGGGAGAACATGCAAACTCCACACAGAAATTACTCCTGGCTCCGGCGGACAGACTTTCAATGGAGGGACAGACATCTCTCAGATTTCATTATAATTATCTTCATTTGTGTTCCGAAGAGGAACAAAAGTCTTATTTGCTTGGAACAACATGAGTGTGAGTAAATGACAGAATTTTCATTTTTGGCCAAGTTATCTCATTTAAATGAGTGAGCAACATGATTGTGAGTAAATGAGAACAGTTCCAGAAGCTTGCGTTCTGCAAGTGAACGGCGCCTTGTGGTGGCATCCCAGAGAGGCACAAAATCACTTCCACTGACCTTTAACTTGACTGTTCCCTGCAGGTGGAAGGACCATCCTAACTCAACCCGAGCTGCTGAGGTTGTCAAGAAAAGGCTAAGGACGAATCCTTTTCGCTAAAGGGTTACTTAACCCAATAATGAAAATTCTGTCATTACTCACCCTCGTGTCGTTCCAAACCCGTAAGACTTTCGTTCATCTTCAACACAAATGAAGATCTTTTTGATAAAATCTGAGAGATTTTTGTCCCTCCATTGACAGCTTCGCAACTACCACTTTAATGTTTCAAAAACTTCATAAAGAGATCATAAAAATAATCCATATAAATGGAGTGGTTTAGTCCAGTTAAAGAGACTCGATCGCTTTATATGATGAACAGATTTCATTTTGGCTTTTATTCACATATAAACATTGATCAGCGAACAAAAACAGAAACTCAATCAAACCTGACTGATACGCAAGAAATAACTTCATTGGTTCAACTTCTTGCTGAAGATCAAACGTCCTGCGTAACGCAAGAATGAACATCATTGATTCTAGTGGGGGGGGGGGACTTGTCACTGCACTTACATATTGTTGCCGTATTGTTGGTTTGATTGCTTCTATTGTTCTCCTCATTTGCAAGTCGCTTTGAATGAAAGCATCTGCTAAATGATTGAATGTAAAAATAATGAGGAATTGGCTACAACTCTCACTTAACCGTTTATGTCGATCTTGGACATTAAAGCTACAATATGTAAGATTTTTGTAATAAAATATCCAAAAATCATTTGCACATTGTGATATAGTTTCTGCAGTTGTGTAGCCTACTTACAATATCCCAAAAGTTCCCAAAGAACTTAATTTCAGAGAAATTCCAATTTTAAATAATGGCTCGTCCATGTTCATTTGTCGTCTGTCAATGACGTAATATCCGCGCTGTCCCTGGTTTCCACTCTTACTGCCTTAGTAACCATGGCGACAGAAGTAAAAACATCAATGTATTCACTCATCCATAAACATTATTAGATCCATCGGCATGACGACAAGTTCCATAATTCCGCTTATGCATCATCAACCTACGCCTTTGTTATTGTAAGAGGTTAGCGAACCGTAGCGGCGAAGAAAAATACATATTGTAGTAGCTTTAAGGTGACAGTTTCCTAAACCAATTAGTCTTCACAGTATCAGAGGCCATCGTTATACTGACCTGAACTCTCTGTAAAGACAGCGAGGCTCTGACCTCCCACCGTCTGCATGGTGAAGGGATGTTCTCTAGGGCTGCGCACGGACAAAACCTTCTCCCCAGAGCACTCCACAACTGTCAGATCCTCACTCAGATTGAAAGACACCTGAGGAAACAAATCAATCAGTGTCTGCAACAACACCATCATCAAATGATCTCTCGCTCTCCAGCCCAGGGTCTGATCACAGTAATTATGCAAATAAACGGTGACATCTGAATAAAACATGAGGAGCAAATACTTCCCCTCCACAGTGCAGGCCTTTAAAAACTTACCACAGACTTTCCTTGAGCTCTAGAAGACAGGGAAAAAGCATGAGTGGAATGATTTCAGACAATAATATCCTTTTTGAATGGAGTTTAAAAATAATACTTCCATACTTCCCAATTTTAAGTTTGCCTACTTCTCCTCGCCCAGATGCCTTTGCCCATTGCTGAGAAAGATATTTGGGAACCTAAAGAAAAGTGAATAAGACAATTCATCTTTTGTTCTGTTTCCTCATATTTGTCTGAATATATTGCTAAATTATTAAAACTACTAAAAACTAAATATTGCCTTAGTTAATTAATTCAATTATATGTTTGAAGCAAATGATAGTGTAAACCTGCTACAATGATGATACAGTGTGAGATTGCCATGGCATTGCTGTGCTGTTGCTATTGTGGTTCTTAGCACATTGCTATGGTTTTCAGGGTTGTTTTTAGCTGGTTACTTGCTAGTGCAACGAGTTTTAAAAAAAAACACACAATGTCTCAATAATTCTGGTCTTTGGCTAGAATTTGGGTCCATCCCTCAATGTTAATCTAAGACATCTGATCATTAGCATACCTCTCTCTTTAAAACGCTTCCCAATTTGAAGTTTTACTACCATCAATTTAACAATAAGACAAGAGCTACAAGGGTATAATCACTGATGACACTGTGTATTCATATAAAACATTTACAAAACAAACATTTTGAGATTTAAAAAAAATGGCACACCATCTATTTTTTTTTTCTATTTTTTTTTTCTATTTTAATTGTTAACCTGGGTTTTGTATTTGGTCATTTTTTCTAACTTGCTCTTCTAAATTCAAATGTTCTCTGTTTGTTTCGTTTTTTAATTTAAAATGCTTAAAAACCAAATGAGTTTAAATTGAGGATTGTAGAAAAATATGATTAAAATAATTTAAACTGATTTCTCTCAATCCTGTTGTTTACATCTCTCACCTACTGACAACTAACTTCATTTTTGGGCCAGGTTTAAACAACAGCACTCTTTAACGAAGACTTAGCCTTCCAAAGGGTTAATTTGTAGCATATAAAATTGGAGAAATCATATAAAAGTTTGAGACTAATGACAGCACCTTCTATCATTCATGTCTACCGTATAAAGTGTTAGTTAAGTTAAATATTCTAGAGTTTGTGTTATGTTCAGCAGTGAAACCCAGAAGCAACTTCTGACTGATAAATCACCAACCTTCACCAGCCAGACTCCCGTATTTTGTTTGGCTCTGGTTAAATCGACGTCTTTTCCTTTGTCTGACATGACTGAATGGCTCTGTGTTATGAACAAAAAGCTATTATAAGTAAATGTGCCGTTGGTTTATGAAAGGCAAGTCGCGCTGTGCATAGACAACACAAACTCTCTAGCTCATAAACCTGCTGGCCACCTTAAATGGAGACTTAAATATCTATTTACCCCCATCTAGTGGCCATGTGATGAAATTATATTTACTTTACATTGCATCAATCTAAAGATAATCACAAAAACAGTTTTTGAGCGAGTTAGTGTAGATTAGACTGCCAAGTTTAATAAGCAGTTAAATGAATTTAACTACAAACTATGTAGCAGCAGAATATAGGCTAAGTATGTATGTTTAACCTTACTTATCACCTCTAATATTATAGGCTAGGCTACATAAGAGTGCAAAGCTAATATGAATATCACAAATCCTCAAAAACCCATATGGAATTTTTTCTCTGTTTGAGTTTTCAAAGCAAGCAATTTGTCTACGATAAACACAAATGAATCAATTTTCACATGCTGATATTTCATCACTGTCAAATGACTCTTGACGATATTCTACAATTAGTTCAGTGGAAATGTATACATTCCTAAACAGCTAAAAGCGGTTGCAACTATGGTTTCAACTGTGAACTGTTCAGGAAAATCTCATGAAAATGGGAAATCTCATGAAGTCACCACTAGATGAAGCAGTTTGGCCCTTTTTTGTAAGTCCTCAAATCCAGGGCCTGTTTCTAAAGGCATGAGATCAACTGAATTCAGCATTTATTCATCCATTTAAATATCAAGACTTAATTATAGTATTAACAAAGTGTTAATAGTGTTAATAACAAAACTTGAACTGTCTTCTATTTAGCTGCTTTTGAAGTTGTTTCATAATAGTTTCACTGTTAGTGTTAATAGTTTTGATTTTCACTGTTAAGTGTTAATAGTGTTGTATAGTATTTACAAAGTTAATAGCGACTACATTTTATCATCAGATATAGGCCACTTAAATATATCTAAAAAGATAGTTGGATAAAATAGAATTCGAACTAAAGAGAAGCTTAAAACCTCAAACAGCGTGATTTACATTTTACATTAAACGCTTGCTAATTAATAATATGCTACGTCAAATGTCTTAAAAATGTCTTTTTCATTTCAATTCAACAAATCTATCTGGTTTGAGAACGTATAGTTTACCTTTGACACAGGTTGTTTACACATCCTTCAGGCCAAAATGCTTTCACCACATGTTCATATTTCATGTGAATTCAAACCTTTTCTGAACAAGCTTTGCGAAGATTATTCACATATTACAGAGTGCTGAAATGTAGGGAGCGTCGTCCTTGCTTTCACATTCAAGGACGTCAACTCATGAGGCAGAGGAGACTGGAATGAAATACATTTACATTCATTTGTCCATTCCAACCCATAAAAGTTTGGAGACTCAGTATTTTAAGATCATTACAAGCATGGTTATGATTAAAACAAAGTGACTAAATAATACAAAAATGATGATGCATGTTACCCAGCAGGCCTCACAGAGTACAGAAGAGGAATTTATTCGTTTTCAAGCAAAAAAAAACCCCGGATAATGTCATTTAATGCCCCCTAATCCTTCACTTTCCTTGCCTATTCACGTGTCCTATAATAAACCGGATCAAGTTAGTAAACTTGCAAAACCTGCTTGAGTATGTTGCATATTCATCACTAACTTCCCATGCATTTAACAAAGTTAGATGATCATATAATTGACCTTTCTTGCTCAGTTTGCTTACTTCCTTCAATATTTCACAGCTTCCCGAGCCTCTAAGAATTGAATAGCATACTGTTGCGGATTTATGTCAGAGGTATTGTTTGTGTGTATAGAATGCTTTGTCTTTAAAGTTCCCAGAAATGTATGAAACTACTTTAAAACAGTTGCATTTCCTCATAGAGGCATGGAGGGGGTCCAGGTCAAACACTTAAGATTAATTTGCAAAGGGAAGAGGAATGCGCTTAACTAGCAGCATTGTCAAATACTGTAAAGTCATCTATAAGCACTTCCTTTTAACCATGCAGTAGTATTATAAACTGACACTTCATGTGCTACATGGGGGGTTCATTTAGAAAAACACTAATCAAAACAAGTCAAGTCAAATCATAAACATGAAAATAACAGTGTTGCAAAATTTTGAGTTATGAAATTACTTCAATTTCACCTATAAAGCAGCTCTACAGAATATGATAGTATCATTATTCAGCTCAAGTCAGTTCAATATTGCTTCAATTCAACTCAATAAAAATGTTGCAAAGTTCAGTTATGAAATGGATTCAATTCAGCTAAAGCAGCTCCACAGAAGACAAAAAAGTGTCATTATTCAGCTCAATTTAGTTCAATGTTGATTCATCTCAGTTCAATAACAGTCAATCTTGCCAAGTTCATAAATTATGAAACTCAATTAAGCAGCTCTACAGAAGACAATTATTATTTTTCAGCCCAAGTCAGTTGATTCAGTTCAGTTCAATGAAAGTGTCGAAGTTGCAAAGGTAATTTTTTTCAACAAATTCGATTCAGCTATAAAGCAGCGCTACAGAAGACAATATAGTGTTTTTTCAGCTCAATTTAGTTTAGTTTTGAATAAATTCAGCTAACAGTGAAACAATTATGAAACAACTTCAAAAGCAGCTAAATAGAAGACAGTTCATGTTTTGTTATCATCTGATTAGTCAAATCGATATTATTACTGAATATTTGAACCAGTGAGCAAACCAAAGCCGACAGTGACAATGAACCAAAACTCCATCAGGTGTGTTCAGAGTAGGGAGAAAAACCTTGGAAGAAACCCCAGCATGTTTACCTTATCGCTGTTAAAAAAAATTCATATCATACATGATTCATTTTTTTAAAGATCCGTCCTTCCACCCTTCATTAAACTTGTACACGTAAACACATTCTTGTCACCATGTTACAATTTTTTTTTTGTTCATAGACTTTTAGTTTGTAATTCTTTAGTTCTTGGTTTCCTTTGTCGTATTATCCAGCCCGATTCTTACTTTGTTTGGATTATTGTTATTAAACTTCATGTTGGAACTTACTCATCATCATCGTGCCTTCTTCTGCAAACACACTGTGACACTTCTTCACATGTGAATTGAGCAACAGTGCTTTTGGTTTGCTGTCAGCTCCAGTAGCTATAGTTTATACTTCCCTATCCTTCAATAACAAACTTTCTGCAAAGCCTAAATTAAATTGCATCAGATATAAAAAACAATCCCAGTTAAAATGTGCCACACAAACTGTTGAGATCGGACTGAAACGATCGGCAGCCTTCTTAAAGTAAACCTCGGCCACCATTGGCATACTCCGGATGGATAAGCTTTCATTTTGGAGTTAAATTACACAGAACAATGGCAATTCTCATAGAGGATCTCTATATTATTTTCCTATATCACCTGTTTTAATAAGTGTTTACAAAATGAAAGCAGACTCAGTGTATAAATTGACCATTATTGTTTGGGAGCACAATAGCTCTCTGTGTTTTTTGTTGTGAAGTGCCAGTGTGATTTAAAGCTGCTGACAGCACCAGACGCTTACATTGCAATCAGCTCTCGCTGGCTCTCTCCCTCTGAAATTTCTATGGATGGGCACAGCCTGTCTGCTTGATCTGGACATCAGGGCACACGCCCATTTTGGGACTGTCAAACCCCATTTCCGCAATGTGTTACACATCACTCACTTGGGTCATTCCATTTCACATTCAAGCGCACGGGTTTGGCAAGGGCAATGGGATGTGTCATGCAACCCTTTCGAATGGGACACTCATAAATCGCCAATTTGATGTAATAAACAACAATATGCAAGACATTTGGTACCTTGTCATAATGTGTCATCCCCACATTTTATGTTAGTCCATATTAGAAAAATCACCAGAGCTGTCAACATACTGCATATCATATCAGCTTTTACACAATGCCACATTATATACATATAATGTTATGATAAATGGTACTTTACGAAGGAAGAAATTAACTTTCTTTTCAACTATAACATCAAATGTCAACTAAATATTAAACCTAATGTTAAATATAATCTTTGAATATGCTTTCAGCATATATTTATCTTAGTCATACCACTACCCTTTTCTGACAAACAGATTTTTTTAAATAGTAACTTGTTTACACATTTCAACAGCTATCTGAAACCCACTATTTCACCCGGTAGCCGTGATGGCAAATCATCAGCGTTAATACATATCTGGTGTTCTTACTTTTGAAAATGTATCTTCTTCCGCACTATGATGCTATTCTCACTGTCACAGCTGAAAGCTAAATATAGCTGGATCAGCGCACATGTGATACATTCCTTGTTGTTATTTTATAACCTAGCTGTCGTTGTCTGAAATAAAACACATATTTTGGAATTAAACTATAGGCCTATGTTTAAAGTAAAACACATGAATAGTAGACACATAATGTATTCTGTGTAGGTCTGCTGGACCTAGAACTTTACTTCTCATCCCTAAACAGAGGTGAGCAACAAACAGTGTGTGTAAAATAACTGTGTCAGTGCAGATGTGTTTGGTTGTTCTTTTCTGTCTATGGAAATATCTAGCTACTCTTTCAGACTAGCTGTTTTGCAAAAACAGAGCAAATCATTGATGTCACAGGGTCTGTTTACATCTTGTTGATGTCGCTGACCTGTACAGGGCAAAAACAAACAACAGCACCTATAAATACTGGTGTTTACTATCTTTTTCATGTTCAAAATGTTTATTTCTGTTTAATGAGTTTAAGCCCCCCCCCCCCCCCCCCCAAAAAAAAAATGTGTAGGTCTACATAGCTAAACCAATATGTCAGCCTTATAGGACCCTGTCTTTCTCTCCCCTTCTTCAATGTCAAATAATAATAACCACAGCGGACAAAAGATGTTATTCTGAATGTTTGCTGCCACAGTTAACGAAGGCTATAATAAGAAACATCCCTCACCAACACAGTTGGCTGTACTCGGGTTCATTCGAGGGTTTTCGGAGCTATTCGCAGGCCGTCTCTAGGACACCCCCTCCCCCCGTACTCCGCCCATCATTGCCAGACTCTTTCGGCTTTATGTCTGGCCGCTATGAACGTGAACTGCCATGCGCGGTCGCCATGTTATCGCGCTCTCCTCCCCCTTTAGGGGACTCGTCACAGGCTGATAGCACTAGCACAGGCTACATTACAAGGAGGCAGCTGGTGAATAGGACCAGAGTGGAAGAGAGACATAGCTCTAACACAGGACTAAAACAAAAGAAAGCACGGGATGGAATAAAGCAGGGCAGCGCTGAGTTGCTCGCTTTCTCTCTGTCAACTGACGCTGGCCGAAGGACTTTGTTTCGTGTGATTTCGTGTTCTGGTGACGGGTGATACAACAATTGAAAATGCGCCTGGCAGTTTGAACTGTGATGGGGAGAGACGCTGTCGTTGTAAGGTTGGATATCTATCACCTCGGACCGTCTGTGTCGTCTCCTTCACGTTTAAACTTCACCGTTATGCTGTGCTGAATGGTTTTGCGAGGATATACATTTTGAAAACAACAACAGCTGAAGCGGATCCGTGTCGGCTAGCTCGCTAGCGACTGTTAACTTAGCATTGGCATTAGCCTGCTCCTCATGGTGGACATTTAAATATACCTCCAAGTGGAATTATCGTGGCAGTTACTGGAAAAGTGTTGGTTTTATGTGGAAATTACTCGAGCGGCTTCAAGTTGCTTCCCGAAAAGAGCTTGTTCTCTTGAGCTGTATTTATAACTTTGTCAGAGACTATCCTTCAGAAATGAATCACCACGACCGATCAGGAGACTCCGGCAGCGCCCGAAAAATGGTTTACCCCATGAGTTTACCCAGACGGGACAGCAGTAACAGCACGGTAGGTGGTTCTTCCTCATTGACAACTTCGGGAAGCACCAGCCTTAATAGCAACAACTTAATGCTAGGGGATGAGTATTCATCACCGGTGCTGATTCAGTCTCAAACACCGGCCGCATCCTCGATTGGGCCCCAGAACCCTCCTCAGAGCCTCAGTATCCCCTTGCAGACCACTATGTTTCCCCAAACTCTGCCTACTGCAGTGGCACAGATGAAGAAGAAGAGTGGCTTTCAGATCACCAGCGTTACCCCCGCTCAGACATCTGTCAGCACTAATAACAGCATTACAGAAGACACAGAGAGTTGTGACGACTTGGATGAGTCCCACACCGAGGACTTATCATCCTCAGAGATCATGGATGTGTCCCTTTCGCAGAACAACAATGCAGGAGGACCAGAAAGGAGCTCCTCAGAGGAGACACTGAATAATTTCCATGAGGCGGAGACCCCGGGGGCCGTGTCGCCCAACCAGCCACCCATCCTCACCCAAGCACACCTGCATGGCACCATGGTTAACGGGACAGTTCACCATCATCACCATAATCCTGCTTCCTCTAAAAAAGCCCATCCTGCTGGTGGGACACAGATTGGGAATCCTTTGGGAGTTGCAGTCACATCTTCATTGACTTCAAGCTCTGGAGCTTTAGCTAGCACAGGCCAGAAAATGCCTTCAAATGTGGTTGGATTGATTGCGAATGCCTCTGTTGGCACAACCAGTGTCATCAGCCAGTCTTTGGCTACTGTCGCCTCAGGAACTGGAATGATCTCTGTGACTTCAGGTGCCACCATTAGTACTGGTAATCCTTTAACAAATAATGTTTGTATGTTAAATTCCACCAGTGTGCCTGCTGTGGGTGGCAAGAGTACCAATAGTAGCAGTGTAAACTACTCCCCTGCTTTGAATAGTATTAGTAACCAAACCGTAAACTTGACAAACATTCCCAGTGGAATAATCGGCACGGGTGTTACCGCTGCTCCCACAGTTTCTGGTGGTGTTGCTCTGACAGGCGCAGGGCAGGTGGGGCCAGCTGTCGTGGGGCAGCATGCAGTGCCTGCTCCCTCTGCCCCAGTGATGAACGCCCATCTTCCGCAGGCCCAAGTGCCGCCTCCAGCCTCCACCAGCTCACGTTTCAGAGTGGTCAAATTGGACTCTACCTCTGAGCCTTTTAAGAAGGGTAGGTGGACGTGCACAGAGTTTTACGACAAGGAGGTCCCGGGTGCGGCGTCCTCTGAAAATGCCCCCAGCACCAGAACGGTCGAAAGCATTCGCCAGTTTGTGCCTGAGAGCGTTGTGTGTCCGGACAGAGAGTCTGTAAGTGGGAGTTCTGTCAGCAGTTCGGCCAGCCATTACACTGAAAGTCTGGGAAGCGGAGAGACTGGCGGCTCCTCGGCTGCGAAACAGACCTTCCAACAGCCTGCTGCTCAAAAGCATGACTACTCTTCTTCCAGCGTGTCCATGTCTCAGATGCAACCCCAGGACTTAGTCCATGCTCATCTTAAGACTAATGCGGTAGCTCCGATGCCGGCGAGCATTCAGCAGCCGCCGCCGGGAACTATCGGAGGACTGCAGAACACAATCGGGCATTCGTCTACAGCCGTGCCCACTCATATGCCCAAACTGACATATGCCCAGGCAGCACAATCCTCTCCTGTGGTGACCCAGCAGCAGATGGGCTACTCGCCCGCACCGGCCCAGGTAGCACCAGCACATGTTAACCCCTTAATCCAGGGAGGCAGCCTACCACCTGACTTCCCTCAATCCAAGCAGGTCATGAACACTCTGCCACCTGGGTCAACACAAACACTGCCCCACCTGCCAGCCTCCATCCCGATCGTGGCTTCTCAACCCTCTGCTGCTCAACCTCTTCAGCAAGGCCTCCTGCAGCCACAACAGACACCCACCGCGCAGATGGTCCAGATCGTGTCCCAGCTGGTGCAGTCGGGCACCGGTCTCGTACAGCAGACCCAGGGGCAGCAGCTCACCCCTCAACCCTCCATGGAGCAGCAGTCACAAGCTCGTGGCACACAGTTTGTCCCGGCCGTGACCTCATCAGGCATTCCTCCTAAACTTCAGAGTGATCCGCAGTCCGGTTTGATCCAGAACGGCTCAAAAGAGACAGGGCCGCAGCCTGCATTTATGCCCAGGACACTGGAGGATGCCCAGCTCCTTCTGTTACAGCACCAGTCTCTGCTCATGCAACCCAAGCCAGCCGGTGGTGAATGTGCCTCCCAGACGGGCCCCTCCCGTGGTCCAGAGGGAAGCAGTGGAGTCAGTGCCTTTACTGCCTCCGCCAGCCTGCTGAAGAGCTTACCTGTGGATGGAGAGGATGATGGGTAAGTTTCAGTACTTTTTTTTTTTCATTTTTTTTTTTTTCAATTCGTTTACCTTTTGTAATTACAGTTGGAATAGCTTTATTAAAAATTACACATGCAGGCAGTGGGTGATGATCAGCGGTATGGCTTAATGCAGTGCTATAAACTGCATTAGTGCTATAAAGGGTGGTGTTGTGCATTAAATATCACAGCAGATAGGTTGGAAGCAGGGATTTAGGCTTCCATATAGCATAGCTAGAAGTGTTTTTTTCATATAACAAAACTGTAGACTGTTATTGTGGTATTACAGACAGAAAGGTAAATGCTTTGCACTACAAAGTATGTCAGCCTGCCTTTAAAGACCCCATGAAATCACTTCAGATGGCTGTTTGTTTGTTTTGTTGACATTCACTTTTGAAATGGGGGGCCAATAGTCTTTTGTTTACATCACAGCCATAGTTAGATGTTGGTGTTTTAGTGGGAGGTTCTTTCTCATTCTAGATAGAATTTGATTGGACAAAGATTGCATGAGTCATTATTTTTGGTCTTGTTTTGTAAGAGAACGATTGGATATTTTAAATGTGTATATTAGCTAAAAGTGACATTTAAGTGTTACACTAATATATAGGTGGCATCTAAGCTAACATTTAATGCTCTAAAAGCTGTAAATGTGCTTTTTAGGACTCAAATAAAGACTATAAATTAGCTTGCTGCAGATGCATTTTTTTTTCTTCACTTCAAACTGTAACACCTTTAAACCCAAAATAGATCACTCACTGATGTGTGTCTGTTTAAATGTAGGTTGTCTCTTTTTTGCATACAGATAGCACTTTACTCTTTTAGTAGATCTTAGCCTTTTAAAAAACCTGAAACTCTAGCTTCAGTCTAGTCCATTTTTTGTTTTTACTGCAAGGCCAAAAATGTAACCTACATATGAAATCAAGTTCTGCATGTCATACTTAATCCAGGTTGCAATGCATACACACTTTTAAACATACTGCTAAAACGGTGTAACATGTTTGCATTCGTCTTAGGCTGTTCAGAAGAAATGGGCATGCATGTTTATACAGTGCTATGTTTATGAGTTAAGTAAAGTTTTCTGTGCTTGACAGAGCTTGTCTAACAGATGTCCTAGTGCTCTGTAATCTAACACTCCTTTTTGAAACAGACAGTTTTGTCACCGTGCACACACACAAGTGTGGCACCACTTCTTTCTCTCAGGTGTTAGTCATAATCTTGCTTAAAGCTTTTATTGTCAGATCACAGACCAGATCTGTTCAGAACTATATTCAGACATGATGTAAATAAAATGTGGCGGTCACAAAACATCAGACCCTCACTGGGAATGAGATCTCACTTGTATTGCACTTAATGGCCTTATACATTTTTGGTCAGCACTTCTTGTCAGCCACAACTAGATGGTCTTCTAAATTGGTGGCATAGTTTTTAGACTTTTAGAGTGATTCAGTATATTATTTTGCATATTTTGATATGTATTTGCCTTCAAATTGCTTTAAATAGTGGGTTCCCAAGTAGATTCATAATGTTACATGCAAAAATAAAATGTGCAACTTTTCAAACAGTTTAAATATTCACAGACTTTATAAACTCTTAACACATGCGTATAAATGTCTGTCTAAACACTAATGCTTGTAAGTAGTAGTATTATAAAACTAGTCTAATGTAATGGCCATATTAAAATCATCATATGGTAACACTTTATTGTGATGGCCCACCAGACATTCTACTACATAGAATGAAGTGACCCGGGTTCTTTTTGATTTTGGTTCATTCACACTGCCAGTGATTTTCCGGAATTAGAAAAATCGGTTTGTCCAAAATCCAAAATGTTGTTCACACACAACCCATAAACACATGACATCGACGTGACATGTAATGTAATGTCTCAGCAGCATCATAAGTTTGCTTATGAGCTGTGATTTCTCTCTCTGCATATAAGAAAGACCATGCAGAGAAACCACGCTTGTGCATTTTTTTTTTCTCTCTGATTCGACCAAACTAGCGCATTACGTACCATTTCACGATCCCGGCTTCAATGTCATCATTACGACACGGCATTGATTACAGCTTTTGTTCACACAGCGTTCCGGGACTGAACACTGCGATGTTACTAGGTCCCCAACCTGGCATCAATCCCAGATCGTGTTTGCGTTCACACAGAAGGCGTTCTGGCAATTTCCCGGGATCAACGCGCTGTGTGAAAGGGGCTTAAGTAACTTTGCAAACTGCATGTCAACTTATTCTACTAACCTCAACAACACCAAACCCTAACTTAAGTCTATTATAAGTTTACTACAGTCTCTACTAATACTCCGGGAGTTAGTTGACATGTAGTTGTAAAGTTACTTAGTAGAGTATCTAAAGTGAACCATCGAAATAAAATCATAGCCTATTCACAATGTTACTTTGTATATCACCAGCAAAATCATTGCAGATATGTCCTGAATATTCAATATATTGGCCAGACCTGCAGATAGCCATGACCAAGTTTGCTGTTAAATGTAGGCATGTTGACAGCTTGACACTTTTAATATCCTTTGAGTTTAATTATGTGATCGACTCATCTTTTGGATTCAAGTCCATCCTCCAAGGCTTGCCTTCCTGTGGGAATTTCTGTGCTGTGTCTCATGTGCTTTTTAACCAGTGCCATATTTTCTGTGTGATTTGTTTGGTTGTAGGGCTGCGTACAAGAGACAACCATTCAAAACAAAATACAGGAAAAGCAGTCCAGACTATCAGCTGGTGGTGTTTTGGTGTAAAGCATGACGCCACTTATACAGGATGAGATCATTCAGTTTTCTCCCCTTTTGCTCTTGCTCAATAATAGATTAAGTCAGCACAAATTATTTCAATCTTTTTATTATACTGTTCTTAGGTCACAGTGTAGACTGGCATCCTCGTATAGAAAGATTATCTCACATTTGCTTTTTTTCAATGTAATCTGCTCTTGGCAGTGATAAAAGTTATACATGTGAGTCTCAATGAATCACTCATTGTGTAGAGATCAAGTAGATTATCTCTCCAATTAATGACCACGTGGAATGGGATGGGAGAGGAAATGCTTTCACTCGGCTAGGTCGGGCCAGAGCAGATAACGTGGCAGAACTTAAAAAGGCAGTTTGTGTATGCTTTCTCTCTTGGTCCCTTAGTGATATTCATTTTCACTGCTCTCCCCATCTCCATAACAGCGATAGTTCATCTAGAAATGAAAATAGTCATGTATCCACTCCAGCTTTGTAGTGTGCCTCCAGCGCGAAGCACACATGAACCAATCTCTTTAATAATAGTTACAGCACAAAATAAACATGAATTTACATCAGAAGGTATGTTGAAAGATGTAGACTGACCTAGTGAAATGTATCATGTCTTATGTAATCGCTCAATCAATGTTTCAACTGCTGAAAGATGTCAATAAAACCGCTTGTAAACAATGTCACAAAATATTCACTTAATATTTACCTCAGAAAAGCCATTTAATGTCCATAAACTCTTTAGTTAGTCAGCTAGAAAAGTAATTTCTATTTACATAAGAAACATAATTCTCAAAGTTGTTGTTGTTATTATTATAACATTATTGTTATTATAAAAACTTCCTTATGTCATTTAAAATTAAGTAAACAAATCATTTAATTTTAAATTAATATTATAGTAATGTGCCAATTGGTGTTCCCTCACATTGTGATGGATTTTTATGGTTTAATTCAATTGTAATAATCAAAAAGCATATCTAATCAATTTAATTATTCAAACTTTAACATAATGTAGCCTATAACTTTTACTGTTTTGCAATAATATGGTCCTATAACATGCATAAAATGTTTTGTATGTTATGTTTTAATCTTTTAAAATGTAAGAAGATTTACCGTTGAAATTAAAACATGGGAAAAAAGGTGTGATATTTCTTAAATAATGTTTTAATACTAATTATTATAATGTATTTATTATAACTATTATACAATAGTAATATATTTCTTTCACAGTTTCTTTTATTTTTACGTGTTGGCGTGAAGAAC
Source organism: Meda fulgida (assembly GCA_030578275.1). Lineage (NCBI taxonomy): Eukaryota > Metazoa > Chordata > Actinopteri > Cypriniformes > Leuciscidae > Meda > Meda fulgida. Next base: position 27,811,034 of record CM060624.1, read on the forward strand.
TTTAAGTTTCTGTGTGTATGATATGACTAGGCTATAGTTTTTATCCAACACATGTGGAGTGTCATAGGACCCTAATAAAGGCTTACATTTCTGCCCGATCTTCACACTAAGCCATCGTATGGCTGCAGAAGACTCAGAATATAGAGCGTAAGACCTATGGGCCATGTTTATAATGGTCTTTAATATACTTATGAATATACTTGATTTATATTGAAGCTTGATGATCAATTTTTTTGTTGTTGAATGACACAAAACTCCTCAGACATTCTGACTAGTATCACTTTTTTTCTTCACAGATGGGTGACAAAACAGGGTTGGAATGACATGAGGGGGTGAATAAATGATAACATTTTCATTATCTGCGAACTTTCCCTTTAATGTGTTTTTTTTATTATTTTTTTTTAGCCACATTAGACATCAGAAGGGTTGCTCTGCAGCTCTAATGGAAGACAAAATCCTGTTCTTTGAAGTATTTTTTAGACTATAGGAGGCTCTTTGTATGCATGTTTTTTTTTTTTTTCTTTTTTAGGGTGATGTCATTTGGATTAGAAACTGTCCTTCCAAACCCGAGAGCAGAGAGCACAGCAAAGTACTTTAGGGACTGAAAGCTAATAGGGGATGAGACCTCATGAGTTCAGCTGAACTGGTTTCTCACATTCACAACAGACATTTGCGCTTGTCTCAACTCTTTTCTGGTTGGAAATCTGCTGGATTTCATATTCTTTCCCGGGCGTGACAACATATCCTTGAATGCTTTGGTGCTTCCTACATCTCCTGATTGCAATTGTTTTTCTCCCATAAATCTCTAATTGGCAGTTTCCTGAAAGCACATTAGGTACATATGTAACTTTTTGTTCTGAAAACTACAAAGTTGCTTCAAAACTGTTTAGTTGAATGTTTCTTTGGCCATGTTCAGCTCTGTTTGGTTGTCCAGAGAGAATCTCATCTGGACGGCTGCTAAGCAACACATTCACATGTAAACAGTTCATTATTTTGAAGCCTCTACAAAAAGCGTAAAGGGAAGTGCCAAGGTGCAGCAACACGTTTTATTACTTATAAAGCATATTTGCCGAGTGGATATTTTCATCTGGCCCATTTAGCCGGCCCAATTTAAGTGCTCTCTGAACAGCAGAACGGAGACCAAGCAAAACAACCTCCTGGCTGTTGTATTGTCATGTTTTAGCAGACTCCTTTGATCTGCTGGGTAAAATGATTGCAGCGCATGGCCTCCTTGATTTTTATTTTCATTGCTTTTAATAATGTTTGTTCAGCAGTGAGAGGAATTAGCAGTTTGCTTTCAGAGATCGTTGGGGATCGGTATGGTTTTATTCTTCTCTTCAGTAGATCTGTTTTTAAATGGATGGAGTATTTGCATAACCAAGCCTCGTCCTTGTGTGTGTGTGTTTCATTATGTCCATGTTTATTTGTTTGTTCTATTATCATCTGAAAATTATTTTGAAATGGATTAAATTAGTGTAAAATAAAAGATCTTATGCTTTTATTGCACAGATGTATTTCTTTTTTATCTTTCAAACTCCCGTGCTCTCATTACCTTATATGTGTAATGATAAAGATGCATACTTTTACTTAACCCTTTAGGCGCCAGACTTTTTTTCCTAAAACATTCGATTTTGACATCTTAATTTCAAAAGGCTATATCTTAAAAGTGATAAAAGAGAGACTTTTTGTAAATTAGAGAAATATTAAGGATGCCCCAAAGTTTTTGTAGGGATTAAATTTTCCCATCTAATTTGCATGTTATGACGTCATATGGTGGCGGCAATCTTGGATTATAGAATTTTTATGAAAAGTCACATGTTTAAATGATAAAATGCAGCACTTCTTTCCCCCCAAAATATCCATCACCTTCTGTATGCTATATTGCACAACACTGAATGCTCAGGTATATAGTAAGTAGTAAACAAACTGTGTAAATCATTACTAATAAATGGTAGAAACAAACCGAATGCATGTAATGGTAGGCCTTTTGCTGTAGAGATTTTCCATTTACTAAATACAGTGGGAACTCTGATTCCATGTATGGGGCACATATATTATTCATATGGCATACAAACACATGTAGACAAGACCTGTTTAGTTCAAACGCTCACTGGCCACGGCAAGGCACAGATCATGAGTGAGATGATACGAGCAGCGCGGCCAGATCTGTCTCGCGCGCCGAGTGTGCACAGCTTGGACTACTGTCATTGTCATTGCGACGACTCACCCTTTTATTCAGTGCCGCATCTTGTCGAGTAAACTCGACCGTGACGCTTAGAGGGTTAAAGGTCAATCCTTTGCTACCTGATTAATATGCATACAAAGGAATCCAGATCGCTGCTCTGAAATTAAACCCCAGCCCAAGTCGTTATTCATGCCTGAGCTACAGCCTGTAGAAAGTTTGATCCCTTCCTATTTTGGCTTTCTAAGAGCAGTCGGCACGTGAGTCAGCAGAGTTGGAAAGCTGCCTCTCTCTGTGGTTTCAGACTGGGCAGGAAATCTCGTGTGCAACCTTGAGCATGTGCCCATGCCGCACTCTTGCTCTGTTAAACATGTACAATGAGATATCCTCTTGTATCACCAGGCTGGACAGAGTGAAATGAGGTCACTGTGGAAAACATGGCGACCGCTGAACAACACATTTCCTAAACACTCTTTTGGACAGCTTCTAATTTAAATAAGGTTTGTTCTTCTCTGATAAATGTCAGCTGAAAAGACACTTTCACATTTATTTAATTGCCTTTTAGTGCTTAACATAAACTTTTACTGACTGTATTAATGGCCTGTCAGTTGAATGATTGATCATCTTTGACTGGGAATTTTTTCCCACCAATCACCTCGCTGGCTCCCCGAGGCATTGCTCCATCTGTGCAGAGTGTCTTATCTCCACTTCCTCCCCATCCCTGCCACAAACACCATGTGTGCCACGGATTATCTGCCAGACAAGTTCTCACCTCTGCACAATTCTAAACTCCTAATACCAGATAAAAAGCAAGCAGCTTGGACTTGTGCAAATTAATCTCTGCTTCAGACTGTAGAGTCTAGATCAGTGGTTCCCAAACTTTTTGAAAGCATGGCACCCCTTTGTAGCATTTTTTCCCCCCCACGGCACCCCGACCCAATTAATGTGTACATATACATATGTTTAATATTATTATAAAAATAGCATAAAAATGATCAAATTGACTTTTTTTTTTTTCAAACAACTTGTCATTTAACCACTTTTTACACTCACTGAAGTTAGCTGAGCAACGTGTGTGGGACATGCCAAAGTCACATACATCCAATCAAAGAAAATAGAAGTACAATGATAATTCTCTTGAAATGTGATTCTCATTTTATACCATGTGTGTAAATGTTTGTTGATTTATCATAAAACCTCAGAATTTCATAATTTTGCATTGTTCAGGATGACTGAGTGATTCTGACGAGGACACCTAAGGCACTTTATAGTGATTTTGACCCATATAAGATTAAATCTAGATGAGCAAAAAAGAAATGAAGCATAAACAAAAGCATGAATTTATTACGAATGCATCACAACAGACACCGTAACGCTGTGTCTTAAACAGATGTGACACCGCAACTCGATAAAATGTATCTCTTCCATGTTAATCAGAGTTTTTGTCCTAACCATCCACGACGGTGACGCGATGATTCTATTTTAGAAACGGTTTCTATCTCTGCGACGTCGCGGCTAAAACTTTGACTTTGAATTATAAGCTCAGGTTCTGTTTATGTGCTTTATTTAATGTTAAAAGTGTCTGTTTGAATATCAACACCCCTAGCCAGTTGTCGCGGCACCCAGTTACTGGTCTAGATCATTCATCATGTGAATTTGAACATTGTTGATATACAAAGTTCTGCGCCATCTAGAGTATCTAGATGGCGCAGGCTAATAGGTCCTTTAACTCACATGTTTTTAATCACATCATGATCTATAGGGCACAGCTGATTTGTTCCTGCCGTATCAGTAGGCAATGAGCTCGCTGCTCGACCTTCAAACACTTGGGTAGCATTTGCCTTAGCAGTGCAGCGCGCTTTCAGAAACCCTCCATGTACGCTATATTGTACAGCAGCAGCATGTCTTACTTGCTCACAGCAGCGTGTCGTGTTTGTATTGGCAGTAGCAAGTCCTCTTCAGCAGCAATAAAAGCACCAGATCTATTCCGCCAAGACCAAACACACAACATTGTCATGCCCATTACCATGCCAAACACTCCGAGAGTTGTCATGAAAGAAATCTTATCGATGGGGTTTATCGTCGTTCTCCCAACACTTTGTCTAAAGTAATCCCTCTCTTATGCGAGGAGGCTGAATGAGTGCCGGGCTCTGTATTTAGCATACAGCGTGCCGCTGTGAGCCATTAGCACTGAGTCATTGTTTGAGCCACACTGCCAGTGTCGCCTGGCCGCCGGCCATCTCGCCCTTTCTGTGCAAACCCCCGCGCGCTTGCTCATCCCTGTCCTTTACGCTGGTCTGCCCGCTAGTCTGAGCTGCCACTGAGCTGCTATAGCAACCGGCAGCCCTAAAACCCCCTAGCATAAGCCTTCCAGAGACAATTGTGTCTTCATCACTCTCGCACTGGCTCTGGAGAAGCTGCGCTCATTCTGCAGGGGCTACGAGTTCCCATTTTAAAACCACGCCACGCTTCTTTGTGCTGGAAATTTGAATCAAAGGACTTAAGAATTATTGTTTGCTTGGTTCTTTTTGGACTAGCTGCTGAATACATGCAAATTTATGCCTAGCCTTAGATCGGAGTCTGGCAGAATAGCAGTTGCTGTGCTCTGTCATGGTGGTTTTCAAGGAGGATGGATAAAGAACAGATCTCTATTCTCTACAGAGGCTTCTGGGTTGGTTTCTCTTCCGGGGTCATGTCAGTTCAAGAGCTGAATCATTACCATCATTTTCCCTTGTACAATACCAGTATAAATAATATATTTATTACTTGGGTAACACAGAAATGGCATTGGGGAATGTCAGTAGATTTGATTCAGTGTCAATAATTTGCAATTAATCTTATTGTCACATGACCTGAACTGCAGAACTCTAATTATCTACAAATTGTCTGAGTCAGGTACCAAAATTATGATAAAATTGTTATTGCACCATGGAGCTTTAAGATCTCTATCTCTCTATCTCTCTCTCTCTCTCTTCGGTGGAAATATCCCAGGAGTCGGCTGAGTGTTGATAATTGTCTGTAGTGTATCAGTACTTGTCTCGGGCAGTTCTAGCTAGGCGGGGTGAATCAGTGGGCAGTGCCACAGTTTGAACCGGTAACCATTAGAGCTGTCACTTTTGTGAAAAAATCCTGTTTGATTTTTGAGACATAAGTGTTCATTGAATCAATTGTAAATTCGATTTTCCATGTCTAAAGACGTTTCCATTTTTAAAACCAAATATAGGCAAATCCACGGACAACTAACCGGCATTAGGACGAGCGTAAAGAGGGCGCTTGAGACGCGCACAAGTCAGCAATATTTCTGATGATTTATTGGCGTGAAATTTCGTGCACAATGACAAACAGGAGTGCAACATTCAGGGTTTGAAATTAACAGTAACGCTGTCAAATCACCAGCTTTGGCGGGAAACGCTGTCAAATCACGAGCCAATTTGGCGTGTTTCTGTTTACTTATTTTGTGTAGCCAAATCTGCGCGGGTTTAGTGCAAATATGCAACTCGTGAGTCATCATGATATTTTAAATACAGCGTATTGCGCAGAATCTGCGCATTTCTGGCTTACTTGAACACACACGTCACTAAGCAACAAATAACGGCTGCTTGTTCACTTGCATTGAAGTAATAGCGAATATTAAAAAGCATTTGGTTAACAGAAAAGTCATTGTTATTTTCCAACATCCTACATATTCTGTGTACTGTATTGATCTGTATTGAAACACATTTTTGGAAAAAAAAAAAAAAGGTTGTTAAAATCCATTCCCTGTTTTCGTTTTCGAAACTTGTGTTGGTTGGTGCAATCGATTTTCAAACGTAAAGTGACAGCCCTAGTAACCATGAGCTTGTGTTCTCAGACAACCTCCTGCTACACTGTCCCGCGGGTCCTGTAGCCATCTGTATTTGTAGCACTGGTGTCAAACAGGGACTTTCCAGGAATGGTCCCTTTAACAAATCAGTCCCTGTTTTTGTGTTTCTGGCAAGTGGGAAGCTGTTTTTGTCCTGTCATGTAGCCTGGCCTTTTTTTGGAGGGTTATAATCCTATTCTCAGTGAAAGATAAATAGTGATGGTACAAAAACAAAACCGAGTAGAACCTCTTCCAGATGACTGAAAGTGTGTCCATTGTTCTCCTTGTGATGGATGCAAACAGTGTGGTTGTGGCAGAGACGTGCTACGCGTCCTTGTAGCATCCTTAGAGCAGTCCTGATGGATTCTGGCCAGGGAATAAAAGATTAAATGTAAGTGTTTCATTAAAAAAAAATATTAATTAGATTTATTATTTTTATTAGATTATTCAGTATCGCTAATACATAAATAAATTCAGATATTATTTTTACTCTCATCTGACACAGATTGGAATTTGTTGCACAAGTATATACACAAAAATCAAATAAACAAAATCTTACCGCACTACTAAAATAGTTATTTTACAGTCTATATCTTTTCAGCTAGATTTTGAGCTGCAAACATCCATGACAGCTTTTAACTTATCCATGCGCCTTGGCTTGTTTGAGTGCGCAGTGCCAGAAGCTCCCTGACTGCACTGGGTTTGGCCCTTGTAAATTAGAGCCATGTCCCCTTAGGCAACCCTCCCACATGCATCAAGAATCCTGCCTTTTCACTTACTCAAACCTGTACCACTGTACACAGAGCCTTTATTAGACCAGACACAAACATTACAACCTTCTGAAAGAGACTTGTATAGCATGCATTTGCTCAGTCTTGCACCGCGTCTACCCCCGATTTGAGGCTGTCTACACTGGAAGCTGTCCATCACCTCAGCACCAACAAACAATGGATCAGTCAGTTCGACTTGAGCAATACTAAAATGAAAAGTAGATTTTTTTTTTTTTTTTTTTTTTTTTAAAGGTGGTTGCTAGTAGGGCTGTGCTCAGAATATCGATACAACAATACATCGTCATGAACTTCTGGCGATGCGCGTATTGATACAGCAGCTGCCGTATCGATACTGTTGTGTTTTTGAATGTAGCCAATTCAGGGCTCGAATTTCGGCACGTGTATTGCGCATAATTTTAATCATTCCCGCAGCTCTCCCACTTATGCGGGAAATTCCCGCAATCATTGATTCACTTTAGCATGTAGGTTGTATTAGTAAATTAATCCACACAGATTATAAAATCAAATCAGCGAACAGCGTGAGTTCAATGGTTCTGTGTCTTCTCTCTCTTGTCTCTCAAAACGGGCTGCTCAAGGCAAGCGTCAAGCACTGCAGCCGGTGAAACCACACGCTCGCGTTTAGAGTCGGGACATAACGGAATATTCACTTCCATAATCGGGCCAGCATTGCATCGTGACTAAAGTTTACCATTTGCGGGTCTTTAAGTCTTAACAGTTTAAACATTCAAACGATTTTAAACTATTCAGTACTTGCGCGCTCTCTGAGAGTTGGTTTTCTCTGTGTGCATAGGCCTAGAGTAAAGCCGCTTCACATACAGCTTGCGAGTATCCTCTAAACACAGTTGGTTATGTCTTAAATAAGCATAAACTTTTTTTAACAGAAACGGCAATTCACGGTTGTATGATGAAGTTAAGTGAGATATTCTGCTGTCACTCTCTTAACCCTGAGCATTGTTTCTGCATAAAAATATGAAAATGTAATCATTTAAAATGATTTCAACACAGAAGAAATGACTTTGTTTGGTGCACATGTCAACACTTATAGGTGTGTTTCTAGATTTAAGTTCTTACCTTTTTGCTTTTATGGAATGTTTTAAGTTTTGTTTAGTCATTGGATAGTGTAGACATGCTTCAGTGTCACTATAATTGTCATTTCAGTTATTGAGGCAGACTTTAAAAGCAGAAGGAAGAGCCATTCTAAGCATTTTAATTTATTTAACTCAGTTTTTTTTTACGACAAAACAATTGTTTTTCAGTTATCACAACTGTTGTAACACTGTTACTAAACTCATCTCAAAAGAAATTTAAATTCCAAATTGATCCATATTGTGATACGTATCGTGGCTTTAGTATCGTGATACGTATCGTATCGTGACATTGTTGGTGATACACAGCCCTAGTTGCTAGGGTGTTCTGACTGGTTACTTACTGGCCTGAATCAAAAGAGCCCACCCACAATTCTGGGATATTCTTTTTTTTTATATATATGTCTCGAGTTTCTTCTTAATTGTCTTTTTTTATTAAATAATGAAATTTTTATTTTCTGTATTTAATTTTTTAATTTTTATTTATTTTATATTGATAAATATTGATTAAAACGTATTTCTCTATATTTTTCTATTTAGTCTTTTCTATTTTTTTTTTTTTTCATTTATATTTCAAAAATGTTATTATTATTATTTTTTTTATTAATTTCTGCCAGGTGAAAATTTGGTAATTGCCCACCTTGACCCCATGATTTAAGGTATCCATCTATTCATCTCCTTAGCTGCCTCCATCCATTGGTCTACAAGTAGACATTTGCATATTAATTACATTAATATTGAATGCTGCAATGATTTCCCATCTTTGTTATACATTGTAGTCTGCAGTACCACACAGGTTGAGCTGATACAGTGATTACTCTTCTTTATATTGGAATCTGTCATCATGGGCTTTTTTTTGTGTTGACTATTGGCTTCCGAAGCTCTTAATGTCTGTGGTTATCATCTAATCTCCGGTGAAGCTGATGCTTTGAATTACTGGTTAGATTGCAGAGAGTATTTTAAGCCCTCTGTGCTGAAATCTGCTCATTCTGACTGCTGTGAGTGGATGAGTGGATGTGTACAGACATATCAGGTAAGCTGTGTGTAAATCGCAGTGAATGGGAGCACGTTGACAGTGAATGGTGTCCTTTCAAGATGTGCTCTGCAGTGTCATGTTTTTTTCCACTCTTTCTGTGTAGATGTTGTTATAGATGGTCTGCATCTCAGAATTGTGTTAAACAGAATTAGGTCTAATCCTAGAAGAATAGATCTCATCTTATGATCCAGCACTGCTTTTGATTTCAAACGAAGCCTAGATCTTGGCTAGTTTAATGTGATTTATGAATGTCCGACTACTTTTCTTTGTAGTTTTGCTAAATGTGCATATAAATTGGTTTTCTAGCCTCCAGTTGATTTTGTTTAAAGGCTGTACAGTACTCAAGTGTGTCCAGCTTTCTCAGAGGAGCATGAACGCACAGATCCAGTGACAGCCATGCAGTATTGATGGAGAACTTCCCTTTGGGCCCACACACAGGGCTTTCATTCTCCCAGCCGTGGGGCCGAGTAATGTGAGAGTGTGTGTGAATTAGAGAGAGTGAGTTGGACGTGTACACGCAAGATGTGGTCTGCTCTCACATTTCACTCACTTGTTTCCTCACTTTGTTTGTCTGTCACAAGCAGCACATAATCACAATGCACAGAACTGTCCATAATTAGACCAGTACTTCCCTTTACCATTAAATAAGCTAATTTAATGTGCCTTTACATAAGACCATCAGTTCCTTCCTCATCAGTCTTTCAGATGAAGCAGGCTTGTGATTTAAGCCTACAGACTTGCAAGTCAGCATGTAGGTGCTGGTCGATGTTTTAATGACAGTGTAGATGGCTTTTGGCCCTACTGACTGATCGACCTCTGTGGCTGTTGTGATGAATCACCATGTCCTCATCCGTCATGATCTGTAAGGTGTCATTTATTTAATGCTTTTCTGCATTTGGCAGTTATCTGCAGGTTTTAGTTTTCATCTACGTTTTGTTTTCTATTTTTAGGAGTTATTGAAGCATATGCATCATGCTGTTGGAGAGGGGTGCTCAAATGCCCTGTGAAGTATAAAAAACGTTTTAAGGTGAAGTATGTAATTTCTTAGACTCTAGTGGCACCTAGTGGAATTACAAAAATACAGCATATTTTACAAACGACGCTTTCGCCTGTTGCTCCTCCCCCAACTCAAACATCACGAACATATATCTTGCGGTGCTTGTGAAGGCATGTTTTAACAGGTAAAAGTAGACTACTAGTCGGCTTATGGTTATCGTTTGTATTGTTTTGCATGTTCATGTTGAGAAAAACAATGATGTCCACATGCTCGGTAAAAAAGGCGCTCAGCTGACAGACGTCTCAGAGACACAAAGATAACTGTGTGCTATGCGATTGTTTCTAACAGCACTGCGTTTTCTATTCTTAAACCTGTCTCCCTTGACGAAACTTGATGGAACCATATGCTCAAGATCATTTTTGCTATATAATACGTTTTCTCACCTCAGATGCGCTTGTCTGCAGATGTGAATGGAGTGATGGACAGCTGTTTTTCCTCATTTGACTGGTGTTTGCATTTCATATGATTTCTCATTGTGGTAGTAATATTATAAATCCGTTTCAATAATTCATTTGATCAAAAGTAATTCCATTTGTAAGATAATTTTGTAAGATAATTTTCATGTAATTCCAAATTTCGAGGCAGTCGACTACATTATGTAATCAAATACAATCAACAGCTCCACGGCGCCGCCGAGTTCATTTAATTTGAACTGAGTTTCAGTGCTTGGGATTTATCATGGATTCGCTGCGTTTACGGCCAGCAAAGTAACGTAGTAAAATTCGAACAGTATTTTTACTTTTCAAATAATAATTACAGATCAAATATACCATTCGTGCACACCTTTAAAGCCGGGGAAACACTTGACGACTGTAAGGCCAATTCATACTTTGCACATTTCGTCACAAGTACTGGCTGGCGGGCTAGATCGTCATTCTCCAGCAACGAAACCCAGTAAACTAATCAAGGATCTTGCCAGGACGTCGCCAGTTTTACTATACAAAAGTTGGTGTTTTGACGTGTAAACGACATGCCAGATAGTTGTTGTGCGATTGGTTGCACTAACCAGATGAGATAAGCAACCTTCACAGTATACACGTCTGTGCAGTGATCATTCCATCACTCCATCAAAGGTAATTTCAACGTTTGAATACAATGGGTGTATGATCATGTAATTAATTGTCTTTAAGTTACCCAGTAGTTTTGTCAATGAACGCCACCAGCTGGTTAGGCGAGTCAGCTGTTTGTGTTATTAGTCTATGCTAACTGTACGTTCACACCGCCGTATGACTTCCGGGCACTTTGACGCTCTCGCTGGTGGCGGTGTGAATGCACAGTATAGCTGTCGTATTTTGCTAACAACAACAAAAGTGTGTGATATCTATGGTTTTCAATGAGAACCAAACAGTAGAGCTAGATTATTTACGGAGGAATTATTACTGCTCGATTATCTAAAAAAAAAAAAAAAAAAAAAAAAAAAAACTTTCTGCTTTAAACAATTTAGCTACATTGGAGTTAGACAATTTAATGTTAGTTAATAAACAAGTTATCACCTATAATTAACTTGTTTATTGAACTGATGTAAATCAATGTAAAATCTGATGTTTTAATGATGTAAAATCAATATCACATTTACTCACATTTGTGTCAATATCAATTGACATTGCTTAAAGCTATATCCTATTTTGGTAATGTAAAGACCGTAATGTTGTGAAGGTGTAACCTAAATATATTTGCATACAGCCATTCATATTGAATATAATGTTGAAAAAATTGGATATGTTGAATTGATATTGAACAATCAGGAGTTTAAATGATATGCATGGAGTTTTTTTTTCCTTGCCCAAATTTCATGCCGAGTGTGCATAAGGCTTTAAATAGAACATTTCTGTGAACAAATGAGTGTCCCGGCCTGCCTCCTGTGCCCCTCAGCCTCAGCAGAAAGCCTGTGGTTGTTAAGACAGTCGCACACACACTAACACAGACTGTGGCTCCTGGACAGACAGTATTGCATAAGAGTGTTAATGAGGACTAGATGCTACAGCCAGGCTCTTTCAGGCCACAGCGATGGCCAGGTCAAGCCCCTCATACTATGAATAGATATTTGTATGCTTTCATATTATGGTCTGTGCCTGGGTTTGAACCATTAAATCTCTGTTTTAGTTCTGATCATTATTTTTTTTAAAATGCGCTTTTAATCTTTTTTGAAAACTTCTTAAATATTTGTATATTATATTATAAAAGCTCCAGCAAAATACATTTTAAAAATGCATTTAAGAAGTATAGCTAGTTCACCAAGAAATAAGCATTGTCGTCATTTATTCACTTACATGTTTTTACAAACATGTATGACCTTCGTTAATCTGTTGAACACAAAAGAATCTTGTTTTTGTCTACAGTAATAGTCAATAAGGTCTAACAGTTTCAAGCTCCGAAAGCTTTACTCATGAGTGCGAATAAATTACAATTTTCATTCTTGGGTGAGCCATCTGTTTAAATGTGGTTGAACTATGATGTGCTCAGCTACTTGGCAGGCAACATAGTTTTCTTTTGACAGAGACTGACTCATATCTTTCATTGCTGAGGTCATGAAACAAGTTTTATCAAAGCATTGTTGTCACAATTTTGATGGCATCAAGGTCTCGTTCACGTGAACATCTATTAGAAATTACACTCTAATTAAAAGCATTCCTATGTGTGACTGGATGTCTTCTGCTTTTGGGATCGGTTCTGCATCTGAACACAAATGAAGAAGCTCTATTTGTTTTAGGGCCGGTTGTTTCACATTACCTGAAATGAACTCTTCGACCGGAGCCACTCCCTCCCTCAGTTAGTTTATGTAATAGAGTTGAGGCTTTATTGGAAATGGTGGACACTATGATTTTGGGTTTTGATAAATGAGTTTTGGCAGGAGAGGTCAGTGTTGTCACAATCTGTGAATGTGGCAGCAATGAGTTGAATATGTTAGTAGCTCTGTCCTCACTATGTTTGCTTATATTGCCATCTAATGGACATTTTGGGAAAATCTAAACAGCTCTTTATTACATGGAAAAGCAAGCTTTTGTTTGAGATCCCAAAATAATTGATGGAACCCCTGCAGTGCCTCCACAAACTGGGCTAGATCGTACAAACCAACCAAACTCGAACCCCTAGGATGCAGCATGATAATTGGATGATTTGGGTTTGGTGAATTTTGCCCCACCCTCTTTCAAGTGCACATTGACATCAACTTCAAATCTGGCAAGGTGTTACAAGTCATTAGTTGTCCAGTGTGCTTCCAGCTGTAGTGTGTACAGAAACCATTCATACTGCAACAATACTTATGAATCATTAGTGCCAAAATGTTAAAGTATGTGTGATTGTTTTCTCATTATTAAGAGCAGGATATGGATGATTGGTGCCGTGTTTGTCATATTCACCCCCCAAAAGCCCCAAAGTTTGATCTCAATCACATGTAGGGTGTTATAGTGCCTATCTAGTGATGTCTAAAACAACTTGAAGATAACCATAAAATAACAAAAAAAAGATAACCTAGTAAGAAAAATAAAAACCCAGTAAGAAAAATAAAGCACTAAGATTGTTAAGGATGCTCTTGTTAATGATAAAATAATAAAATGATAAACCTAAATGCTTCATACAGAGCTACTCTGTCAAAATAAAAACGTGTTAGGATTGTGTCCAATTTTGCAAAGGCAATGTGAGTGTAATAGTTGATATAGTTGGTGATGAGATGATCTTCTTTGTTTACAAAATATCTGAAATAATGATATATAATGAAAATAAAACTCTCCGTAGATTATAGTGTTAAACTAAAAAAAGGTGCTTGGTTAACTTTGTTTACTAGGTCCAACTAGAGGCCAATCATTTTAATCCATCTGAGAAAAGTACGAATTCCTGTACAGATTCCTGGGTGTACCCTAATATTGCAGATATAATGATTTTCAGGTGTTTTGATGGTTTGCTTTTTTTCTAGTTATTACTGCTTTATTTGAAAGGTGGTCTGTATAACTTTTGTCCCTCTAGCAGTTAATAAACAAAACAACTCTCTACAAATGCGAGTAAATTATTCCCATATGACTAAATCTTCACTCTGGGCAACTAAATAATGTTTATAATTAGCCATTGGCTAATAAATTCTTAGATTTTACTGGCAGTGTGTGTGTTAGAGGCTAAGTGTAAGTAGATATATTGTCACTCGCTGAACACTCTAAGCGTTTGAGAGCTCAATCAATGCATTGACGTACCGTAAACTCTAGTGTTTTTCTCGCACACACAAAGAAATAGAGCGAGAGTCTTACCACGCAGAATCGACGCACTACATGTAAATGATATTCTTTGTTGTGTTTTCCTGTCAAAATGATGGAGTTCATTTGTAATTATTCAGCTTATAAGAACAAGTAGAAGAAATGCTGGTAATTCCGGTAGTGGGCAGAACTAACACGTAAACGGCAATCTCATTGGCTGGCGCTCATCTATTACCATCCCGGTTTTGATTTCAGCAAATCAGTTTGAGCAAAAGCAGACCGCGTGATTTAAGGATTGATGAGCTGCTGGGTTCATGAATATTAGTGCATTGCATTAGTAGTAGTAGTAGTATTAATAGCAATGTTATTATCTTTTAATAATAATTACTATATATATTTATTTATTTATTAAACACTGATCAACAATATCTTAAAGGTGCCTTGTGTAATGTCCGCCAAAAAATCAATTCATACTCCATACCAGATGGGGGCAGTATACCTCCAGAAAGTGAGTTGGTCTACTCTAGAGTAACAAACGAGAAACGGCATAGTCTCTATGCTCCGCCCTTACCTTCACAACGACCCTAGAGCCATAGCCGAAGCCGAGCCAACTCCTAATAGAGGACGTTTTGACTCCAGAGGAACGTTCGTTGATGTCAAGTGATTTTTAAATGACATCTTCAAGCTACTCCCCTTCACCTTTACCAGTGAATTTTCATATTCGTTTTGTTCATATTACATTTTTGTTGTTAGTTTGAATTACATTAATTTGACAGACAGCATTTGCTGATGTTGACCATGCTAGCGCCATTCAGAGCTGTAAAAAAAAACGAACACTGTTGAAAGATACAGTATGCTACAACTTACCAAAATGTATTCCTCATACATAATATCGACCAATCATTTTTTTTTAATCACCGTGCAGAGGTCAATAACTAGCTGGAGAACAAATATGTCAGATTTACCTCAGGAAAGCGATGGAAAGCAGTGCCAATGTTTACTCTGGTTCTGCTCCTTTTTTTTAATCCGATTTTATTAGTGATTCCGAGCGCGTTTTTTCCCCTGCAGCGGGTGGTTGTGGTGGTAAGGGTCTCTTGCCAAGGGCTTCAGCCATTCTTCCGCTCTCTTCCCTGAACTGAAATGTAGTAGTGGGCTGTACATGATTGACATCAGGTTCAAGTACGCCCACAAGCCATGCGAGTTATTCGTGTATTGCAGTTTGGCTGGTGGATATGTTGCCCGCATACCGCCTCCCATGGCCGAAACTGGTATTATGACACCTGTCGGGCCGTGGCTAGTAATTTAGCATGCTAATTCAGGTTGATATCTCTGCAGCACTATAACTTGTCATTTTTTTTAATGACATCATCGCCCTTATTTCTTCGCATTCTTTTCATGCGTGTAGCTCATTTTTTGGATATTTTTACCTCAATTCTGACACATGGCACCTTTAAGCACTACCAGTCCTAAGTTAAGTTAAAATGACAAATATGCATTCAATGTTTAGTTAAAATTACTAAAGTTTTATCATTAAAGGTACAATATGTAAGATTTTTGTAATAAAATATACAAAAATCACTTGCACAGTGTGATATTTTCTGCAGTTAGGCTATACTGTAGGATATAGAAATTCCAATTTTAAATAATGGCTCGTCCATGTTCACTTGTCGCCTGTCAATGAAGTGATATCCGCGTTATCCCTGGTTTCTGTTTATACTGCCATAGTAACCATGGCAACAGACGTGGACAACTGCGTTACGTTTTACGGCACGCTCACGCTGTTGTGGTTTTGTTCAAACATTTTGGACCATGGCAAGCAGACTTTGGGACAAAAGGCGAAATAAAACAAGGATCAATAACGGCGTGGCGTTTTCGAGATACCGAGAGCTCCACATCTGTGACAAACTTCGCCCTGACAGAGCTTCACAAGTCATGACTTGACAGAGACGCCACTCTTGCATATACTTTATTAGACAGGTGAGCATAAAACGAATCAATGTTATATAGCTCAACATGATGAAATGTTAGAATATGATCAGTATGTTATTCTAATGTTGATCTAGCTTACTGCTAGTCTCATACAGCCAACAAACGAACACATAGAATAACAACTTTCAACACACTCAAATGCAGTTTAGTATGATAGTGTTGACCAAGTGTAACAGCGCTGCGTTACCTCTCAAGTTACCTCATTCGTCAAATAAACTGACCTGTGTGAGTATTAATTCAGCACTTTCGGGTAACAGTTCGTTCGGTAGAATGAAATGTCCTTATTCCTTTATATCCGCGGGACTCGCGTGTGGCGCTGATATCTGTCTCTCATTAGCAATCGCGCCCTGCTTCACACCACAGTCATGTTAAAAAACAATGTATTCACTCATCCATAAACATGATTAGATCGATGTCGGCATGCCGACAAGTTCCATAATTCCGCTTATACGTCATCAACCTACACCTTTGTTATTGTAAGAGGTTAGCGAAGCGGTGAAAAAAATAACAAATTTTAGCTTTAAATAGTGTTTGATTTATCATAATATAATGCTTGATTGACTGATTGGCGGTCACTGACGATTACTTTGGTAATCGAGTAATTGGTTGATTATTTTGTCGATTAATCAGATATTTTTTTCTTAATTAAAACAGACCTAAGCAGACAATAACCTTTAAAATGGCTTAAAATACATGTATAACAATGAGGCAATAATAATTGTTTCAAATAAAGTATCAAAATCAAGTAATCATATTATAGTTTTATAGAAAAACACTGTTAATGCATAATATTATATAGGCCTACATAATTTTGACATTCAACTTATGTACATTGTGTATTATAATAAATGCCTGCAGAGGGCACCAACAGCCTGGTGTTGTCCCACTCTACAGTAGATCAAATCCTGGTTTTATATTGGCCAAACATTATTTAATTGAAATGTTAACTTAATCTTTCATATTTGGCAACTTCTTTAAAATAGAAATGCTACAGCAACTGTAATTTCTTGAATAAGAAAATATGGACATCAAAACATCCAAACTCAGAGCAAGGGTTTAGACTTATTTTGAAATCACGATGAACAGTTTGCATATTTAGAAACATATAAACCAGCGCCAACACAGGAGAATACATCATTATAATTAATTCACCTTACAAATCCGATAAAATGGCGCACGTTGCATTCCCAGATGAACGTTAGAAGCAACCCGAACTCACAGCATATGCAGAGATGGAGTTTGAGACGCGTGCTCTACGCATGCAAATGATAACAGTTCATGTGGAGCAGCGTCTGTGAACAGAGCCGCTCTGTGACAAATGTAACCTAAACGCATGCAAATAACTAGCTAAATAAATGTGTGTGTATATGTATATATATATGTCAGGCAAGTAAACTTTTTTTGCTATTCTATTGCTAAAGTGTGCGAAGAGGGTTTGCAAAACTGCATGCATTTTGGGGAAGAACATTGTTTTTGTTGTGCTTCGGCTCTGTGTCTGTAAAAATCTATTGTGATAGGTTGTATTTATCCGCAAAGAAATGAGTTACATATGGCTTAACCTGTTGAGTAATAAAAATGTCATCTTCACATGACTTTTACAACATTTCAAACCCCGCAGTTCTTCTCGCCATCTCCGAAAAGTCAAGCCAATGTTGATGCTTGTTTTATTACGAGCTCTGTCGTGTTCTCTTTTTAGACAATCCACTGTTTGGCGATTCAGTGTGTTCTCGTCAACAATTCTCGCTTGTTGTGACAACTAACACTTGTAATTACTACACCACTCCCAAACCATACACGCATCAAAGTAGAGCAACTTTTTTTCTATTTCCAGATATGGCGAAACTCGCACGGATGAGTGACGTATGTACGCATAAATCCTGTGAAAAACATCCCGACGGGTCTCAAAAAAGCAGCTTACCATAGTAAATCAGAGTAAGACAAAAACCCCGTTTTGGAAGGATTGATGTATCGACTTGATTGATAATCTATATAGTTATTTTTTGAAGAAAAAAAATGATATAGTGTATCTTTAATTCCCTTACCATTTTGTTTGTTTTTGAAAAGTTTAAATGCAGGACAAGTGACGCATTGAAGTTTAATTATTAAAGATTTGGTCAAATAACTAATGATATGATTCTTGCCTCATTTCCTAGATGCAAGAAATAATTTAGGAAATTAGTAGTTTTAAAATTATCAACACTGTATAAATTATGCAAATTATAAAATAATACCGATGACTTGGTGACATGGTTCTAAATATGTTTATCATATGGTATTATGATATATCATAGCACTTTCCTTTTGTTGTTGCCACCAATGAACACAAGAGGGCAAATGTGACCATCCAAACTGGTGTAGCGACTACCACTCTAGCTGTACTCAAGCCTTTATCCCTTTGTGTGAGGTCATATGTTTTAAATTATTTTGAAGTGTCTGATTTATTTAACCAGTGCAGCAGTGCCTTTGTTGATAACCCATACACCTCCATATGAGATTGTTGACCATATCAGATATGCCCATGCTGAAAACTCTCATTTATGGTGAAATGTTCACTTTTCTTTTACTTGATTTCAGATTAATTGTTTGGAAAAAGCTCAGCTCATGTCAGATTGATGTTGTGTACCTTTTCAG
Source organism: Meda fulgida (assembly GCA_030578275.1). NCBI lineage: Eukaryota > Metazoa > Chordata > Actinopteri > Cypriniformes > Leuciscidae > Meda > Meda fulgida. Next base: position 27,829,830 of record CM060624.1, read on the forward strand.
TGTGTTTTATTGTCTTGGCTTCATGCTATGCTGAGCCTGTGAGATGGAGGAGTGCTGTTTACGGTTAGTTAGATGGCAGGTTCATTAATTTCCTAAAAAGTAAATAAGTTGTTCAATTCCTTCTAAGAACATGTGTTGCTGTAGAAATAACACAAGTCTTTTTCAAAATGTTTTGTATGAAATCGCTAATCATCAGAGACGGCATTCTGCTTGTTTCGCCAGGTACGTCAGAAGCCGTGCCATTTGGAAAGTCATTGTAGAAAGTGAGTTCATTGGGTCTAGCACAAATTATATTACATTTATATCATGTTAAATAACTTAAATGTAATAGATTTCCAGGATATTTCCAGCCCCTAAGCATACATTAAAGAAAACTACACATCACAAAGTACATTTACAAATAACATGTTTAAATATTTCCTTATTGAGTTTATTGAATCATAATGTTTGTTATAATAATTTACTTTCTATTAAGTAGAGTGAGGCAGTCCAGCCTTTTGTATCATTGAATTTGTACTGTTTGATTTGTGCCTCAGTATATAAACTAGCAGCTATTAGAAGGGTTGGTGTGACTGAAACGTTATATCACAATGTAATTTTATAAAACTGCAAAGGCATATGTCATTAGTATAAATATTGTTGCTTATAATTTAAAATTTGTTTTGTAAATCGTAACAAAAAATAGATACTTTACTAGGGGTGTAACGGTACACTCATGCCACAATTCGATCCAAATTGCGATACTAAGCTCATGATGTAATACTTATCGCAATATTAAGCCAAAAATAAAGTTTTTATTATTATTAAAATATTATTATTATTTTATCATTAGGACACCCAAATATTCCCCCATTGCATTATTACCCATTATATTCAACATTATATATAGTAGTTTAAAAAATAAATGTACCCAGTCGTCCTTTACATGTGAAAAGGTTCTTCATTATTATTTTTTATTATCCTTATTATTTAAATGTTTTTTCATGGCATCTACTCATCCAGCAGGATAAGATGGCATCAATGCAAAAACATCTACTTCGCATTACATAACACTGGAAGTGGCATTAAAAACAAAACAATATTACTAAACTGTTCCCACTCTGAAATCTGACTGAATGAGCCACTTTGTAAAATGATATTTGCACATAAATGTGACCGCATTATCATATTAATGCAGCAAGTGAATGCAGCAACATTACTTGCCAACAACTAAAGCACTACAATAATGTTGCTTTAGTTCTTCCTTGGCTTTTTTTTTTTTAAGGGGCAAATTTCATTCTGTATTTTAATCCACGTTTTTCATCGCCCACACATGTGAATTACATAAAGCGGTCCATCCCAATAAAAGGCACACAAATATGTTCTTCTGCAAACAATGTAGCAAAATCTCTACAAGTTGATACATTTCTACTGTCGCTGTATTATATACCATCATGCCACATGCCCGGCCCTGTATTGTCTTTGTTCCTTTGTTTTTAGCTTCAGTGTTGCTGTCATCATCTAAGCTCTGCTTTTTGTATGACCTTTGTTGGGACCCTGTATGACCTTGTAGTCATGAAGTGAAGCTGCTAGAGCTGGGTGCAAATGACAAAGACAAATTGAAAACCGAGGGATTCGAATAGGGAAAACCCAGCTGCCTCTTTGTAACTGTACTATAGGGACCGTGAGCTCCTCGGAGTCAAGAGGACCGGTTATAACCGGCTGGGCTCTGCCACTCCCCCCCTCCATATCGCTGTCTGTTTCTCTCCAGCTAGCATGTCTTTCTCTGTGAGCGGTCAACCCATTTATTGGTACATGGTATACTTGAGACTTCTGGTACCTTTTGCATTTATAACTTCATATCCGATGTTATCATATTGGAAGGAAAATGTTGACGAGCTTTATTTAGCCGCACAATTCACCAGCTTTTGATACACCCAGGACAGCGCCCAGAGATTAAGTCTATTACAGTCAAGATGTGGGCGTCATGGATTTGCATCTGATGTAGACTAGTAGTAATCTGGCATATTGGGTTCTGTGAGTGAATGTTTAATGAGATGAAGGGGTGATCAGGGTGTGTGGCAGGAAGAGAAGAGCGAGCGGGGTAAATATAGCCAGGCTTGAACACTAAACCATGTAGTGTGAGGTTAAGAAGTTACCATAAACAATGACCTTAAAACGTTCCTATTAAACAGCATTATGGTTTATAGTGTTCAGGTCGAAGGTCGCCTTCATCAACAAACACAGTTTTCTTGGCTCCATTAGCGTGTTCCCAGAAGTAATGTTAAGCATTACCCGAGCCACTCGACTGAGGGTTGCTTGTCATTACAGGAGCAGAGTAATGAAACGGGCATCTTTCATAGACCAGACATGCTCTCTCCATCATAAATGCCAAGAATGATAGACAATCCGCCAGTTCGGTAAACTATCATGATTCCTGAAAAACATGTTACTCTTAAATCTGTTTGTCTTGGGCTCAAGGCTACATTGCTCAAAAACTTTGCAGGTTTCAGTGTCTGTTATCTTCAGTACTGTAACCCTGATGAACTTACTGTTGAAATTTTGAACATTTACTGCCAACTGTCATATATGTAAGTGTGACAAATAGTCATTTGTTTGAATCCTCATGGTATAAACCCTGCAAAAGTTTGGGGACGGGGGTCTGTAAAATATTTAAAGAAACGGTCACCCCCTGTTTTGAGCATAGATGTGAAAATGCACTATCCAGACTTAAATGGTTATAATTCATTTATGCTTTGGAATATATAACCTAATATTGGTTGGTCTTTTTAAAGATACTCAGCAGATTATTGCAGAAGTGAAAGCACTTTGAAAATGTGAAAAAAAAAAGTTATAGATGTTTAAGTTTACTGTAAAGCAAATGTGTCTGGCTAAACATTTATTTTATACAATTTAAATTTTACAAAATATGTTCTACTCTAATATTGCTATTAAATCAAAGCTATGTCTAACCAAATGGTGTTCAAAATTTGAAGTTGCTATCACAAAAATGTATATTACTTGTATCACAAAAATTTAGTTACTAAGCCTCTGAGGACTTTGTTCCAATTTAAGAAAACAAAAAACAAAACAACAACTATGAACTGATGGTGGAACCCTATTATTTTCAGTGTTCCACCATCAGTTCGTAATTATTTTTTTTCTTAAATTGGAACGTAAAGTCCTCATTAGAGGCTAAGTAACTACTAGCTAGTTTCTAACTAACTGAAATGTATTCCATTACACTTGTTCTTAAGGCAGAATGTAGCTAGTAGGTTGTAAGCTCTCCGTAAAGTAATACTTAGTCAAAGTGTGTGTATGTTTTTATATGTAAATAACACTCACAAACTGTATTTGAAACAATTTATTGGGTTAAATAACTTAAGAAATGCTATTTATTGATTATGACTGATTTTATTTGAGATGCACAACACGGACCGATGGAAAGATGCACACTGTTAGGAAGGGTTCATGTTGAAGAGCTGCTAACAAAGTAATTTATTCACATTGTTTTTTTTCTCTTAAAATCTGAAAAGCGAGTGTAAATACCAGCATTATCATATATGGCTAAATAATTGAAGTCTGTCAGATAAAACAAGAGCTTATTGATGCAGTTCAATCTGTCTGCTATTTTATCCCAACGTTAACTCCTGATCGGAGGCTTCCTTTAATATTTAGTGTATACTTAGCGTTACGCTTGGCTTCAACTAAGTTTAAGTAGTGTACCGGGCTGTTTTTGTTGTTCCCAAAAGCAGCCATATCTGTCGTTTTCATTCCTTCCCTCAGTTCCCTGTTGATGATGTTCGACAGAAATGGATTCAGGCTATCCGGCGGGATGTTATTGATCCTGTGATGATCTTTTCTCCTTCTCATGTCACCATTCACTAATGCGCCAGTGTGTGCGTGTGTGCGCCGCTCCAAATGTTAATTTTATTTTCTGTAGCCTTTTTGCCTTTTGATTTGTGTAAGTAGCTCCCCCTCTTTTTTTTTTTCTTTTTTTTTGTTGTTGTTGTTGTTGTTTTCTGCTTGGTTAATACTTCTTTGTATATTGACAACATTTGTATACGCATATATATTTTCTTTCCCCTACGAGAGTTTTGTATGTTGCTTTTTTGTCTAAATAAATAAATTCACTAACACGCCAGTTCAAGTTCAACTTTATTAAGATCCCTTGCAGGCAATTTGTATGCAGCGTAGTAGACATAAAATATAGACCACATTATAAAATAAAAATAAATAAGAACACACAACAGTAGGCTACATATAAATTTAAAATACTAATATTTACCATTCTGAGTATTTAACAATCTGATTGCACAAGGGACAAATTAATATTTGTATCAATTGTTCTTCATCTTTGGTAGTCTAGCGAGAGCAGAATAGAGAACTGTGAGTGCAAAAAAAAAGGTCACTACCAAAGAGCATGATTAAGGACATAACTGTTGAATAAAACTGACAGACTTCTTTTTGGTATTCACATCAAAACGCAGTTTGTCAATAGTCCTAAATATTTATAACTTTCCACACACTCCACCACCTCACCTTTAATTAACGTATACTGGGAAGAATGAGCTTCAGTTCTGAAATGAATAGTCGTATCTTTGGTCTTAGATACATTCAGCTGCAGACAAGCATCACCACACCATTTTACAAAGTCATCAACAACTGGACCATGACAAGTTACGTTTTTTTCGAAGTTGTAAAGACTCTCTTATCCGTTTTCTCTTGCCTGGGTATGTTTTTCTCATGTGTTGACACTTGACAGGAACTCCACTTCCACAACGATTACGTATTTCCGGTTATTGTGGGAAAGGTCTATTTAGTATTTGTGATTACTAAAATGTGTGAAAAACGCACATATTGCACATTCATACACGGACCGTATTCGAGATGCTGCTTAAGCGGGTCATTTCGAGACTCGCACCTGTAAGTAAATGCGGTTGTCAATCCCAAAAACGACCAGTGTGAACGCAGCCTTGGTCCGTACTTCATTTAAGAACACCATAATGTTTGGGCACCATAATATAATGCAAATTAAAGTCACGTTTAGTACTTTGTTGCGTATATTTTGCATGCAATGGCTGCTTGAAGTCTGCGGCTCAGATATCACCCTGTGCGAGTGAGAGAATCTTCTCTGGTGATTCTGTCAGGTCTGTGCTGCAGCCAGTTATAGCTCCTGATTGTTTCAGAGGCAAGCACCCTTAAAGTTCACCCCCCAAAAAATAATGCTTTAATCTTTTACGGTATATATTATTGTTGACATCAAACCATGCACGTCCAGTCAAACTCTACAACCATTGCATGGCATATTCGGCATTCACTTAAAATTAGAATAGAAGTGCAAATGTGGTAAACTAAAAACAAACATTATTGCAAATATTTGTGATCAGACCTGCTAAATTTTCATGACAGACAAACAGCCCCCGAGTACTCGTTTTTGAGACCTGTCAATGATAGAAATGAGAAATTAACAAAACTGCCCATCCCTAGTTTAAACACAGCAATATTATGCAAATTAAAGTCACGTTTGTTTAGTACTTTGTTGCATATCCCTGCTTAAAGTCTGCGGCTCAGATATCATCAAATGCGAGTGAGAGCATCTTCTCCTGCTTGTTTCAGTGGCAAGCACCCTTAAAGTTCAACCAAAAATTTAAATTCTTTAATCTTTTACGGTATATATTATTGTTGACTTCAAACCATGCACGTCCAGTCAAACTCTACAATATTGCCATTGTATATGCACTTAAAATTGGAATGGAATTCAAGTGCAAATGTGGTAAACAAAAACCAAAAACATGGTTATCGCAAATATTTGTGATCAGGGCTGCCAACTGTTTTCTAGGTCAGTGTATGAATGCAGCGGCCACTTCTGTCTTTGGTGTATTTCCTCTACACTGAGAGAACTGCTCTCTGGCACGAACGGCACACGTCTGTTGTGCTGTCAGGTGGCGGCGTGTCCGTTTGCCTTGCGCCCGTTTCCCCTTCACGTTTAAACAAATGGGCACAAAAAGGGGAGGACTGGCAGAGGGAGCGGAGCCGTGTTCCCGCACAGTGATTCGTGCAAACTGGGGTCCCCTCGCTGAATGAAGCAGCGGTTATGTTACGCATAAAGAGGACAGGCTTGAGGCTCCCTCAGGTTCTCTTCCGCCTGAATGGAGAATAGGGGTTATGGGAGAGGGGGATGCATGCCGTCTGATTGGGAGGGAGGAGAGATTCCTGTTGTCTCCACAGGGCCTCCACTCCTACACATGCACTGCATTCCACTGCAGATTACATGCTAAATTACATACAGGATATTTGTCTTTGTATGGTTTTGCATAGCTGATATGATTCAACATTTTTTTTTTTTGCATTTTAGCCACATTTTAATTGATGGGATCAGTATTTGTTATTGAAAATAGAATTTGAGCAGAAAAGTGGAGAACAGGAGAGGGGAATGACAAGGTGGACTTAAACTGGCTTCACCGGCATGAGCACTAGGTCTGAGCAGTGTGAAGCTGTGTAACCGCTATGCAATCGTCTTTGACCAGTTTCTCTTTATATTTTGAAATCAGTTACCTTTTAATGTGCAAAATGATTGATTATTCAACAAGCATTACCAGATTTTTTTTATTTTTTATTAAAAGGTTTTATTAAGCGCCTTTCCCAAGCTCAAGGTTGCTGTACAGAAGGGCAATAATGTAGACATAACAATATGTTCAAAAACATACAAATATGAGGGAAGGATGAAAATACTGAGAATAGATTTGTATTGAGACTTGAAGGAACAAATAGTGATAATGTCCATATTTTTGGTGCTATGACACTAAATGATCTGTCACCCATGGATGAGAGACAAAAGCGAGGAACAATGAGGAGTTAATAGTCTGATGAACAAAGTTTGTGGACAGGTGTGTAGCGACGCAATAGAACTATGCCTGTCTCTAGCGATTATTTGAGTAATTGGTTGATTATTTTGACGATTAATCAAGTAATTGAATTGGTTTGTGGTGAAAAAACTAGACTCAAGCAAACAATAGCCTTTAAATTGGCTTATATAACAATAAACCGATAATATTTGGTTCAAATAAGGTATCAAAAACAAGTATTCGTGGTTTTATAGAACAACAATTATGTATTATAACAAATGCCTGCAGCCTGGTGGTTGTTACACTTTATAGCATGATCAAATCCTTGTTTAATATTGGCCAAACAACACTTAAGTCAAATGTCCACTTAATTTCTAATATTTGCTGTAGTATGGTTTTTAAATGGTTTTAATACATTGTTCAGCCTTAGAAAACGGTCTAATAATGTGGTTCATGGATTCTCATCTGTGGAACGCGCCACTTCTGGCATTTTGGCGGTAACTCGACACCGGTAAATTGGAATTGATTTTTTTTTAATCGAGAAATTGTGACAGCTCTAAATAGAACAATAGAATATGTGGACCTTTACTGTGATTTAAAATGGGACTTCGCTATTACGTCCCAGTATTAGAATCTCTTTTCTGCTGTCTCCAACTTTTTATTAATGTATTATGACTGCCACCTACCTTTTAGTGTGATAAACAATAAGACACTTCATGCGTCTATGGCTGTAGTCAGTAATGCTCCCTTACTCTGCATTCAGTGAGTCACATGGCAGTTTTTGCCAAGCATATAGAGCAGCTCCAGCGGTGATGCAGGTGTGAGTGCTCACACAGGCCAGCACACGACCGCAGAGATGCTTCTGAGGTTTTTAAGCGTTGAGGAGGGAGGGCCTGGAATGCTTCCCACCTCATTGCCCGGAACGACTCTGCGCCTCTCATCGTGGGCTCTTTTCCATAAGGAAACTGGATTCTGCCGGTTGGCACTGAGCGTATATATTCTTCTCAGAATTAGGGCAGAGCAGAGATAGAGGAACACTCGTCACAGGCTGACAGGACAGATGGAGAGAGGGAGCAGGCGGGGGAGTCCGCTCAGTGAATCTGAAAAAACAGGCAGCGCAGTTCAGTAAGAAAGAGAGCCAACAGAGAATTCCCTCAATTATTGGGGAAATGCAAAGTGTGGGCCTCAGTGTTGTGTGTGCATTTTTTACGTAAAGCATTTCCCTAGGTGTCTAACATGTAAATATTTGGGGTTAGTGGTCGAAACTATGGGATTTTTAATGGCTGATGCAGCTACCAATATCTAAAGCAGATTGGCCCATAATAATGCCTGTGTATTCATTGCATTAAATACTTTTATGGTATGTTCACACTTGGCATGTTTGGTTTGATTAAAACGAACCCTGGTGCGATTGCTCTGTTTGTGTGGTCCATTTGAATAAGTATGAACGCTGCTATCCAAACCCTGGTGCGCACAAAAAAGCAGATCAAGACCGCTGAAAAGATGGGTCCTGGTCCGCTTCCAAACGAACTCTGGTGCTCTTTGAATCAGATTTCAACACAACACAGACCAAAGACAGGTAAACTAACCAAAAACAGGACATGATTCCCCTAAAAAGGACTGGTTTGGACCAAACGAACCAAACTACACCCTTAAACTCATATACAAATATTTTTTAACCACATTAAACAGAAAATGTTGATATTCTTTAGAACTTTTCTATTCATCCATCAATCCGGTAAAAAAACTCACTTTCCACAAAAATATTTAGCAGCACTGTTTTCAACATTGATAATACAGAATAATACGTTTTTCACCAGTATATTAGAGCGATTTCTGATGGATCATGTGAAGTTATGTCTGCTGAAAATTTGGCCCCCAAAAAATATCAAAATATAATATTTTAATATTAATATCGGCTTAAAACTATTTGAGAGAATTATTAAAAACAAATTGCTTGGTGTTGGCTGTTTTGGTATGTAGTTGCACATGAAACCTGGTTTTAAAAGGAAATGTTTTAAAATGAATATGAGCTGAGGGCAGGCCTGTTATCTCTTTTTCTACTTCAGGGTAATTACTGTTCAGTCTGTGAACATGAACCCTGTTTCACCTGAGAACTGTGTACTTTTGGTCCCGTGCTGTTCACACACACTACCTGTCCTATAGAGTGACAGTAGGAATGTTTTGTACCCCAAGTGCAGTCAGGAGGAGATGCTTCTATAGCACAGTGGGATGGATGGAGATGATGTGAGATCCTCCTCTGATTATCCCAGTGCTCATACTAATATTAAAATTAGATCAAGCATCAGCCTCAATGCTTTCTCTGCGTGCCATGAAATGTCTCTTTTGGAAAAACATTTACATAAGCCTTAACACTCCATTAAATGATGGAGGGCTGCTGGGTGCTTTTGATCAGTTGTTTTGTTCGAAAGAAAAGTAGTTGTACAACTTTTTTCCCATTTAAAATATATTTCAAATTAGTTGGTTGTATTTAGATTTGTGGTAAAGCACTTACTTAGTCTCAAAGCACTTATTAAATTCAATATTGAAGCTAGCCATGTGTCAGACTAGGGCTGGAATTTTTTTAGTGTAAAAATGTACTAGTTTTACAGGATTCTGCTATATTACTCACATCCTTTTGACAACGTAAAAGCGCCATGTGGAGAACAGGCCAGCTTTAGAACACTTCATTTATGGTCTCAGTCCGAAATAATATTCCTACCTCTTGACCGTGTCTGCAAACATACCGAAAAGCTCACGAATCGCATTAGGAGCTCGAGTGGAAGTAAAACTCGTGCTTGACTGGCCGTGTGCTACAAGAACATAGTGTACTGTGTAAACAACCCCCCTCTCAGATCCCCTTCAATTCGCCTATATCCCAGCTATTGTCTCGCTCGATCAGCCCCAACCAACTGGAGCTTAACCGCACCATCAATGGCTGTTTGTCTCCGGCAGTTTGAAGTGTTCACTTGAGAAAAGTGCATTTATAAAGCGGTGAAAGCTACAATATATTGCGTGCAATGGGGCTATAAGGTGCACACAATGCAAAATAACACTGTGTGTAAATTCCCAGTCTTGCGTCTCTACAGTGCCTCTTCTGTCACTTTATATAAAGGCTACAGTGCTTCCAGACAAAGGGAGAGGGCGGACCGGTGCAGATTTGGTGCGTATAACAGCGGCAAGGCAAGAAGGCTTCTACTATTCTAGCCACAGGCCTTCATACTTTTTGTATTGGAAACTAGTGTAATGACTCGTCCCAGGTCTTTTCCGTGGCTGTTTTGCTTTTGGGCTAATCCTGTTAATTCCAGGTTTCACTCCACATTACTTATACCTGTTTATTCTGTCTGCACACTACTAGAACTGTTACATAACCACAAATGTGTGAGGAAGTCTGTGACCATTCACACTTCCCTAAACACTGGAGGAACATGCTACTCTACGGAAAATAAAACCACTTTCCTCACAAACCTGTGGGACTCTGTGCAAGATACAACCAGCAGAAGCAAGTGATTTTCCCTTTGAAAAGGCACTTTTTACATGCCTAGAATCTAAAAAGACATTTCATTAAGAGTAAATTGTGAATTTTTTAAATGTACAAAGTATACATCTGTCTTGGAAACAACGTCACCATATTAAGTCATTCTGGGCAGTAAATGTTCACTGAAGCTGTTCTCACATGCTTCTTTTCTTGCTCATGGAGTGAAACTTGCTGAGTTTGTCCAGTCTATTCTGTGTGTGCTGCACTGTCAGAGCTGGAGAATACAGGATGAAGCTCTGTTGTGCAACCTGCTGCTGTCAGCCCAAATGGCACTTTCTCTCTCACGCAGCGTGGCCTTCGTTTGTTCATGTCGAAATCCCACAATGTGATCTCACCAATCTTCCAGCTATGCCATGTTCATGAGATGTGCCTCTCTACCAGTTCATGGGTTTTTTTTCCCATTTTTTTTAAATATAATTCCTATTAATTTCCAACTTGTATAGTAGTATTCAGGGTACACATTCAGAGGTCTAATATGTGTTATGTTGGTGAACCATTTCAGATGGCGTTGTGCCGTACCATTGTGAATCAGGCAAAAACCATAAACTAGGGTCAGGTTGAAGACCGTAGAGAATGGCATCTGTACTCTGTGACTCAGATAAGTTACAGACACTGAGGGTGGCCGGTTGCCTAGGGACAGTCCTATCGGTCTAAATACACTGTTTGAAACATGTTACCTTTCTATAAATTGTGTGGCGCTGAAGGCTCGCGAGTATCGGGGAGCTGCCGACTGCAAGGCTTCTGTAAGCATCACTCCTCATCTGCACAGCTGTGTAAACAGTGTCCATTTCAGCTTCTCTCTGCAAAGCTCTCCAGGCTCATATTCAGATCATGGTAGTCTATTTTACATGTAAATATTGAGGCTGTCCCGTTTTGAGGCTTGGACTGCCATGGTTAAGTGATTAATGGTCACGCATGTCACTTGCAGTGCAAGCTTAATTGCACATCATACATCTTTCACACATACAGTCGTTTATTTAGATTGAATTTGAAAGCACAGGATGTAGGATTTCCTTTAAGGCTTTATAAACAAATGTTGGGGTTAGGACTATTTCATTTTAAATGCTTGTTGCTGTTCAAATAATAATAATAAATTATTAATAAATGTTAAACATTACTTTTTTTTATTTTTACATTTTAATTGTTGGAGAAGCACAGCCATGTCCACTGGAGATGGTAACTGGTAATGGATAATGTTGGAATTATGCAAAAATGTGAAACGGTGAAGCCGTATGGAATCATGTGCATTATAATGCATTATCATAATGCAAGCCGTGCTGTGGACTTGAAATGAACTATTTAAAACGCGCCTATTTCGAGGTCATATAGAGTGCTCTCGTAGTGCACTACTGCATCAGAAACAGACAAGTGTGCATTTTTGTAGTCTTTTTATATTCAATTTCCTTTTGTTCTTTGGCACATAGGAAGTGCTATATATATGAAATGAATGTAAAACATCAGTAAAATAACATCATTTGAAATCGAATGAGTACAATGATTGTTAGTATCTCAGATCCGCTTATGTAATGATAGCCACAGGCCTGTTTAGTTTGTATTTTATTCACAGTGCAATGCAGTGATTTAAAGCTATAATACCAGACAGGAGATCATTTCCTTTCGAGTAAAGATTCTGAAGTATTATGAAGGCTTGAATTGTAAGCCATTGAGCTTCAGTCAGTCAAGTTGAAGTTCTGCAGCCGTGTTCAGCAGCTTCACAATGCCATTCAAAGCTGTCACTGAGTGTTATTTAAACAGGTAAAATCCCTCCCAATGTTGGGATCCATGTTGTTTTTACTGCAAGCCGCCTAAGCTAAGAGACGTGTGTGCATGTTTCACCAGCCGTACACGCTGTAAGCCTGCATCGGGCTACGAGACTGATGAGAAGTGACAAGATAAGTCCTGGCTCAAGTGCAGGGGCCCGTCTCTTCTCTCCACAGGGGAGAAATGCACGCTTCTGTGCTGGGAAAATAAAGAGGAGAAGAAAAACATTGGGGCAGGATAGGTTTGGATAGCCGTTGGATAGCGGTTGTGAGGAAGGCAGCCTCCCCGAGAGCACGGGTGCGTGTGAGAAGCCATCATTGGGAATATTTTAATCTCTGTTGCTGGTTTATGTAACAGTCACGTGACTGTCAGTGACGTGACATCACAGCTTGCCCTACTCTTGTTTTCACTCAATCGTTCACAAATCTCTCTATATGCACAAAGGCAGAATAGTGAAGACAAACGGAGACGACCACAGAGCTATTACCAGGTCTTTTGGTGGTGGTTCAGCTTTTACGACTGCTGGAGAAGATAAAGGGAGTGGAACAGTGGCCATGCCTCTTTGTGGATGTGCACGTGTGTGTTTTTGAGTCGTGTGAGGAATAGAGGAGCAAGTTCTGTGTTTGGAGGGCCTCTGATCGACATCAATGAGAGAAACGGTCCTCCCAGTTCACGGCCGAGACGAAATGGCCATGAAGCTTTTGTTCTGGGAATTAGAGCAGCATTTGAAAAGGTAAAGTGTGTTTTACACTATACATATATTAGATGTTAGACAAGGCAGTTTACACAGCATTTTCAATTCATATGCTTTCTGATTCTCCCTTGGAAGATATTTTAAACCAAGATGCAAATGCATTTGACATTATGAATGAAAAGTGTCATCTATTTGTTGGAGAGTCTCAGGAGGTCTTTGTTCCTCTGAGCATCATGTGTGTCAGATTAATCTAGACATTTTAATGAGGAAATCCTGTTCAGTCTGTTGATTTATGTGCAAAGTAAATTTTGTTTACAGAAGGAATGTTTTAGTGCAAAATAATATTTGGTGCTTTGAAATGCTTTTAGATACCAGTGCATGTCAAACGTCTCCAATATTTTGTTATTTCCTGTCAGGTGTCATTTGGATCTCTGTTGAAATTCATTAACATTTACGCATGGCAGAGGCTTTTATCCAAAGAAACTTTGTTTCACAAAACATTTTTTTTTGTTAATGCATTTCATGGGCATTGAACCCATGACTTGGGCGTTTCTAGAGCAATGATCTTCCGTTTGAGCTACAATCGAACTTTAAGTGGAAAGGGTAGGTGGATGATTTGTTCTGTTGACCTTTGAACCAGGTTTCTAGGCAGAAGCTTCTTTATCAATGACAACATGTTCTTGTTCATTATGTTGAGTGCACACTGTCCAGAGAACCTTCTACTGGTCCAATCAGGTGTTCATATAAATTGTGTCATAGCTTCAGGTACATAGCTGGCGTAAGAGTGTGTGCCATGGCCTGTTTTTTTAGTTGTGACTCTTTCAATAGAGAGATGGCGTACTGATCGTCACACTAAGATGGTAATAAATAAGTAGGTGTTGTTTAGTTGAGCGCTCTGAATGGTGGTGGTATCAGGTCATGGACAGCAGAGGTATATTTGGACTTCATAATGGCTTAAATCCACTTCCAGTCAAAGAGCCTGGAACAGCTAACAGCGTCCTGAGCAGCTTAGTTTGGGGCTTCATTTGGTGTCCACTTAATTAGGATAAGTGATCTATTTTTACTGGATGCAAGCGTACACTTGGTTTAAACATTACAGCAGTGTTAAACCCCACTGATGTTTTCAAAGGATTGTCATTAGTAGGCAGGACTTGCGCAATGTTTCAGAGAAACTGAGGATATCTGTTGTCATTTGGCGGGAAATGATCCTGTGAGCGCAATGAAGCTTTCCTCTGAGCGCACCGGTTACCACCTTTATTATAGTTTATGTGGATGATAGTACACACCTTAACAGCAATTAACTAACCTAACCACAATCATGACTCAAGATGACGGCGTGTTGAAACTGCAAAGCTGATGTAACTGTGGATTGTGCAATATCCACATCTTATATGCAAACTAAGGCATATTATTATTATTATTACACATCTTTGTTGTCAGATATGTTTGTATCATGACTGTTAACTATATATAATTGACTGTTGTCCCTAACGATTTACTACATATCTAGTTTCATTTCTCTTGTATCATTCCAGTGTCTTTGCTTAGGCTACATTATGATATCAACTCAATGTTTCATGTCCATTTGTTTATATTTTTAATCTGAATATATATATATATATATCATTTTAAAAAATAAGTTTGTGGTTATTGTTGATGCTTAGTTTGCTCATCTGTCTTCTGTCTCTTCTGCAACTGAATTGGCATCACAGCAAACCAAGCACATGTGAAGGCGCAGATAATATGAAGCACACTGATGTGTAGTTAAACACGTTAATTAAAGCTCACATGAGATTAGTTAGCTGCGTTTAAAGCATAGGGGACCGAGTTACATCTAAACAAGCTGTTGATGCTTTCTGCATTAAGACCTCAGCTTTCAGCCCATACATGATGAACACACAGGAAAAACGTGTACAAATAGTTTGTATATTTAAAAATGTATTGCAAAATATGGTGCAGTATCTGTTAAATTGATAGTTGTCATAAAGGTTCAGTCATTAATTTCTCTGACACGTCACCGTCTTAGCACATTCAGGGCTTTTCAGAGATGCCAAATGTTTGGAGGTTTTACCATGACAATAACTTTTCCTGTGTCTTTAAATATGACTGACAATAATTTAGTGATCAAATTTAGCACTCTTATATTTTGTAATTAACATTGAAATCTGACTAGGCCTAATTTTCAAGATGTTTGTCAAATCCAACATCTCAGGAAAATGTTATGGGGTTTCTGATCAACATATGACTTAGAACAAGGCATTGATTTTATACATGTCCACTGTAGTGGTGGACACACCAGGACTTAAAGCATTTTTATCAGACATTTTGGGACATAAGTGAATAACCACAAGTGAATAGGAAAATACATTATATATCAATATTCCTATGAAATATTAGATGTAATAAAAAGTGTAATGGCAATTTTTTTTGTATTATGTTGTTGACATAAGAACATGAATATGCAAATTAGATGCATTGTATTGAAGGGGACTTTCCATGTATGGCCATTTTACCCACATACAGGTCCTTCTCAAAAAATTAGCATATTGTGATAAAGTTCATTATTTTCCATAATGTAATGATAAAAATTAATGTTTTAGATTCATTGCACACCAACTGAAATATTTCAAGTGTTTTATTGATTTAATACTGATGATTTTGGCATACAGCTCATGAAAACCCAAATTCCTGTCTCAAAAAATTAGCATATCATGAAAAGGTTCTCTAAACGAGCTATTAACCTAATAATCTGAATCAACTAATTAACTCTAAACACCTGCAAAAGATTCCTGAGGCTTTTAAAAACTCCCAGCCTGTTTCATTACTCAAAACCGCAATCATGGGTAGGACTGCCGACCTGACTGCTGTCCAGAAGGCCATCATTGACACCCTCAAGCAAGAGGGTAAGACACAGAAAGACATTTCTGAACAAATAGGCTGTTCCCAGAGTGCTGTATCAAGGCACCTCAGTGGGAAGTCTGTGGGAAGGAAAAAGTGTGGCAAAAAACGTTGCACAACGAGAAGAGGTGACCGGACCCTGAGGAAGATTGTGGAGAAGGACCGATTCCAGACCTTGGGGAACCTGCGGAAGCAGTGGACTGAGTCTGGAGTAGAAACATCCAGAGCCACCGTGCACAGGCGTGTGCAGGAAATGGGCTACAGGTGCCGCATTCCCCAGGTCAAGCCACTTTTGAACCAGAAACAGCGGCAGAAGCGCCTGACCTGGGCTACAGAGAAGCAGCACTGGACTGTTGCTCGGTGGTTGCATGTCATTCGGAAATCAAGGTGCCAGAGTCTGGAGGAAGACTGGGGAGAAGGAAATGCCAAAATGCCTGAAGTCCAGTGTCAAGTACCCACAGTCAGTGATGGTCTGGGGTGCCATGTCAGCTGCTGGTGTTGGTCCACTGTGTTTTATCAAGGGCAGGGTCAATGCAGCTAGCTATCAGGAGATTTTGGAGCACTTCATGCTTCCATCTGCTGAAAAGCTTTATGGAGATGATTTCATTTTTCAGCATGACCTGGCACCTGCTCACAGTGCCAAAACCACTGGTAAATGAACTGACTATGGTATTACTGTGCTCAATTGGCCTGCCAACTCTCCTGGCCTGAACCCCATAGAGAATCTGTGGGATATTGTGAAGAGAAAGTTGAGAGATGCAAGACCCAACACTCTGGATGAGCTTAAGGCCGCTATCGAAGCATCCTGGGCCTCCATAACACCTCAGCAGTGCCACAGGCTGATTGCCTCCATGCCACGCCGCATTGAAGCAGTCATTTCTGCAAAAGGATTCCCGACCAAGTATTGAGTGCATAACTGAACAGAATTATTTGAAGGTTGACCCTTTTTTTTTTTTGTATTAAAAACACTTCTTTTATTGGTCGGATGAAATATGCTAATTTTTTGAGACAGGAATTTGGGGTTTTTATGAGCTGTATGCCAAAATCATCAGTATTAAAACAATAAAAGACCTGAAATATTTCAGTTTAAGTTTTTAATTTTTATCATTACATTATGGAAAATAATGAACTATCGCAATATGCTAATTTTTTTAGAAGGACCTGTATAGCATAAAGTAAAACGGCATATTAATTCATTCTGTTATATCTTTCATAACATAGTTGAGAATCATCTTTATACAAACTTTATACAAAGAAATCCTGAAACCTAAAAATGTATTGGTGAATGGAATTTTTTTTAAAAATCCCATTGTGTACAATTGAGTCCTGGTGTCCACTACAGTGGATATAGTATAACATGCGAATAACATATCTTTAACAAAAAAAAAAAAAAAAAAAAAAAAAAAATCAATTTGTTCATAATGCTCAAATTACATGGGGATAAAATACTAAATTCCAAAACTTTTTTTATGATATGACGTTTTAACGATAAAATATTTCACTTTTCTTATTGGGAGTCCCTGGGACGGTCACAGGTGCTGATGAGGCTCCAGTGGTCTTTTTACAGGTGGAAACCCCTGCTTTAGTTATTCACTCCACTGCAGTTCCGCTGGTTGCCGAGAAGTGGCGGCATGTAAACGCGGTGCTCAAAGCATAGGCAATTGCCCTTCAAATATTGTTTTGCCCGTGTATTCAATTAAACTAAACAAACTGGAAAATATTTATCACAAAACACTTCTCCGCCAGAAGGAGCGTACAAATGACATAACATGGAGAAACATTATTTCTGCCTGCATTCTGTGGTAAAATAGATGCTGAGTAATAGAAATGGGCTGTTAAGAGCTGTTGGTTCCTTGAGACTTCTAATGGAAATAACATCAACTCGCTCCAACCGGATTGTCGAAGAAGGCAAGTCGCGTTTGAATAAATTATCCAGAGCGTGTTGGAAGAGCGTCAAATGGGGACGTCGCTGCATAGTTTAGTCAAATTCCCCCCGCTCTCCGCCAATGGCGTGCTCAGCTGTGCTGGTGTAAAATATATTATGCAAATAGCCCAGGCTGCAGATATTCACCAGCGCAGAGATGAGCTGACCTTGGAGTTTATTTGTGCTGCGGCACTGGATGTACGGTCTCTTGATAAAGCGAGCTTTTCTGCTGGGGAGTCAAAGCATAATATCCCTGCAAACGCACACAAAGGATGTAATGCTCGAAAGGCTGTAGGAAGGACACGAGCTCGCTTCCCTGTCACGTTTCACATGGACGCAATAGCATGAATTTTCCATGCTATTCCGTGGCGATGGATCTTGGTGTTTGTCAGCTTAGAAATTTCTCAATATCTTTTCTCTCGTCGTTGTTGGGGACAGAGACTTCGTCCGTCAAGCTCGACAATAGGTAAAAATGTCAGACTTGATATGCTCGTAATAAAGGCTTGTGTAATGTATTGTTCAAAATTAGAGCGGTGAAAATGAAAATATACGCGGTGCTGTTTTGGAGAATTCGTCTCATTTATATCACAGCTGAGCGTTTTGCTGGTTGGTTTTGCTTCGGTCGAGTAAAACCCTAAGCTGTAACGTTAAGCAGCTTCCCTGCTGTTTGTTCACTCGCACCCAGTCCCTGAAAGATGGGGCTGAAGGCAGCTTTGAGTATATACGTGTATCTTTCTGAATAAGCGACAGAATACAGCAGCGCTTGACGTGTTCTAGAGTTTTCTACAGAGAACATTGTAGTAGCTAACGTTATTTGTAATATTACATTATCTTGAAGCGATGATTTTCGACATTTTATGTGCTTAGGGCGATGTTGTTTTACTGTTGCCATAGTTTCTCGTGTAATTAAGCAGTGAAGTAACGATTCTCTTTCTTTCCCCCCCCTACAGCTCATCGGGTGCCAGTGTTGTGGCCATAGACAACAAAATTGAACAAGCGATGGTAAGTCAAGGCTTTTCTCGTCGTTAATAGTGCATATTTAAACATATATTTGGTTTACATGCTGTAAGCAGTCTATCGAGTTGCATCAGTGCCAGGGGAATGAATTATGTAATCATTAACAAATGATTGTTGTTCTGTCATTGTGACAGCGTCGATTCAGTGACGTTTTATTGTTTTGAACATGGTAAGCTTTCGCTCCAGACTAGTCCAGGTTTAGTTTGTAAGAAAAGCTGATAAGAAAACGAGTGAAGTGTTTGGTGTTTGTTTGCTGACTCGCCTGGGGTTTTGTCTGCGTGCTCACGCGATCTGTGCGCCTTGTTACTGTTGCTAGGCAAACCCCAAAGCTTTTACACCTAGTTAAAAATATCTCTGCTTCTGATTGGCCTGACGCGGTGTGGGACGGCCATTTTGTCGGTTTGGTGACGCCAGGAGCGGTATAAAGGGAGGGAGGGACTGTGGGTATCGAGTAGAAGCAGGTTAAAGGGATAGTTCACCCGAAAATTACATTTTTTGTCATTTACTCGCCCTCATGTTGTTCCAAACCTGTATGAGTTTCTTTCTTTTGTTAAACATGAAAGACGATATTTTGAACAGCTGACTTTCAATGTAGGAAAAAAAAACCTTTAGAAGTCAATGGCTACTCAACTGTCTGGGTACCAACATTCTTCAGAATATCTTCTTTTGTGTTCACCCGAAGAAAGAAAACTTATACAGGTTTGGAGCAACATAAGGGCGAGTAAATGATTTTCAAGGCTTTATTCCAAACCTTCCTAACCGTGAACACAGCACCTCAGAGGAGATTTGTGTTTCCACATAACAATATGATACATGTAATAAAATGAAGATGTTTTTGAACATGTCTGTGAATGAACACAAATGTTTTGGTTTTAATAAACAAAGAAAGATATGAAAATAACGCTTTGCTGTCCACTTTCAGGATCTTGTGAAGAGTCACTTGATGTATGCTGTCCGTGAGGAGGTGGAGGTGTTGAAAGAACAGATTAAAGAACTGATTGAGAGAAATTCTCAACTGGAACAAGAAAACAACCTGCTGAAAAACCTGGCCAGCCCGGAGCAGCTCGCACAATTCCAGGCGCAAGTTCAGACCGGCTCACCCCCGTCGTCGTCCTCCACGCAAGGAGCGCAGCAGCCGCCTGCCCCGTCGGCCCAACTGGCAGCACAAAACTCTGGACCTTCAGCGTAGCACAGGATGAAAGGCCCCGTGGAGGGCGACAGAGTGGCTCGAACCATAAAGGAAATGGACTGAAGCTCATGAACAAACATGCCTCACTCACATGTTAGACTGATGAAATTTGCACACCTTTCAAAACTTGACAAATGTCGTACTGAGGTGATTTATTCACCGGTGACAATCCAGATGGCTGAGGTTGGGACGTTGGCAAAATCCACAGAATGTGATTGTCAGGTGGAAGAAAAACAATCGGAGAGGACACGATATAAAGAATCACTGTGCCTGTGTCTAAAGTCATGTTGGTTTTCAGTCATGTCTCCCTTACCTTTGTAGTGTAAATGCTGACAGCGGTCTTTTTAGACGGCAAGCTTCTAGTAAAGCAAGCACTTTTCTGGTGACGAATGTGATGAAACTTTGAAGATCTGCCAATCTGTGCCCCAGCTGGCATGGGGAAGGCAGACGCATCGATGAAGTTCATAGTTGCATTGGGGTAATCATGATACTCTTTTGAATAAAGAAAACGAGGCGGTATGATGCTTAAAATCTGCATTCGTTCTCTGCGCAGTGAGAATGGTGGATGAGACGCAAGCTGAATTTCAAGGTGGACGGGCTGTATATTATTGTATGATTAGTGTAAGTATTTTGTAAAATAGCAATATCATGTGAAGCGGTTAAAGAGACACTATATAGGTTGTACATATCTAAAGGGTAGCGAGGTAGTTGGAGGAGACAACATCCTTTTTTTTATCCTGTTAAGCAGGATCAGTCTTACGATATTTATCGACAAATGGAAAAAAAAACTACTCATCTAACGCTCGCTGTACACTACTTTGTTCACTTGAGATGATTTTGAAGTATTACAACCATGTGATTTCTGTTTTCAGTTTGGACAGTGAAGTATTCTGGATCAATCTATTAACTTAGTTACTCTAGACTATCATATAGCTGACATGGATTTGCATTGTGTACAACTTGTATGCTTATGTTCTGTGCATGTTGTTCTCAAACCTGGAGATAAGTTGTAAAATACTGTAATTGCACTTGCCAGTTGCACTTCACAGCTCTCAATAAAGTCATGTTTGTGAGAAAAATCCTTGAGATGCTTTAGCTTGTGTGGCATGCCAGGTGCATTCATTTATCCAGACTTCTGAATGAACTAGAAATGCTTGCCATCATAGTACAGGGATGTGGTGAGTGTTTATATTATTGCTGGGGGGGTTTTCAGTTCAAATGTTAGCTGGCCATTGTTTCTTGAAGACATGATGAAACAGAAGTATAGACATAATTTCTTCTGTGTTGTGAGGTACACCTGAGCGTAACAGATTATTGTAAAAGGAAAGTGTAAATCTAATGTCGTTTTCACTGGAAGATCGAGTTAGATTTCGATTAAAAATTGCGAGATCAAAAAAAGGAAATAAAATAAAACATGCATAGATTAATCGCTCACAATAAGCTCAATAACATGCCTTTAGAAAATGTTAATTTTCATTTCATGACGATTTCATAGTACATTTCAAATTGCATTATTTTGTTGCCATTCATAGTAGCCTACTGTGCATAATTTAATCTTTTAATTGTATCAGGAATAATCCTATCTAAATACGTCCCGCTTTATGATGCTTGAAAAATTTGAATTGAAAATATTTCCTCTTCAGTTTATCCATGCTTTCTTAGGGATTAGATGGTAAAACTCAAAAAACAAGGATCAAGAGTCAAGGTGACACAAACTTCAAGGGATAGTTCATCCAAAAATTAGCTTTTAAAAATTAAAAACTTTAAAAAAAATTTTTTTTTTCATTTACTCACCCTCAAGTTGTTCTGAGTTTCTTTCTTCTGCTGAAAACAAAGAAAGATATTTTGAAGAACGTTTGTAACCAGAAAGTTGAGAGTAGCCATTGACTTCCATAGTATTTGTTGTTTTCCTACCATGGAAGTCAATGGGTGCCATCAACTGTTTGACAACCAAAATTCTTCAAAATATCATCTTTTTGTGTTCAACAGAAGAAAGAAACTCGTACAGGTTTGGAACAACATGAAAGTGAGTAAATGATTTTTGAGTGAGACAGAATTTTCATTTTTGGGTGAACTATCCCTCTCATAAAGATCCCTGGTCCAGTGGGGTTGCCTGCGCCGTAGTGTGCTGTCTGCTAATTTTACATGACAAAACAATCTACTGTCTGTAACATTCATGAATGTTTACATTAAAATTACACACACAAAAAAATGAAAGTTTTAACTTGCTTTTAAAAAAGCGAAGTGTTAATGAGGCATTATCCAAATGTGTTTGACGTTTATTTGAAAAAAGGCTTACGCAAACACAGTTAAATAGAGAAATAGATCGTCAATCACAAATAAATATGATAAAAATAAGATGTCAACAACAAAAATGGTTCTGTAGAAAAGCATGTGTTCCCTTAATCCAGGGACACTGTAAACATGTGTGACAATGTCATGTAGTTTTTGTACACTAGATCCAGCTCAGCATACAAGCCTCTGACCCACACAGAGGAAGACTTCAACCTTCCAGTCTTCCTTCAGATTGTGTCCAATCACACGAACTATCTCATTCAGATGTAGGGCAGGGTGTGTGAAGAACACTGGGACTCACATTCCCATTCGGATACTTTGAATTATCTGAAAAATGGCTGAAAACAAGGAAGAAAAAAGTGACCGAATCAGTTTATTACACAAACAGGAATAGCAATCAGCACATTTAAACTAAAAAAATACTTTTTATTAAAAACTTTAATATTACCTGATCCACAGACAACAAATACAAAGAGTGCCAGAAGCCATGGCCCCACCGGATATTTCTCCTCCTGCGGTCGCTGAAACAGTGAAAGTTGAAATGTTTCATACATAAAATATATATATTTCATAAACAAAACATAGCTGTGGTATCTGTTTACACATGACACAAATATTTACATAATGTCCCAATAACAAAAGGAAAACAAACACCTCAAGACTTGTTGATTTGTCCATACACAAAATTATTTTTTGTCATCATTTTGTATGCGTCATGATATACTAAAAAGCCATTTTATGTAATACAGCCATTTCAGCCATTTCTCTTTATATACAGGGGTTGGACAATGTAACTGAAACACCTGGTTTTAAACCATGCACAATAATGTATTAGTATGATGTAGGGCCTCCTTTTCGGGCCAATACAGAATCAGTTCATCTTGACAATGACAGATTCAAGTCCTTTGGGATTTTGAGCCGTTCCTCTTCCAGAACAGTGGCCAGGCCCATATGTGATGCTAGTGGAGGAAAACATTTCCAGACTCGCTCCTCCAGAATATCCCAAAGTGGCTCAAAAATATTTAGATCTGGTGATTGTGCCGGCCATGGGAGATTCAACTTCACTTTTATGTTCATCAAAGCATTCTGTAGTATTGCTGTAGTGGTGCTTTTTCATGCTGATACATGGCAACCCCTTCAGGGCACA
Organism: Meda fulgida; assembly: GCA_030578275.1. Lineage (NCBI taxonomy): Eukaryota > Metazoa > Chordata > Actinopteri > Cypriniformes > Leuciscidae > Meda > Meda fulgida. Next base: position 27,853,120 of record CM060624.1, read on the forward strand.
ATGTTTGAAACGTTAGGTCCACATTATCCTCCAGAACGGTTCGATAGTCCTTGGCACCGTCCATCAAGCACAGAAGGGAATGCCATGATATTGAAGCCCAAACCATCCCTGATCCACCCTGTGCTTCACTCTGGGCAGCAACAGTCCAGGTGTTGAGCCTCTCTGGATCTTCTCCACACCGTAACACACGGATGTGAGAAAGACAGTGAAGGTGGACTCAGAGAACAATACATGTTTCTGTCCACAGCCCAAGATCTGCACTGTTGGCAGCATTGAAACCGACATTTGGCATTGGAACGAGTGACCAAAGGTTTGGCTATAGCAGCCCGACCTTGAATATTGACTCTGTGGAGCTCCAGATGAACAGTTTTGGCGGAAACATGAGAGTCGAGGTGCACATTTAATTCTGCGGTGAGTTGGACAGCTGTGGTTTTATGTTTTTTTGGATACGGGTTTGTACCTGGACATCTCTTTCAGACAGCTTCCTCTTGAGTCGACAGTTACTCCTGTTGGATGTGGTTCGTCCCATATGGCCACAGCTCTCGATAAACCACAAAGAGTTGCTGTCTTGGTCACATATGAGCCAGCGAGACGAGCACCAACACATGTATCCTCTTTTGAACTCTGATGTGTCTCCCATTATGTTGTGTGGATTGCAATATTTTATTTTCAGCCGTGCTATTGCTCTGCTCATTCAATCTTCACACTCTGCTCGTACTGATGGAATGTAAAATCATTGGCCAGTGTTTCAGTTTCACTGATAAACCCCTGTATATTTATCAAGAGTATCCACAGTCGCTCGTAAACGGATCCACATAAGACATGTTGGATATTAATAATCACTATAATATTCCTGTCATGATGGGCGAAATACTCATTAACGTACTTCATCGCATGGATCTTCATCAAGCATTAAACCATGCCACATTCTCACAGTAAATACAACTGCAGCTTGCCATACAGGGCAACATGAGTTCATTGATGCCTGTGACAGATGTAGTGACCTGGTTAAACTGCACCTGTACAAGGGAGGGTCACTAATGGTCAGATTAGTTATGTGCCTCTGTCATCAGTTTGTACAACTGTAGCCATGGCAACAACTCAGGCGTCAACGGTAACTAAATCTGGTTTGCATCATATAGTGACTCAGTGAATCTTATTGAGCAGATTGTGATTATGTAAAATAATAGCACGTTTACACTGCATGCGAATTAAGCCTACTTTCAGATGATCCCCGATACTAAAAATAATTACTAGAAGAATTAGACTTGCACTCGCCTCATACGTTTGAATAAAACCATTGATAAAACTGATAATGGCTTCGAAATGAGTCATGATAACCCCAAATCATGCACATTAAAAACGAAATCCAAACATAAATGACACGAGCATCACTCGTTTACGTGTATACAGACGACAAACGACCGTCTTACCAGGGTCTTCGCCACGTTCCCCCTCTGAGTGATGTTTTTGCTGTGCTTCTCGTTTGCCATACGGATTCTTTGTTTTGCTACCATCTTCCGAGCCAGCGTATATGTATAAATGAAACGCTACGGTAAATCAAATATATTGCTTTATCTGAGGTGATGATGCTTCAGTCCCCTTCCCTGCACCTGCTCCCCTAAACCGATTTATGCGGGACGGAAGTGCGCCTCCATGTAGACTAATAACGTCTATAGGGACGCGCTCGCGCTTTAGCCCAGCTCCATCTCACAGCTCCATTGAACTGCACACATGTCTGCTTTTCCGAGATATTTTTTTATTTTTTTTTCACAAGTGAACTTAAAACCTTGATCTGTCACACTCTAAAGGTTAATTTGATGATAATTATGAATAATAATAATAATAATAATAATGAATAATAACAATAATAAATATGAGAACTAAATAAACATGTTATTCCCTGCTGGGAAATCCAGCTGAAACTGGTATTTGTTTTGGAACATGGTAGTTCTATCTAGCTGTTTAGCTCTGATTTAAGCTGGTCATAGATGGTCATAAACTGGTCACTGGCTGGTCCAGGTATCAGGTCTAAACTGGTCACTATCATATCCCTGTCATGATGGCCGAAATACTCATTTACGTACTTCATCGTATGGATCTTCATCAAGCATTAAACCATGCCACATTCTCACAGTACAAACTGGTCATTAGCTGGTCACTATGGACCATGCTGGTCATTGTCTAAAATGGTAATTAGCAGGTTTAAGATGATCACTAGCTGGACCAAGCTGGTTAGCAGGTCTAAGATTATCATTAGCTGGGCCAAGCTGGTCAATGCTTAGGATGGTCACTAGCTGGTCCAAAATGGTAGCTGTTTTTAGGATGGTCATGGCTGGTTAAAGTTGGCCACTAGTTGCATGATAAGATGGTCACTAGCTGGATCAAGCTGGTCATATATGTTCCTGAATGGTCATTAGCTGGTCCAAGATGGTCACTAGCTGGACAAAGCTGGATATTAGCAGGTCCAAGACGGCCACTAGCTGGATCAAGCTGGTCAATGCTTAACTAGGATGGTCACTAGCTGGTCTACAATGGTTTTAGCTGTTTTCAGGATGGCCATAGCTAGTCCAGGTTGGATGTTGTCCTGATGTTATTAGTGGATTGAAGCTGTTTATTCTCTGTTCTAAGCATGTAGTTGTTTTTATTAGTATTTTTATTTGAATTTTACATTAAAAAAAGCTAAAGAAAAAAATATACATTTAAAAAAGATACAAATCACTGAATGATAATATCAAAAATAACAACAACAATATAAATTGGGGGGAGGGGGAATAAGAAAAGAAAAGAAAAGAAAAAGTAAAAAAAAAAAAAAAAAAAAGCTAAGCAAGTTTGTTGTTTTACCAGATATATGTTGCAAAAGAAAAGAAGGAAAAACAAATTTTGATCTGGCATAACAAGCTTGTTTGTTGCTGGTTTCCAGCTCAAGCTCCATTTTCCAAAACCCAGCTAGCATCTTAAGCTGGATTTTCGAGCAGTGTTTCCTTCAACTCATCCTAACCTCCTAAAATTTTATTCCCAAGTAACTTTAAGTTGCAGTGGACTTTTCCATGTCTTTTTGATTCTTCAGGGAGTACAGTGCTTTCCCACTGAGCTTCCCCACAACTGTCAAGGTAAATAATGCCCTATTTTTGCTGTATTTTTGAGTTGGTGCCAGTTAGTCAGATACGAGGTTGCCATCGGCACAAGTCCAACAAGACGATAAAGTGGTTGCTTAGCAACTGCATCATGGGGGTTGTGCACAGCAGCGCACACCTTCAATGCAAAGAGCTCAGGCGTTCTCTGGGCTCACATTTCACATTACAACGCATGTTGTGAAGCGGGTCCACAGTGCACTTTCCATTTCTGCTGTGTTCAAGACTCAGCCAGCCGTGCAAAATGCCACATTGTGCAAATAGCTATGCAGTATTGTGCCTGACATTCTTTAGAAATGTTCTGACGCATACATATTTGCTTTATCTCTTGTATAATTAATCTTCAAGTCCCTCAGAGCATAAACACTACATCTTTTTAATACAATAAATATTAATCAGCATTCTTAAGCTTTGAGCAATGATTACTTTAAGGGATGAATAAGCCCTTATATGTTACATTTTATACATCACAAATGTTCTCAAGGGCATGCTGAGTAACAACCACGTTTCACAGCTGCACTGCACTGGCTTTCTGCATTCCTCTCATGCTTTACCTTTTAATATGACCGTAGCACATACCACAACACAGGAGAACTGAGATGCATACTAATAACGAAACTGATCCATAAAACATAAACACTGCTTGCAAACTGCACACCCATTCACCAGAAATTTGAAAACAGAGAGCAGACAGCATTCAGAAGTCTTTTCATTTGATTTTAAGGACAGAGGATGCATTGGTGTTCTGATTTTCAGACGAGTGATGGCAAAAGTCAAGAAAAGAGGACATAGTGTTGTGTGACCATAGCAAAAAGGTTAAGGAAATAAAACCGTTAACCTTTAAGTCACCTCAACAGCAGTTTAAACTTCCTCTGTTTGAGCTTGAAATCCTATTTCTTTCTGTCTACCACAAGGGTTTCTCTTTCCCTCTCCTTTTCTTTCCCTCACACACATTTATACATACAAATGGGCACATTCACTCTCTCTATTCACCTAATTCACAAGTAGGGATCCTCTTTTCCCTCCTCCTCATGTATCCTCAGCACAGTGTCCCTCTGTATCAGGTGCCAGAACAATGTATAAGACGGTCCTTTATGTTTGCTTTCAAATATTAACCATCAGGAGAAACACAAAAGTCTTTATTTATTTTATTAATTTATTTTTAACACTCCAAGCAAACTCCATTGTCCTGAGAGTCAGTGCTGGCGTAACCGCATTTTAAATCCCTGAGTCAAAAAAAGGGTGAGGAAATGTCTGACCTAGATTCAGATCTTATTACTCCTAAATTACTCGTCCAATTATGCTCTAACTAAATCTTCGTGGGGAAGACAGTCTGTTCACTGAATAATATCAAGGTAGGGAAAACAGGAGGAGAGATAATCATCATGGATAGCTTGACTACATAGAATCAGATGCTTTTAGAATGAATGGTGGATATAAACAACAGAGGTAATGAACAGTACTTTATACACCTGTATGGGCTTGGCAGACCATCTCAATTTACATTATTGCAAATATCCTTCAACAACCTTCAGTTCACTGAAAAATGAAAACATTTACTGACATCATTTACTTAACCTCGTGTCCTTCCAACCCTGTTTGACTTTCGTTGTTCTGTGGAACATAAAAAAAAATGTTTTGAAGAATATTTCAACTGTTCTTGTCCATATAATGAAATTCAATGGGGTCCAAATGTTTCAAGATTCAAAAGGTACAGCATAAAATAAATCCATACTGCTCAACTAGTATATTTAAAGTCTTCTGAAGCAGAAACAATACACAATCTATTTGTACTGTGAAGAGATTGAAATGTAAAGATTTTTAAAGAATGAATGGGTGTAATGTCCTTTCGAACAATATATGTCAGAAATGATTAGTCCTCACCTGCTCCCAGTTATGTTGATAATCATCCTCCGTGTATTTTAAGGGTTAGTTCATCCAAAAATGAAAATTCAGTCATTAATTACTCACCCTATTGTTGTTCCAAACCTGTAAGACATTTGTTCATCATTGGAACACAAAAAGATCTTTTTAAAGAAATCTGAGAGCTTTCTGTTAATCCATTGACAGCTACGCAACTACCACTTTAACGTTTTAAAAGTTTATAAAGAGATCGTAAAAGGAATCCATATGAATCGATTGCTTTATGTGATGAAATTATTTAATTTAGGCTTTTATTCACATTTAAATATTGGTCAGCGAACATAAACAGAAGCTCAAATGAATCTGCTTGACATGCGAGAACGAACCTCTTGCAGGAGCTCAAATGTGCTGTGTAACACGAGAATGAACCTCATTGGTTCCCGCGGAAGCTCAAACGTGCTGCGTAACACAAGAATGAACCTCATTGGTTCCTGCGGAGGCTCAAACGTGCTGCGTAACAAGAATGAACCTCATTGCTTCCTGCGGAAGCTCAAACGTGCTGCGTAACACGAGAACGAACCTCATTGGTTCCCGCAGAAGCCCAAACGTGCTGCGTAACACGAGAATGAACCTCATTGGTTCCTGCGGAAGCTCAAACATGCTGCGTAACAAGAATGAACCTCATTGGTTCTGGCGGAAGCTCAAACGTGCTGCGTAACACGAGAATGAACCTCATTGGTTCCCGCGGAAGCTCAAACGTGCTGTGTAACAAGAATGAACCTCATTGGTTCCCGCGGAAGCTCAAACGTGCTGCGTAACACGAGAATGAACCTCATTGGTTCCCGCGGAAGCTCAAACGTGCTACATAACACGAGAATGAACCTCATTGGTTCCTGCGGAAGCTTTAACGTGCAACGTAACATGAGAATGAACCTCATTGGTTCTGGCGGAAGCTCAAACGTGCTGCGTAACACAAGAATGAACCTCATTGGTTCCCGCGGAAGCTCAAACGTGCTGCGTAACACAAGAATGAACCTCATTGGTTCCTGCGGAAGCTCAAACGTGCTGCGTAACACGAGAATGAACCTCATTGGTTCCCGCGGAAGCTCAAACGTGCTACGTAACACGAGAATGAACCTCATTGGTTCCTGCGGAAGCTTAAACGTGCAACGTAACACGAGAATGAACCTCATTGGTTCTGGCGGAAGCTCAAACGTGCTGCGTAACACAAGAATGAACCTCATTGGTTCCCGCGGAAGCTCAAACATGCTGCGTAACACAAGAATGAACCTCATTGGTTCCTGCGGGAGCTCAAACGTGCTGCGTAACACAAGAATGAACCTCATTGGTTCCCGCGGAAGCTCGAACGTGCTGCGTAACACGAGAATGAACCTCATTGGTTCCCGCGGAAGCTCAAACGTGCTGCGTAACACAAGAATGAACCTCATTGGTTCCTGCGGAAGCTCAAACGTGCTGCGTAACACAAGAATGAACCTCATTGGTTCCTGCGGAAGCTCAAACGTGCTGCGTAACACAAGAATGAACCTCATTGGTTCCTGCGGAAGCTCAAACGTGCAACGTAACACGAGAATGAACCTCATTGGTTCCCGCAGAAGCTCAAACGTGCTGCGTAACAAGAATGAACCTCATTGGTTCCCGCGGAAGCTCAAACGTGCTGCGTAACACGAGAATGAACCTCATTGGTTCCCGCGGAAGCTCAAACGTGCTACGTAACACGAGAATGAACCTCATTGGTTCCTGCGGAAGCTTAAACGTGCAACGTAACACGAGAATGAACCTCATTGGTTCTGGCGGAAGCTCAAACGTGCTGCGTAACACAAGAATGAACCTCATTGGTTCCCGCGGAAGCTCAAACGTGCTGCGTAACACAAGAATGAACCTCATTGGTTCCTGCGGAAGCTCAAACGTGCTGCGTAACACGAGAATGAACCTCATTGGTTCCCGCGGAAGCTCAAACGTGCTACGTAACACGAGAATGAACCTCATTGGTTCCTGCGGAAGCTTAAACGTGCAACGTAACACGAGAATGAACCTCATTGGTTCCTGCGGAAGCTCAAACGTGCTGCGTAACACAAGAATGAACCTCATTGGTTCCCGCGGAAGCTCAAACGTGCTGCGTAACACAAGAATGAACCTCATTGGTTCCTGCGGGAGCTCAAACGTGCTGCGTAACACAAGAATGAACCTCATTGGTTCCCGCGGAAGCTCGAACGTGCTGCGTAACACGAGAATGAACCTCATTGGTTCCTGCGGAAGCTCAAACGTGCTGCGTAACACAAGAATGAACCTCATTGGTTCCCGCGGAAGCTCAAACGTGCTGCGTAACACAAGAATGAACCTCATTGGTTCCTGCGGAAGCTCAAACATGCTGCGTAACACAAGAATGAACCTCACTGGTTCCTGCGGAAGCTCAAACGTGCAACGTAACACGAGAATGAACCTCATTGGTTCCTGCGGAAGCTCAAACGTGCTGCGTAACAAGAATGAACCTCATTGGTTCCTGCGGAAGCTCAAACGTGCTGCGTAACACGAGAATGAACCTCATTGGTTCCCGCGGAAGCTCAAACGTGCTGCGTAACACGAGAATGAACCTCATTGGTTTCCGCGGAAGCTCAAACGTGCTGCGTAACACAAGAATGAACCTCATTGGTTCCCGCGGAAGCTCGAACGTGCTGCGTAACACGAGAATGAACCTCATTGGTTCCTGCGGAAGCTCAAACGTGCTGCGTAACACAAGAATGAACCTCATTGGTTCCTGCGGAAGCTCAAACGTGCTGCGTAACACAAGAATGAACCTCATTGGTTCCTGCAGAAGCTCAAACGTGCTGCGTAACACAAGAATGAACCTCATTGGTTCCTGCGGAAGCTCAAACGTGCAACGTAACACGAGAATGAACCTCATTGGTTCCCGCGGAAGCTCAAACGTGCTGCGTAACACGAGAATGAACCTCATTGGTTTCCGCGGAAGCTCAAACGTGCTGCGTAACACAAGAATGAACCTCATTGGTTCCCGCGGAAGCTCGAACGTGCTGCGTAACACTAGAATGAACCTCATTGGTTCCCGCGGAAGCTCAAACGTGCTGCGTAACACAAGAATGAACCTCATTGGTTCCTGCGGAAGCTCAAACGTGCTGCGTAACACAAGAATGAACCTCATTGGTTCCTGCGGAAGCTCAAACGTGCTGCGTAACACAAGAATGAACCTCATTGGTTCCTGCGGAAGCTCAAACGTGCAACGTAACACGAGAATGAACCTCATTGGTTCCCGCGGAAGCTCAAACGTGCTGCGTAACAAGAATGAACCTCATTGGTTCCCGCGGAAGCTCAAACGTGCTGCGTAACACGAGAATGAACCTCATTGGTTCCCGCGGAAGCTCAAACGTGCTACGTAACACGAGAATGAACCTCATTGGTTCCTGCGGAAGCTTAAACGTGCAATGTAACACGAGAATGAACCTCATTGGTTCTGGCGGAAGCTCAAACGTGCTGCGTAACACAAGAATGAACCTCATTGGTTCCCGCGGAAGCTCAAACGTGCTGCGTAACACGAGAATGAACCTCATTGGTTCCTGCGGAAGGTCAAACGTGCTGCGTAACACGAGAATGAACCTCATTGGTTCCCGCGGAAGCTCAAACGTGCTACGTAACACGAGAATGAACCTCATTGGTTCCTGCGGAAGCTTAAACGTGCAACGTAACACGAGAATGAACCTCATTGGTTCTGGCGGAAGCTCAAACGTGCTGCGTAACACAAGAATGAACCTCATTGGTTCCCGCGGAAGCTCAAACGTGCTGCGTAACACAAGAATGAACCTCATTGGTTCCTGCGGGAGCTCAAACGTGCTGCGTAACACAAGAATGAACCTCATTGGTTCCCGCGGAAGCTCGAACGTGCTGCGTAACACGAGAATGAACCTCATTGGTTCCTGCGGAAGCTCAAACGTGCTGCGTAACACAAGAATGAACCTCATTGGTTCCTGCGGAAGCTCAAACGTGCTGCGTAACACAAGAATGAACCTCATTGGTTCCTGCGGAAGCTCAAACATGCTGCGTAACACAAGAATGAACCTCATTGGTTCCTGCGGAAGCTCAAACGTGCAACGTAACACGTGAATGAACCTCATTGGTTCCTGCGGAAGCTCAAACGTGCTGGGTAACAAGAATGAACCTCATTGGTTCCTGCGGAAGCTCAAACGTGCTGCGTAACACGAGAATGAACCTCATTGGTTCCCGCGGAAGCTCAAACGTGCTGCGTAACACGAGAATGAACCTCATTGGTTTCCGCGGAAGCTCAAACGTGCTGCGTAACACAAGAATGAACCTCATTGGTTCCCGCGGAAGCTCGAACGTGCTGCGTAACACGAGAATGAACCTCATTGGTTCCTGCGGAAGCTCAAACGTGCTGCGTAACACAAGGATGAACCTCATTGGTTCCTGCGGAAGCTCAAACGTGCTGCGTAACACAAGAATGAACCTCATTGGTTCCTGCGGAAGCTCAAACGTGCTGCGTAACACAAGAATGAACCTCATTGGTTCCTGCGGAAGCTCAAACGTGCAACGTAACACGAGAATGAACCTCATTGGTTCCTGCGGAAGCTCAAACGTGCTGCGTAACACGAGAATGAACCTCATAGGTTCCTGCTTAAGCTCAAACGTGCAACGTAACACGAGAATTAACCTCATTGGTTCTCGTACGTCAAGTGAACATCCTTGAGCACAACTGATGTGTGTGTTGATGAATGTTTGTTTGTGAATAAAAGCCTAAATTAAATCTATTCATCATATGAAGCGATCTTGTGTTTTCAGAAAATTTTGACTAAACTGCTCAATTCATATGGATAATTGTTTCATAATTGTTTTATGAACTCTTTATGAACTTTTTGAACCATCAAAGTGGTAGATGCAAATCTGTCAATGGATCATTAAAAAGATCTTCATTTGTGTTCTGAAGATGAACGAAAGTCTCACAGGTTCGGACATGAGGGTGAGTAACTAATGATAGAATATACATTTTTGGGTGAACTATCGCTTTAAGCCCTTAGTTCTCCTTTGTTCATTGTCTTGTGTTAACGTCACATTGTTATGTGTAAGCTAGTGTTCTTCATGTTCATTAAAAGTCTATTATTATCAGTGGAAAAAATCTTTTCTGAACTGCCGCAGTACATACAACTATAAAACTATCATTAACTAACATCAAACCTCAAAGGTCATGACACCATATTTGTCACTGAGAAAATCACTGAGACATTTAGGAACAGAACTGTACATGTTCAGATTGAGTTCATTATCGTGAGCACAATATTTAGTGTAAAGATCAAAGGCAAGCACCATCCCCCTCCAGCAGCCCATGAACTAGAGGCACTGCAGCAGATATGTAGGTCATCATCATGAAAAGTACTTAAGCTCACCCCGACGCACCTCCTTAAAAGTCACATCCCAGGGCTTTGTCTTCCCATCTTTACGCCGGTGGATCTGACACTGCAGATGCGTCCCTCAGGAGCAGACTGAACAAGAGGGACCTATCAGAGACCCTTTACATCTCTGTAGAGCTTTTTGTGGAAGGCTGTGCCGTCTCGGGTTTTTGGAGCCAGGGCCGCCTCTCTGGGACAGTCAGATTACAGGTGATCCGTTTGGCCTGGGTGAAAGAACAAACAGTAATGTCCTCCTTTCAGCTCCATTAACCCTGTAGAACCTGACACATGAAATAATAGGCGGAAAAATCTTTTTTTTTAACAGATTTAATCTTTAGACAAAATATTAAAAATAAAAGGTTTTTGCATGTGTGTGTTTTTGTTGAGTACATCAATAAGATCTTAATAACAGTATAACACATGCAATGCATAAATATCAACTGCCACGATATATCTCCCAATAATATGTCTTAAATGCTTCGTTTTACAATCAAAGCTTTGTAGATATTATTGTGGGGGCAAAACATATAATGCAATAAACAATGATGAATGAGAGATGTACCAATAAGCATTCCTCATAAGCCCGATGTATCATATTTGATATTCAGATTTTAAGATGATGTTCATAAAAACAATTCATGGATAATCAAGTAAACTTAAGTTGCATCAGTCCAGTAAGTGTTCATCTTGAAATTTTAGGTTACACTATATTTTAAGGTGTCATTGCTACAGTATAATTACATATATAAGAATTGAGTAATAATAATTAAAAACATACTATAGGGTTATGGTAGGATTAGGTTTTGGTTTAGGGTTAATTGAATGTAATTATGCATAATTTACTGTTATTACAACGGTAAATACATGCAACACAGGTAACACGGACACAGTAAAATAAAGTGTTATCAAATATTACGAACAATATAAAAGTTATTCTTACATTTACTTCACAAAAAGACACGCATACCATGACATGAAGGTGGACGTTTTAACAACTTGCTAAAAAACTAAGAACTGTCAATCAGAGGACAGAAGGCATGAATCAGTATTTTCAGCAAAGTTTTGATAAAGTTTTGAGGCCTTTGAAATTTGCGTATCAAATTTGATACAGTAGGCTTTATAAGTTTATCTGCGTCATCTGACTTTTGTAAAGTAAGTTAGTTAATATAGTAGGCTCCAAAAGTCTGAGAGCTATTCAAAGTATTTTACTACAAATTAAATTATTAAAACATTGAGAATTGTTTTGTCTTTTGCTTCTGTGTTACTTTAATGAGTTAACTGCACAAGTTGGTGTAAACCTGATGATCATGTTCTCCAGCATGATTTGAGATGATCCAGATGATCTCGAGCTTCAATGGAAGTGTGAACCTCAGTCCATCTCTACAAAGGAGTCACATGATGAACGTCACAGAATTATTTGATCAGAGACCAAAAAATAGTGCAATATTTCTTTGTCTCCCACATTTTACATTAAAAATCTCAAATATGAAATGTGGCCTCAAGCTTTTGGAGCCCAATATATGACATAAATGATTAGAAATGAAAGTAAGGGTTAGTGGAGCGATGCCAGAAGAATTGCCACAGGACTGAGGTAAGCACTTATTTATCCTTGTGTTGTGACTGGAATACATAACCGAGCTGCATTTACAGTAATGTATAAACTCTATGCATGCACATTCACTACATTCATATGTTCAGGATAGGTATGATTTTGTAAAATTAAAAAAAAAACAAGTTATACCAAGCTCACTAGCCTGCATTTGTTTGATAAAAAAATAATAAAAAAAAACAGTATTGCAGTTAAATATTATTACAATTTAAAATAACAGATTTCTATTGTTGGCTTTCCTATTCCAATGTTAGGCTGCATAGATTAGGTCAGCCGGAACTGGGAACACTTCCCTTAAATCCTGATGTACTCGCTACATCATCATAAGAAGAATGGCATCTACGCTAATTTTAGTGTCTTTGTTTATCCCGAGGTTTTCCCGCAGCCTGCCGGATCCAGGCCGTATCCAGATCTGACTAGGAGCTTTGCCTGGACCCGATGACAACGCAGTGCTGAAGTGCCAACTAGCCTCTCCCTATGGAGGATCCCTTTCCCACTCTACAGATAAAACGTTGTGATTCCGGTTCGCGTACCCACCCCGAAGTGATAAAATAAAACAAAATTCTGTATCAAATTACAGTTACTGTAAATCCGGCCTCTAGTTCATAAACGCCAGAGGAGAACTGGCCCCCGACTGAGCCCTGGTTCTCCCAAGGTTTTTTTTCTCTCTCCATTAGGTCACCTGATGGAGTTTTAGGACACCAGTAGGTCACTTGATGGAGTTTTTCGGTTCCTTGCCACTGTTGCTTTTGGCTTGCTCAGTTGGGGATATTCAAATTAATTAACCAAGCATTAATACCATTGATCAGCCCTACCAAACATGGATGTTTTTTCTACTAAGAAACAAACATTGTTATGTTATTTGATTGATATTGTGAAGCTGCTTTGATGCAATTTATATTGTGAAAAGCGCTATATAAATACACTTGACTTGACTATTGTGATATATTTTAAAATGTAATTTATTTCTGTGACAGCATGGCTGTATTTCAGGCATCATTACTCCAGTCAGTGTCACATGATCCTCCAGAAATCATTCTGCTGATTTATCAATGTTGAAAACAGCTGATTCATATTTTTGTGGAAACTGTTATACTTTTTATCAGTACTCTGTTGAATACAAAGTTCAAAAGAACAACATTTATTTGCAAAAAATATTTTGTAACACTGTAAATGTCTTGGTCAGTTTAATGCATTCTTGCACAATAAAAATAATGAATTTCCTTCAAAGAAGAAAGAAAAACCAACCTCATACGTTTGAATTGTAGTGTATTTTCCTCAAACATATAACAACTGCCTAAAAAAAGTGCATAATGGAGTCAATATTGTATTTTGTCTCTTTCCCAGAAAAAGAAAAACATGTGCGTGTGTGTGCATGTTACACTATGTTCGGTTTCCTCAAGCCCTGCCTTTATTTGTCCTTAATGCATTTGTTTTGCAGCTGTCACAGACCAGTGGAATGTATCTGTGGTTGAGTGAATGCTTCAGTGCCTCCAGATGTTTAGTCTGGGAGTCCCGCTGCAGGACACAAACAAGGCCAGAGAGCTGATACACACTGGACAGGGAAACAGAGTTCACTTGTAAGCCTTCAGGTATTTCAGGGGCTTTGACTGAAGGGTACGAACTGAGAGAATGTCAGAAATGAAACATGCTTCATTGAAGCTGTTAAAAACACCAGTTACTGGTTTACAAGAAGAAGACAGAATCACAGGCTATATTTGAAACAGGATAGTAACTCATATTGGCTCTAGTACTGGAAAAACATTCAACTTGGAGACAGGCAATGTGCCTTGATGACCACTAACATTATAGCATTGAACTGCTGTCAGAGTTGGAGAAAAATTGATCAATTTAGAAGGAATTTTTAATGGCAAACATGATTAGCTGACAGGCTGTCGAAAATAAGAGTACTATGAAATTAAACTATTACAAAAGCCAATGCCATCTCTTATGCTGTGTCTGAAATCGCATACTATATAGTATGCACTACATTTGGTTTGAAAGTTAATTTGCAACCTTCAAAAAGTATGCTCTAGTATGAATGAATTTGAATATATACAGGTCCTTCTCAAAAAATTAGCATATTGTGATAAAGTTCATTATTTTCCATAATGTAATGATAAAAATTTAACTTTCATATATTTTAGATTCATTGCACACCAACTGAAATATTTCAGGTCTTTTATTGTTTTAATACTGATGATTTTGGCATACAGCTCATGAAACCCCGAAATTCCTGTCTCAAAAAATTAGCATATTTCATCCGACCAATAAAAGAAGTGTTTTTAATACAAAAAAAAAAAAAGTCAACCTTCAAATAATTATGTTCAGTTATGCACTCAATACTTGGTCGGGAATCCTTTTGCAGAAATGACTGCTTCAATGCGGCGTGGCATGGAGGCAATCAGCCTGTGGCACTGCTGAGGTGTTATGGAGGCCCAGGATGCTTCGATAGCGGCCTTAAGCTCATCCAGAGTGTTGGGTCTTGCGTCTCTCAGCTTTCTCTTCACAATATCCCACAGTTTCTCTATGGGGTTCAGGTCAGGAGAGTTGGCAGGCCAATTGAGCACAGTAATACTATGGTCAGTAAACCATTTACCAGTGGTTTTGACACTGTGAGCAGCTTTTCAGCAGATGGAAGCATGAAGTGCTCCAAAATCTCCTGATAGCTAGCTGCATTAACCCTGCCCTTGATAAAACAGTGGACCACCACCAGCAGCTGACATGGCACCCCAGACCATCACTGACTGTGGGTACTTGACACTGGACTTCAGGCATTTTGGGATTTCCTTCTCCCCAGTCTTCCTCCAGACTCTGGCACCTTGATTTCCGAATGACAAGCAAAATTTGCTTTCATCCGAAAAAAGTACTTTGGACCACTGAGCAACAGTCCAGTGCTGCTTCTCTGCAGCCCAGGTCAGGCGCTTCTGCCGCTGTTTCTGGTTCAAAAGTGGCTTGACCTGGGGAATGCGGCACCTGTAGCCCATTTCCTGCACACGCCTGTGCACGGTGGCTCTGGATGTTTCTACTCCAGACTCAGTCCAATGCTTCTGCAGGTCCCCAAGGTCTGGAATCGGTCCTTCTCCACAATCTTCCTCAGGGTCCGGTCACCTCTTCTCGTTGTGCAGCGTTTTTTGCCACACTTTTTCCTTCCCACAGACTTCCCACTGAGGTGCCTTGATACAGCACTCTGGGAACAGCCTATTTGTTCAGACATTTCTTTCTGTGTCTTACCCTCTTGCTTGAGGGTGTCAATGATGGCCTTCTGGACAGCAGTCAGGTCGGCAGTCTTACCCATGATTGCGGTTTTGAGTAATGAAACAGGCTGGGATTTTTTAAAAGCCTCAGGAATCTTTTGCAGGTGTTTAGAGTTAATTAGTTGATTCATATGATTAGGTTTTCATGAGCTGTATGCCAAAATCATCAGTATTAAAACAATAAAACACCTGAAATATTTCAGTTGGTGTGCAATGAATCTAAAACATGAAAGTTTAATTTGTATCATTACATTATGGAAAATAATGAACTTTATCACAATATGCTAATTGTAGAGAAGTTCAGTGTGATTGAAGGAAGAAGAAGACGAGGTCGGCGAAATTGGGACTCGCACTTTATTTTCCGTACTGACAAAACAACAATTACAGAGCGCTCGTGCGCGGCCGCCGTGTCACTTGACACGGCAAAAACAAAAGAACAAATAGACACTAAACAAACAATCTCAGTCACAGCTTCCGTGCAGCTTCACAGGTTGGTGCGAGTCCCAGGTCTCTCTCACTTCTCTCTCTCAGCCGGCAGCTTTTATGCAGTCTCCACGCCAATTACTGCAATCAGACACAGGTGTTCGTCATCTGCACTTGACCCACTTACTCACCGCGCGACTCGCTGATTCCTCTCCTGCTACAGACTTCGCGAAACCACGCCCCTCTCGCCACACTAATTTTTTGAGAAGGACCTGTATACCTCAGAAATGTTGTTATTGTCATTTGACCTATACAGCGTCGGTTGCGTTGCTTCACCGAGGATTCATAAATCCTGTCCCGTGGCCTCATGGGATAGTAAAGTGTCCATCAAATGAACATTTCACAATCTCACTAGAAGTAGTAGGTCATCCAGTTACTTTTCATCTAGTGATTTATGAATATGAATTCGGACATACTGTACTACTCAGCTCATATACTGTTTTTTGAAGCACTGTAAGGATATTCAGATGCATCGTTAGCCTTTTAACCAAAGTTCTTAAATCAGTTTATCTGGGTAAAAGGCAGGTTTTTTCTACGCAAAATATATCTGCTTGAATGGTGAAAGACTGAAATTAGTAAAAGCAATAAATGTGACAAACATAAAGAATAAAATGTGACAAAAAAAATCATACGTTTAGCCTCTTTGGCTTTAGCATGCTAATGCGAGTTTGCTATTTTACCATAAAGATGGACCTTCCATTCTAAGAGCTGGAATATTGACTCTTTAAAGAGTCTCATTACCACCTGAATACTAATTATGAAAGACTAATACTAAGAAGTGTTTATACTTATGTTCTCTGCATTTGAAGAAATAGGCTGGATATTTTGAGGTAAAGTAGCCTCAGTCTCAGTCTGATGTTTCATTTGTTTGCCGTATGAATAAACAAAGTGAAAACACTTGACTAGAACATATAACACACAGAAACAGTGCTTTCACAGAAATGTATTATTGTTAACTCTGTTGACTGCTGGGCTTAGTGTTCTTCTGTCCATTTGAGAAGTTAGTTGACCTACACAGACAGTTCTAGCTCACTGTACGCTCTGTGGGTCAAACGACAGGACCGCTCTGCAAAGGTCATTCATTATTGATTTACTGAACTGAATCCAGACAGTGCAGAGAAACGCATGCGGCTGAGTTCTCACGCTAACACTGAGTCACACCCTTCTGAGAACCTGACGGGTTACCTTTACATGGAACACAATACGGCACGTCTCAGACTAAAACATAACAAATCCCTTCACAGTAGAATCTGATTAAAGGAGCTTTGTAATATCAGATACAGCACAAAGCAGAGCCAGTCAGAAGCGCTTCAGTCAAATCCTAATCATATTCTGGGACAACGGAATCTTCAGAGCAGAGAACGTATTCATAACGCAACGTATTCATATTTAATGGTGTATAGTGAGGGACATTGTGTGAGCTAATGATGAGGTATAAGCCAACGTTGCTAACACTGCAAAATAATTTTCCTAAAATCATTTCTATTTTTCTCTCACTCTTGTTTTTAGGTAAAAATATCTATTGAGACTTGTTTTCAGTTCACTTGTTCTTGTTTTCAGTTCACTTGTTGTTGTTGTTTTTCTTCATCTTAATCTTCTGAATAATTGTAAATATTTGTATATGTATATTTATTATTATTTATTTATGAATGTTATAATATATATATATATATATATATATATATATGTTTTTTTTTTTAAATAAATTTATTTATTTATTTATTTATTTATATATATATATATATATATATATATATAGATATTAACATGATTATATTTAAATATAACCGCGTTTCCCTCCCTTTATATATATAAACCCGTTTTCCTCTTTTTAAAAATAGTATTATATACATATAAAATGTTTCAAGGTATACAAATTATCATTATTATATATGAATATAAACAGTATTATATTTAAATTTAACCATGTTTTCCTCTTGTTTTGTGGTAAAATATCTTCAGTTTTAAGAAATTTGGAATAAAATATTAAGACTTGTTTTCAGAGAATATATATAAATATATTTTCTTCAAGGTATATATATATATATATATATTTTATTTATATATATATACACACATCAGTATATGTTTTATTGTTATATTAAAATATTAATTATAATTATTAATTCATAATGGGTCAGCAGGAGTCCTCTCTATAACACCCTGTTTTGTTTTTGCATGTTGGTTGGACAACATAATTTTATAATAATAATAATAATCATTTTCTCATTATTATTGGACAGTTTTATCACCCTGATCATTTTTTTAAATTATGCTCCAAAAACGAATTTGAATTTAAAAATAAAAGTATCAATAATAAATTAATAGATCAAATCATTGATCAATAAATTCAATAAATCAAACATTTTTGATTTATGCTCTCAAAGCTAGCAAAAAAAAAAAAAGATTTCAAAGATATTTTTGCAGTGAACTCTATATCAACCACAAAATACAACATACTTGGGAGTTGCTTAGTGGATCGTAATTGAGGGAGTGTCATATAGATGTAATGATTGCTAGCAAATCTTAGGATTACAGAGTTTGTATTGTACACAAAAGCCTGGTAAGCAAATGGGTGTTGTAATTGTAGATGAAGAGATGTGTGGGACAGGAGGAGGGTGTGTTTAGAGAGAGATGTATTGGGCTGGTCACTGAAGTGTATGAAGCGTAGAGAGAACATGAAATAGGGCCACATCGGCGGGGAGCTCAGTCGCGTTACTCGGCCCGTATTGTTTAAGCCCTGCGTGTGCGTTTAGCGCTGCCTTTTTCTTCTTTGTCAATCACTTCTAGTGTTTCTGTAAGCCTGCCACTAGTCATATTGTTAATGCTACACACACAAAACTATGAGCACGCCGGCGCTGCGCCGTTTAAGCAATCAACCATTTAGAGGAACAAAGCGCTCAACCACAAAAGGGACACAAAGCGAGCCGGGCTGACCCCTGAAAACCGCCGTCAGTGAAGTGTATGAATTCAGCAAAATGGGTGGATATGGATTCTGCTGGTACATGGAAATGAAAAAAAACCTCACGTCATGTGGGCTGGACATGACCCATCTCATGTATGTGGGAAGCTGTGCAGAATTTTTATAAGGAGACAGGTTTTCAGCTTTGAGGATGATCAGTTTTGGAAAGTTATGTTTTGTATGCAAATCTTCTGCAAAATCATTTGCAGATTTTCACCATTGTGCAACATTGGAACATAGAGTCAACAGCGAAATATATATCATGGAAATGTCAAATATGACCCTCGTGGTAGCAGTCCTGAACCCGCCAGGGAATCAGGGGCTGTAAACAACCATGATTCACTATGATGCGCAGGTTGCCTGACTGCCATGCATGGGTTGGTACGCGGCGTTTCAGCCAGTGCTGCAGTGGGCGCATGCGCAGTAATCCCATACGGAGTACTGATGATGCTGCTGCCATGAGACCGAGAAGTTTCTGAAATTTCTTTAGGGGTGCGCGCTCGCGCGCCTTGAATGAGGCTGCTAGCGTTCGTAAACAGAGAGCGTGTCTTCGTGAATGTACGGGGTGCTAGTGATAGACCAAAAGGCAGAACAGTGTATTGATAACCTGACCCTAGAAGGTGAATCTCAAGAAGGCCTGTGACGAGGGTTTTTCTGAATGTGAAAGTATGCATCTTTCAGATCCATTGTAAAAAAACAATCCCCCGGGCGAACTTGCGCGAGGATGTGTTTGATAGTTAACATTTTGAAAGGCCGTCTCATGAGAGCCTTGTTCAAATGTCTCAAATGTATGGGTCTGAGACCAGCGTCTTTTTTCGGGACTAGAAAATAGCGGCTGTAGAAACCCAAATGTTTTAGCGCGGGGGGACTAGATCTATCACCCCCTTTGCTAACAGATTCTGGATTTCGGTGCGAAGCACGTGACCCTCATTGAAATTTTTGGGGTCTGTGATCAAATTGGAGCGAGTAGCCTAGCTTTATAGTGTTTATGACCCAACTTGACACATCGGGGATGGCTTGCCAGGCCAGCACCCGTGTGGCTTCGTTCTGTCCGTGTCCTTGATCTCGGTGAGGTTTAGCCAGAGGTGGCACTTGAGCACGGCCAAACTTGCCATATGCCTCCCGATAGCCTACGCTATAACCTTGGTAGCCCGCAAGGCTAAGTCCGTGGCGCTTCGGAGGTCTCTGAAGGCCTCGGGGTCCAGGCCTGCCTCGTGCATGGACTGGAGGAGTTTGGCCTGGTAAACCTGCAGCACGGCTATCGTGTGAAGGGCCGAAGCAGCCTGACCGGAGGTGGAATAAGCGCGTCCAGCGAGGGCTGAAGTGTTTCGGCATGGTTTAGATGGATGAACCGCTCTAGTTCGCCAGCTAGTAGCGGTATTCGGGCAAAGATGAGCGGCCACGGCCTCTTCGAGGGGCGGCAACGACTCATAGCCCACGGAGGAGAGTGTTGTGGAAACTGAAGAACCCACTCGTGCAGAATAAGGAGCTCGCCACACCTTAGTCAGTTCTTCGTGCACCTGTGATGAGGGGCCTGCTGGCGACCTGTCAGAAACCAGCCGTCCAGCCGGCTTCGAGGAGGCTCCACGGGTGAGGCCCACTCGAGACGGCCTTCGTCAGGGGTGTCATTTCTACACAAAAGGGCTTGTTCGACGGCGAAGGCTTTCAGAGTTGTCAGAGACGCGAAGTTGTCGCTGAAGGAGTAAAATCTGCTATAATGGCGAATGACTATTATAGGCTAAGGCCACGCCCCCTTGGCGGGGTCTGACGTGTAATGATGTAGAGGCACCTGCGTCATTGGATGTGCAGTTGCCGTAGCACAGCCAATGAGCGAGCCAGACGCTCAATGTGCTAGCTGTTCAGCTGCAAATGCGTTTTACATATAGGCTTCAGTAAATCGAGGAAAATGAGTTCCCCCCACTGCGTATAGCTACACTATACGAAGTGACCGTTCGAAAAGGAACTGTTGTGCTGCTTAATATTTTAGTGGTAACCGAAAGTACATTTACATATAAAGAATAAAGTATATTAATTAAAATAAAAATCTTTTGATATATTATAAATGTCTTTACTGTCACTTTTGATCAATTTAATGCATCCTTGCCGAAAAAAAGTATTAATTTCTGTAATTATATAAAAATTATATTACTAAAATGCAATATTAAAAAAGTAATAATATAGCATATTTAACCCTGATTTAACATCAAAATATTATGGTTTTATATTGTCACATTTCTTAGTGCTTTTCTCATCAGAAGGGATCCACTGTCAGTTTTGGCTCTTTCTCTCACTGCTGTTCTAATGACTATGCAGAGGCCACTGATTTATAGCCCTCGTGAATATTAAATTGCTCGTCTGCTCTCCGGCTCGTCCTTGCAGTGCTTATTTTGCATCTCCATACAGTCACGACAGAGCTGTTATGACTGTGCAAGCGTGTGCATGTGTTTGTGCTGTCTGTTCTGCTCATTGACCCTCATATTCACGTTCACCATCACAGCTGGCCAAACAGAAGCTAAGGGACAGAACTTAACGTGATAGTTCACCCAAAAATGGAACGTTGTCATCATTTACTCGCTCTCATGTTAAACACAAAAGAAAATATTTTAAATAATGCTGGTAAACAAGTTGACGGAAGGCATTGACTTCCATAGCAGGAAAAAAAATACTATGGAAGTCAATGGCTACCGTCAACTTGGTTACCAGCATTCTTAAAAAGACACATTCCTGTCCGGGAATACCAATATTTATACACTTGGTTTTCCCTCACACCCATACCACAATCAAAAGAGATTTTATTTAAATAAGCAAGCTTGAAAACTGCTGCCTTTCAGATGCTCCACAGCCATTGAATTATTTTCAAAGTGGCCCAGCTGGCCTCGTCTAGCCAAAGTCAACAAAAAAATCAGCAAGTCAGGGTTCCTTCCACTTGCTCTACCAGGTCTTTAAAAAACCAAACTGAGCCACACAAAAGTTTAGAAGTGTGACCTGTCCTGAAACTGCCAACCTGTGCCACAGTGGAAAGCGGCTCATTTCATGACAAGGATTGCTCCAGTCTGCCTCGCTGCCTGCTGTGAGTTTGTTTGCTTCAAGGCTGTTAGCTCCATCTAAGCCTCGTATTAGCTTCGTATTTCTTTCTGTTTTGAACCATCATTTACTATCATTTCTAGTTATTTATACTACTAAATACAGCTTACCCAACATCTCTGATCGCTAGCTTCCGTTATTGTTAGCACAACACGCTAGTAACTCGCTAGCCTGTTAACGTGCACGCCACCCGTGCACGCTGTTGTATGACCCACGCGCGGGCCTTTGAGTTCATAAAAAGCCCAGGTGAGTAAGAATCAGTCAAAAAGGCAAGCCTGAGCTGTTGAAAAGAGATGGTATTCATCCCTCCTGGGATGGTGCTGCTCTTCTCTCAAGTAATTTTGGCTCATAGTCTTAGAGCTAAAACATGACAATCTGGGGCTCAGGTCAGGAAGCAGACAGACTGGCTAAACCGACCGTCTGCTAGCGGCCTCACGTCACCAAGGTCAGATAAATCCCATCACATAGAGCCTCTTTCACCTAGATATCATCATATAGAGACTGTGTCTGTTATCCGAATTTAGAAATCCAAAAAACGTCCAAACCCATCTAAGGTTAAAAATGTAATTGATGTTCAACAAATAAAAAACAGATATAATACAGATGAACAAATGATAAAGTTTGGGTTGCTGAATATTCGATTCCTTACTTCAAAATCGCTTATAGTTAATGAAATGATTTCAGATTATAACCTAGATGTGCTGTGTTTGACAGAAACCTGGCTAAAACAAACGATTACATTACTTTAAAAGGGGAGTCCACCCCCCAAGATCCAAGATTACTGTTATAAACATACCGAAACACAAAGGGGGAGGAGTTGCTGTAATTTATAGCAATATTTTCAAAACCACTAAGAAATAGTTTTAAATATACTCCTTTTGAAGTGTTGGTGCTTAATGTAAAAATATATAGTATAAATGATAAATCACGTTTGAGAATTCTGCTGGCTACTGTATACAGGCCACCAGGGCACCATAAAGATTTTATCAAAGAATTTGTGGACTTTCTATCAGAATTAGTATTGGCTAACGATAAAGTACTAATTGTTGGTGATTTTAATATACATGTAGATAATGAAAAAGATGCATTGGGATTGGATTTTAAAAACATTGTAAACTCAATTGGAGTTAGACAACACGTGTCAGGACCTACTCATTGTCGTAATCATACTCTAGATCTAATTTTATCACATGGAATAATAGATGTTTGACGTTGAAATTATGCAGCAGAGCGATGACATCTCAGATCATGATCTAGTCTCATGTAAATTACATTTAGCCAAGGCTGCAAAGCCGACTCCGTGTTATAAATATGTTAGACCTATAACTTCTGCCACTATAGATTGCTTTATCAATAATCTTCCTAATCAGTTTCATCATCTCAGCATCCCCGGATAGCTTAGAAGAACTTGATAATGCAACAGAAACTTTTAACTCTTTCTTTTCCAGCACTTTAGACACAGTTGCTCAGAAAATAGTCCAACGCCGTGGTACAACGAGCACACCAGAAAAATGGAGCACAGCAGATTTCATGGCAGGAGAGCTCGATTGCTTACAGAGAGGCTTTAAAAGCTGCTAGATCTGCTTATTTTTCAACCCTATTAGAAGAAAATAAACATTATCCTAGGTATTTATTTGAAACAGTTGCTAAACTAATGAAAAGGAAAGCTTTAAGCACAGAAGTTTCCAAGCAACACAGCAGTAATGACTAAGTAACTTCTTCACTTATAAGATCGATAATATCAGGGAGAAAATTATAACTATGCAACCGTCTACTACAGTATCGCATCAGGGAGTGCATTGTAGTCTCCCTGAGGAAAAATTTGATTCATTTGTTGCTTTAGGAGAGGAAGAATTTTGCAAATTCGTTAATTCATATAAATCGACAACTTGTATATTAGACCCTATACCGACTAAGCTACTGAAAGAGATGCTTCCAGATGTCACAAATCCTCTTCTCAATATCATTAATTCGTCTTTGTCTTCTAGGATACGTACCAAAAACCTTTAAGCTGGCTATGATAAAACCGCTTGTTAAAAGAACGCAACTTGATCAACTTGACAGAATTAGTCAATTACAGGCCGATCTCGAATCTGCCTTTTCTGTCAAAGATATTAGAAAAAGCAGTATCCTCACAACTGTGTTCCTTTCTTGAAAGAAATTATATCTGCAAGGATTTTCAGTCAGGATTTAGACCGTACCATAGTACTGAGACAGCTCTCATTAGAGTAACAAATGATTTGCTCTTATCATCCGATCGTGGTTGTATATCTCTATTAGTGTTACTCGATCTTAGTGCTGCATTTGAAACCATTGACCACAACATTCTTTTAAATAGACTAGAAAACTATGTTGGCATTAATGGACTTGCACTAGGATGGTTTAAATCATACTTATCAGACCGTTATCAGTTTGTAGCAGTAAATGAAGAGGTCTTATCGATCACAAGTTCAGTATGGCGTACCACAAGGCTCAGTACTAGGACCGCTGCTGTTCACTCTGTACATGCTACCATTAGGAGATATCATTAGGAAACATGGATTTAGCTTTTACTGTTATGCCAATGATACTCAGCTATATATTTCTTCACGTCCTGACGAAACTTACCAATTTACAAAATTAATGGAATGCATAGCTGATATAAAAAATTGGATGACTAGTAATTTCCAACTACTAAATTCTGAAAAAAACAGACATTCTAATTATTGGACAAAAAACACACGTAATAACCTAGAATACTGTCTAACACTTGATGGCTGCTCTGTTAAGTCTTCGTCGTCGGTTAGGAACCTGGGTGTGCTCTTTGATACCAATCTTTCATTTGAAAGTCACGTGTCTAGTATCTGTAAACCGCATTTTTCCATCTTAAAAATATATCTAAATTACGCCATATGCTCTCATTAACAAATGCGGAACAACTAGTTCATGCGTTCATGACATCAAGGCTAGATTATTGTAATGCTCTACTGGGTGGTTGCCCTGCATGCTTAATAAACAAATTACAGCTAGTTCAAAACACAGCAGCTCAAGTTCTTACCAGAACCAGAAAGTATGACCATATTAGCCTGCTTCTGTCAACACTGCATTGGCTCCCTATTAAACATTATACAATTTTAAATATTGCTGATTACTTACAAAGCAATAAATGGTTTAGCTCCGCAGTACTTGAGTGAGCTCTTAACGCATTATAGTCCTTCACGTCTATTGCGATCTCAAAATTCCGGCCAGTTAATAATACCAAGAATATCAAAATCGACTGCTGGCGGTAGATCCTTTTCCAATTTAGCACCAAAACTTTGGAACAATCTTCCTAACATTGTCCGGGAAGTAGACACACTCTGTCAGTTCAAAGCTAGATTAGAAACACATCTCTTTGACCTAGCATTCACATAATACATTATAGACTTCTATAATTTAATGTTAGGCTGCATAGATTAGGTCAGCTGGAACTGGGAACACTTTCCTTAAATCCTGATGTACTCATTACATCATAAGAAGAATGGCATCTACGCTAATTTTAGTATCTTTGTTTATCCCGAGGTTTTCCCGCAGCCTGCCGGATCCAGGCCGTATCCAGATCTGACGAAGGACCTTCGCCTGGACCCAATGACAATGCAGTGCTGAAGTCAACTAGCCTCTCCCTATGGAGGATCCCTTTTCCACTCTACAGATAAAGCGTCGTGGGGAATTTCGGTTCGCATACCTAACCCGAAGTGATAAAATAAAATAAAATTCTATTTCAAATTTATAGGCAAGACAAGTAGTTTGTTTAGGCATGGTTTGTAGGGAATTACAAACCTGCGCACATATATTCAAACGCACATAACTATAGAATCAATTCTTACTGTGAACGCCATTAGCGCTTATCACAGGTTCGCGTTTAAAGTCTGTTTAGAGAGAACGGCGTCGTCTTAGCGGCCCCTAATTTAATAACAAATAATAATTTCAACGGAAGTGAATCAATCAAAACTCACTTTAGTTGGAAAATAACATTATTGAAGAACCGCTATAAAGCCAAAACAATCTCTGTTACCTTAAAGTATATGTTTATCTCTGTAAAGCTGCTTTGAAACAATCTACATTGTTAAAAGCGCTATAAAATGAAGATGACTTTACTGACTTGACAAGCCAAACAGCTTTCTGAATAAGAGAGAGCAGCAAAAGCAGTCGCTCTTTGAGACAAACTCCCTCAAACATGTCATTGAGAGTAGAGACTGCTGAACCATAATTAGTTTCTTACGGCCCTGCCTATAAAAACAAACAGTCTGGGTTTACAGGTCTCCACACACGGCTGATCGCATGCAGAGCGCTGAGGTTTCATGCGAAACTCCAGCGCTGGTGTTTTGAAAACATCGCCATGGTAACCTTATCATTCTAGGAAATGACACGTCAGCTTTGTGATGTCACGGGTCTGATACACCACTGCCAGGTGAAGCCGGTCACAGTCTACTTTTAGACTTTATTTGGGTTTGTGGGTGTGGAGGAGTTCCCTGTTTGAGGAATGATCTGAATGTAAACTGCAGTCTGGAGAATGATTGTGCTGTGGCAAAACACAGAGGTGGAGGGACAAAAACACTCTGTTTAGGGATGCCATGTAAGACTTGCACTGCACATTAATTTCAGGAGAAGGCAAAATAGGACCTAAACTAAAGAAAATATCTTTCTTTCAGCAATTGGTCTGTTAACCTCATTATCTGAGTTGATTTATTTTCTAGACTTGCAACTTTTGTGAGTCTGTTAGTCAAAATTTAGGGAAATAAATAAAACAAAACATTTTATCAAATGAAATAATAATAATGGTAACACTTTACAATAAGGTCTCATTTGTTAACCTTATTCAATGTATTAACTAACATGAACTAACAATGAGCAATACATTTGTTACTGTATTTATTCCATCTTTTGTAATGCTGGTTATTGAAAATGCAGTCGTACATTGTTTGTTC
This sequence comes from Meda fulgida, assembly GCA_030578275.1. Classification (NCBI taxonomy): domain Eukaryota; kingdom Metazoa; phylum Chordata; class Actinopteri; order Cypriniformes; family Leuciscidae; genus Meda; species Meda fulgida. Next base: position 27,879,890 of record CM060624.1, read on the forward strand.
ATGTTCACAGTGCATTAACTAATGTTAACAACTACAATTTCTGATTTTAATAATGCAGGCCTGTAAATGTTGAAATATGCAAATATGCAACTAAGATTCATAAAAATGTAGAAGTACTGTTCATTATATTTCATGTTAACTAAAGTAGTTAACTAATGTTAATAATGAAACCTTATAGTAAAGTGATACCAATAATAATAATAATAATAATAAATGATAAAGTCGAATTTTGAAATAGTGGAAATGGAAATAATTAAAATGTTACTCAGTAAGGGCTAATTTGAGACCAAATGTTGGAGTATAGTATTGTAAATCAAATGATATTTCTGCTACATTCAATTATTTTTTTCAATTTTAATATTTTTTCTTACCTAATTTGGTCACACGACTGAATGGCTGAGCTTGATGGATCAGCAACACAATGTGTGTAAATTTGGATTTTAATATTATTATTATTATAGGCTTTTAAGCATGTAGAAAGGGCCCAAATTATGTTGTACTGTATATCAGAATATATTACGTTATATATTTTTACAAAAATTATATTCACATTTTCCACGTTTGGTAATAGGCCCATAATCATGTGAATAAGCATGTAATTTATTTTTTGGTAATTAAAACAATAAAAACTAAAACATTAATATCAAATCAATAGATTATATTAAGAGCTACATACATTCAATAATAATGGAAACTGGAAGCTGAAGCTTCCCTTGGGGGCCGCCATTGTAGCAGACTATCACCTGCTGTTAGCATTCCATTGACTACCATTCATTTTGGCGTCACTTTGACAGAGAATAACTTTACATCTTAGGTGTTTAAAGACTCCATTTGTCCATTATTTATTTCTAAAGAAACACGACAATGACAACGACAAGGCTCCATTACCTTGTATCTTACGTTATGGCCCCGTAGACGCAGTTTTTGTAAAAATAGGCTAACGATTTCATCATAACCACTCGACTCTCTGTAGCACAGTAGATAAGTTACCGTATAGACAGTAGGAGAAGCTCGCAGGCAATCGATGGGACGTGTAGGCATAAAGTCTGATAAAGTCAAGGGAGAAGCCCATAGAGAGTCATAAAGTTGATCCTGCTCCTAGCTCATGGACGGCTCCTACTCACGCTCTCCGTCTCTGCGAGATTCGGAAGGGAATTCAGATTTCTCTTGGCACAGCTACTAGAAGAGTTACAACTGTCAGACAGGTAGCTCACGTGACATTTACGTCGTCAAGCTCAGTTTGAGCCTGTGCAGTACACTCATTCATCAGGAAGTGAGTGCTTCTAATTGGCTGTCTATGGTTCCCTGTCACCAGAATACTAATCACCATCACCTGTCACCAATCTTCATTGATCATCACCCAGTATAACCCTTCACATTGCAGTTCACCATTGTCTGGTCTCGTTGTTCCCTCAGAAAACTCTACCTGACTCCTTTCCTTTGAGATACCTGTTACCTTCAGTCATCGACTTCCTTCATCCATCTTCAGTCATCTGCTTCATTCTTCAGTCTTCAGCCTCGATATCCATACCTGAACCTACATCAGATAAGACTCATTAACTTCCAGATTCATCCAGTACTCTACAGTCTTCAGTTACTTACCTGCTTCCATCGCTGTGATTACTATACTTCTGCTAATAAAACCTGTTATCCACTTTACCTGTTTATCCTTCTGTTACATGACAATAACGCTAGGTTACTTTTTTTCTACCCACTGGGTTTAATTTCCAACCTATTTTGGGTTAATTTTATACCAGAAATAGTCATTTTGGAACAGTTGAATTTGATAAACCAGTGTAAGAGGTTCTATCCACCTTATTCCTGCGCCCCATGACGCTTTGCGCGAATTATGGGTGTAACTTCCGTTAAGCTGTAAACAATCGAACACTAAAAGGACATTTAAAAGTGTAAAAGCATCAACAAGGTACTTTCAACAGACCAAATAACACAAAAGCCCCACTGTAGTAGGTTATATCTGTAAGCTATTATGTAACTTATGTTGCCTTAATCAAAAATATTCATTACTTCAGCATTACGTGATACTATTTAAAAGTGATTTCCGTCCTTTTGACAGATGATAAATTGCATTTACCTGTGAAAACAAGGCTGGCTGGAAAGAGACGTGAGGATTTGAGGAGAATTAACGAGATTCGTGCATTCCAGTGAATTATTAATGAAATGTATCGTAAATTAAATTTGGGAGAACAGACCGAAAATGTTCAGTATATGTTGTCCTTTTTCATACTTTTACAGTGGATTGCAAAGGGGAAAAAAAAAAAGAATCATGAGGAAAAGAATGCAGCGACTGAAAAGAGCTCTTGCTACGTAGGCCTATTCTTGTTATAACAAGTCACGTTAAAATTCCAAGTATAACTTATTCTCATGATGTCTGAAAATAAAGCATTAATAAATCAACAGCTCATCCAGTCAAACTAACAGATCCGCTTTATTTGTAGGGAAACCTTATGATTTGAAATTATTCGTTTCAGTCTTTTTGAACGGAAGTTCCCCAAACCGGAAGTGCCACCCATAATTCAAAACGCAGTAAGCTCGTCAGGAATAAGGTGGATAGTTTCTGTCAGGTGCTTCATTGATGCTTTTATAGGGGTTCCTCTCATGGGATAATTTTATGGATTTAGTTTTTGAAGAAGTAATTTTGTTTTAATTCACTTTTTATTTTGATTACATTTGATGAATTAAACAGCTTGAAAACATACTTTATCACTAGAATAACCTTCTAAACATCAATTTTAACATCAACATCAAATCATTTTCATCAAATGAAAACAAGACTGAGATTTTAGTTTGTGGTTCTAGTGGAGCCAGGGGTACAACACAGCTAGTACAACACATTTCAAATCTAGGTGTAAATATTGACAGCTCTTTAAAACTGGACAAACAGATAAACTCTGTAAAGTCAAGTTTCTTTCACTTACGCAATCTAGCAAAGATGAAATCATGCTTGATGTTTAAAGGCCTTGCGATCCAGGATTTGATAACATCCAGACTTGACTATGGTAATGCATTATATACGGGAATTAGTCAGTCATCGATTTCTTGTTTACAAAAAGTTAAAAATTCAGCAGCTAGACTTTTAATGGGGATAAAAAAAAAAAATAATAAAATAAAAAACGTGAACACATTTCTCTGACCCTGATTTAAACTTCTGTTATTGGTGTACAAATCCTTGCATGAACTCGCACCGGCTTGTCAGATCTTTTAACTGAATATCTGACTGGACAAAGTTTGAGATCAGCGACTCAGAAGCGCTCAAAATACCCAGGACACGTTGAAATCAAAAAGGAGATTGCGCTTTTGCTGTATAGCGGCGCCTTAACTTTGGAATAGTTTGCCTAAACATATTAGAGACGCTGCTACTGTGCAGCATTTTAAAGGACAACTCAAAACACATCAATAGTTTTCAATAGCTTTTAATCAGTGACAATTTTATTATATGTGGTGCCTATGTGATATTATTTTCTCTTTTTGTGTTCTGTGTTACATTGTAAAGCACTTTGGTCAACTTGGTCAACTATTTAAGATATTTCTCCTTATATAGAAGAGTTTTTTTTAAATTTGAGTCAAGAACCCTATGGGTTCAACATAGAATCCCACTGAACCTTTTATTCTAAGAGTACAAAACACACAAGATTTTTGTACAGTAATGTGACACCAAAGTGTACCCTGTTAATGGGAATAACCAGGAATCCACAGGACAGGTCAGGTGTATTTTAGTGATTCTATTGTTTGTGTCTGTGCAGGAGCTTGACATTTTGTCCCTTCGTGCCAAATCCTGAACACACACAGCTGAGCAGTTCATCCATATCTGGCTGGTGGTATTCTTAGCCTGCCACTAATGATGTAATGTTTGAGGCGGGCATTCCCCATGAAAGCGTTAGTGAAGCGCTCCTCAGTAAGTGACAGGGTTAAGGGCAGGTTTCACACATGCATGCGACAGCCATTGTCTCTGAGTCAGTGCAGGAATGCAGGTGAAATTCAACAGCAGATTACATTCAACAGAAAAACTCCAGACACGCTGCGCTCCCGTAATGGTTTAGATATGCTGGAAGTGATTTCAGCTGTTTTGGCAAGCAGGTCATTTCAACCTGATGTCAGCAAAATGTATCAGCCAACATGATTGACGGGCTAAGAGCATTTCTGATTGGCTAGGGTTCGGGCCGCTCATTTGAGTTTGGTTTGGTTGCTATTTACAGACTCTAAGGCTGTCGCAGGAGTGATTTCTCACACATGTTGACACGAATCTCACACACAAATAATGAAATCTGTTAGCTAGAAGAGATGTGTTCAACTCAGTATTTAAATAATGCTTGTGTCACAGGTGGTTGCAGGAAGGCAGACGGAGACGAGGATATATTTCCAACACGAAGGTTTAATGATAAATGATAGCAAAACAGGCAGCAACACACACTATACACAACAGAGATCGGACAAAGACTGAATGAACAGACGGAACTTAAATGCAAACACAGATGACACTGAACACAGGTGATACAGATGATGATTGACTAAACACAGGAAACTTAGACAGCTGAACGTAATCAGTAACCAAGGAGACTAACTAGCAGGTGATCCAGACTGAACTGAAGCACATGAAACCAACATACAGAAATGAAATGAACACAAGACACAACATAATACTGACAGCTTACAGCTGCTTAAAGCTGATTTGTATGTTATAAATTCTGACTAGTATTATTTTAGTTTATATATATATTTTTAGTATATATTTATTATAATATATAATATATATAATTTAATGGTAAATTATTATTAATGGTAAATTATTGTATTATTAATACATAAAATCTTTTTTTAATGTTTTAAGTTTATATATATATATATATAATTCAGTTTATATGTGTGTGTGTATATATATATAAAATTAAAGTTTTAGCAATTTTGTTATATGCTTTTGTCATGTTGATTAGTTTTGTTTAAAAAAAAAGTTTTTCATCTATTATTTCTATTTTATTTGATTTTATTTCAGTTTTATTTCAATAAAGTTAACGATAACAGCACTGATTCTGATTACATTCAATGTCCTCTGAAGACATTGTCTTTGTCCCTTTTTATACAGGAATATCCTTGATATTAATATACTTAGTATTCAGTATCAACATTGAACTGACTTTTCAGCTGAATAATGGCACTAATGTCTTCTGCAGATCTGCTCAAGCTGCGTTGAACTCAATTCGTAATTTATGAAGTTGATGAAACTGAATAATGACACTTGTCTTTTTTTAGAGCTGTTACAGAAGAATTTAATTCTGTTTCCATCATTGACCATTATTTTCCTGTTTATCAATATAATGCTAATGGAAATAAACTGAAAGTTTTAGGATTTAGAACATTTTAAAACATGAAATGATTATGAATATAAAATTAATATAAAATAATTCAGATCTTTTCTTTACATAGCCAGTTATATCAGTTGTAATATAAATCATATGCACCACAAACCAAACTTTTCAACCTCACTTTATATCCAGTTGTATGTCTACAGAATGAAGACATTTGAAGCCCTTCATGTTCTCATTCATCCCGAGTTCCTCTGCTAAACCTGATAGTTTCAGTATTGCACATAATAGGCACCTTGTCACGCAAGCACATATAAGGCCGTGTTAAGTCACGCCAGAGTTATTCTGTCGTATTGGTGTCACAGCCACAGCTCAGAGCAAACACACAGGCTGAGGTCTTTGTGGGATTGTGTTTGTTTTGCCTCCAGTAGCCTAAACCCTGCGTCTGTCTCTGATGTGTCACCTGACGCCGTCACCGTTCTGAGAGCGTAACCAGAGTCTTGCGTGGGAAGCCATGATGGTTCAGTCCGCACAATTTCATCTTCCAGGCCACATTCCTGTTCACAATGATCCGTTTGTTTTGAAAAGCAGCACAAGTCGAGACTAAAAGTGTGCCTCAATTTGTGCATGCAGGCATTGTAAAGGCAAAAGACAAGGGTTTGTGGATGTTTGAGACTATCACGAAAGGTTATATCATGTGGGCTTTTTGTTAATGAGTTAGGATAGAGTGAATCTTCCTGGCACTGCAGGTTACATGCTCAACAAATTTCAAGGTGTCTATGGTAATTACTCACAATACTGGAGTAATTACTTGGATATCTATGTGACCTGTGCATTCTGGGTAAATCATTTCCGAGAACCTTTTCAAACATTCACAACCTCAGGACTATCTGAGCCTGGCCTGGACAAATTGCGTCACCACATGTGGCCAAAAACATATAAGCTGCATCTTCACATCTCTTTATGTGGGACGACACAAACAACACTTTTTTTTATGATGTGCTGATTTATTCAAATGTTGAAATGCTTTTTCTCTCTTTCAGGTAGGCCAAAATGACTAATGGGTAAATTAAATCTCCCTGTCCACTTCCTGTGAGGTGACATCGACGCACGCTTGTAAAAAGTATAGTGCGCTTCAGACTGAGCACATATACGCTCCCTATGATTTGGACATTTTTTGTCTTTGCATGTAATCATAATTTTGTTAAAGGCCTCCTGAAATCAAAATGTAAGTTTTTTTTAGCTTTTATGAATATGTTAGCCTTAGGGTTATGAATAAGCTGGTGTGTTTCAAACAATGACAAAATAAGCATTTAGGAGATATACAATAAGCATTCAAACATACAGTCTCTTACTTCCACTAAAATGGATGACGGATTTTTATGACATCACTGTGGACTTTAGCTTTTCAGCACATCTTCTGTCTAATCAAATGCTCTCTAGAATCTAAAGCTCCGCCCCCTATGCTATAAATACCAGCTGGCCAAAGCGACCGCTGACACGTCACGGAGCAATATGGTTTGGAGATTTGTGTTCGGTTGCTCAAACGCTAGAGTTTTATTCCGTTTTCAAACTGTACGTTGGTTGAGAATGAAATGCCTAGAATTTATTCACACATCTACTATTGAATCCAACGTATCATCAGCGCTCGGATTCGCTTCCATGGTGCTGTCAAATACAAATTTCAGTCTGTGAGGTAAACTAAACGCTATTGGCTATTTGAAAAGGGGGAGGAGCCATTCAACATGTCCCGTCTTAGCTTCCTGTTTCCGTGGAAATTACGTCAAGGCATCATACAAAGCTGCGCGTTCCAAGGCACTTCAGTGGGCCTTTAAAAACAACTAATATTTTAAATGCATCTGAGCATGCTGATTTAGACTCTCTATAGTGCTGTAAGCATTTTCGGGGACGATTAGAGATCTAAGCAACAAATATTTCTTGAAAAGAATCAATTCTGCAAGCCTGTCTTTGTAAATTAAGAAGCTCAGCGGTTCATCCTCAGCAGGTTTGAGACGGGGGGAGTCAGTGAAACAGATCCCAGTGCAGCCAAACCAAACAGGGCTGTTCAAACAGCCGACAACACACCATTTCTGTCTCCTAAACACACCTCTCTCTTTCCCTCTACGGGCCCCGTTTTTTTACCACAGTCCATATGTACACATGTATACACTCCTCCACATGTGAGGAAAATATTTGAGCAAATGGTTGGCAGCTGTAAAGCAGAGAGGCCTCTGGGAGGAAGGAGACCCAGCCGGCTTCATGAACACCGGGCTCAGGGGCTCTCGAGGGATATGGGTCAAGCTGTGCCAGGTTAAGAGATCTTCACCATGGGCTACCGAATATGCTGAATGTGAGGAATAAGAACATCCCCCGGCTTGTTTGCACTCTTTATAGATTCAGAGCTGCGACTGACGTGAATAACAGACAGTCTATTCAGCCCATTTGCTGAGATCACCTGAGTATAACTGGCATTTCCTTCAACCTCGCTAGAAAAAAAAAAAACTCCCTCCAAAACAGCTGGCTGGCTCTACCCGGCTCACTTCCTGTCAAGATGAGGCTAGATCAGACCGGTTTCTTTGACAGATTCCAAAGAAGTCTTTCAAAGGCGTTTTCATCTGAGATCATAAACAGTTTCAGATTTATTTACCTTTTTTCGAGAGGGGCTGTTGAACTGATTTTTCTATTCACTTCCAATGTAATTCCTAAAATACATAACTTTATTGTGATGTGTGTATTCTGCTATGTTCTATTTGCTCTGTTTCCCTGTTTGTTAATTAGTTTCCATAGTTTCTAGTTCCACCCACCTGTTCTGTTTCTCTTTGATTACATTCCTCATGTATTAAGCCCTATGTTTCACTCTCTTCCTTTATCGGTTCACGTTAATGTAAAGTCTGGATAAAGACTCCTATTTACTCCAGGGTTATGAGTGATTTTGAATTATTGATTAATGCCTATTTGAATATATCTCCTTCACCGCACTATTTGACCAGCGTAACGTGACATTTATATCACTGTATTTATATAATTAAGCAATACCACAAGAGATGGCTCAATGACATAATGTTATTTATTTTGCCCAAACCTATACTTGATTGAAAAATACATTAAAAGTGTCATTTATATATGGAAATATTCAAATACACCTCTTTTTGAAGAACATTTTTTTTTATCACACACACACACACACACACACACACACACACACACACACACACACACACACACACACACACACACACACACACACACACACACACACACACACACACGCAGCACAAAAATATTATACAAATAATGTTATTTTTTCTAATATTATATAATACTACTAATAATACTAATTATAAGAAAAACAGTTCCTATAAAAATACAAATGAAATCCTTTAATATTGAATGATTTTATGGAACTCCTTGTATTTGCATATTGTTATTGTTGTATATTTGTAACTTAAACACTGTATGCATTATTGCATTCTATGTGTGTATTTTGTCCAATGTTAAAGGTAATGTGCATATTTTTTTGATTGTTGAAACACTTTCTCTCTCCCATTACACAACAACAACTAAGTCCATCCCCAAAAAACACATTTGCTCTGTTCGTTTGCTTCCAACTGGTTACACCCACATTGGTTCACTATCAGCTGAACATTTTCTCTATTTTGTACCCTCTTCTCAGATATACACTAACAATAAATTTACAAATGATTTCTCAGTGTTGTATTTTTGGACTGAGTTGAAGAACTTAAAGAAATGTTCTAAAGCAGCTCATAATTAGAATGGCAATCAGACGAACAGGCTGAAGGATCTAGAGGTCCAAAATAACCAAGCCAAAGAGGGAAAGGAGATTTCTCAGTCATTACTGTCACAGCCGATTAAACTACAGTTGCTCTAGTCTATGATGAGCAGGATTGGTTATACAAATAACCTAAAGTGTACTACTTTAATGTGCTAGCATATAAAAGTTTTTTTTTTCAATCAGTCAAAATAAAATATGACTGAATCAACCTGAATACCTTTGATCACACCAACATGTCATTTTAAAGGACATTTTATGCTAGCTATTCAATGTCTCCCAATTTTTTTTTTTTTTGCCATATACCTATAGAGACATCAGAAATGGGTTTCTATTAAGTCATATTTTACTGGATATCTTTTTAGCATTATGGCACAGACTGAATTTAGTGAAGCCTGCAGTCTATTAGTGATGCTATTAAAATGATTGGGGCTCATTAATGACGTCTTTAGACACTGAAGCAAATTTTTCCCCTCTTGGAGAGGAACTCAATCACATTAAGGCTGCATTTATCACTCTAGTCCGCTCAAAAACGTGTAAGGATGTGGAACAGTGGGTCAGCTGGCAGCAGGGCACTGCGGCTGATCTCTTGGCAGTGAGAAATGAGAGGCTCTTATTAACTGTCTCTCCCTCTCATGTGTTTTAGGGTGGCCAGACGAAACCTGCTGAGCCAAGATGAAGGGGACAGTCAGCAGTACCCCAGGACTGTGGCCAGAAGGAGAAAAGAGCCAAAGGAAGCTTTTATTCACTCTAAGATGAAGTTAAGCAGCCACAGAAGGAAAGTGTAACAACAGTCTACTTAGATGTAAAAGATCAAAGTGCTTTGCTAGTTTCAGTCATAGCATGATAAGAGGCAATATGCTTTAAACTGTCCAGAGCTCTTGGTAATATGGGCAGAATCTCAGAGACGGGCAGACAGAATGGAGATTAGAGAAGAGAGGGCATCATCTCAAAAACAGAGAGAGGGTGAAGGTCAATCCAGGGACAATAATCCTTGTTAACATGATGAAAGCTTCTCAGTAGCGTGCGGAGATGCAGTTGAGACTCTTTGGGCCAAAAACATACTTTCGCAATACTGTGAAAAATACTCGGAGCAAAACTGCTTTATCTTGAGTTTTTTTTGTGTTCATTTTTTAACCCCCCGTTTTATGTTTCATGTTTCTTATATGATGTATAAAATATATTTGATACATATATAAGATTATAAATATATATATTTTATATAATGTATAAAAATATATACTCAAAACAAGGTTGCTTTCATTTTCAAAATATTTTCCAAGGACTAAGAAAAATAAATAAGTCCTAATATCTTGTGCATTTTTTCAGAAGTAAATATATACTGTTCAAGTTTGTACTGGGTGGAAAAAAACGAATAAAAAAAACGTTTGCAGTGAAATACTCAAACCCAGATGTGACGGTATTCAAAGGTATTCATAATGTCCGTCATAATGCTCTATATATTTTTTTCCTAAATAAGAGTAACCAAAGTTAAAATGCATTACAATATTTACAGATTCTTAGTTACATCTCAAATGGGCTGTTGTCATGTGTTTTAATGCATTATACTTGCTGAAGGTGTAACAATAAATTGATGAGTATTATAATTTATTGTGAATAAACAATCATTCATCAGACAATACACTGCATTATATAAGGTGCATTACAAGGCATAATTAATGCATTCAAATACTTTTTTGCATTATATATAAAGACTTTAAGTAAAGAGTTTTATTTAATAATAATTTTGTAAGAAGTCTCTTATGCTCACCAAAACTGCATTTATTTGATTAAAAATAGATAAAACCCATAATATTGTTAATTTTTTAAAATAAATTTCAATGCATAATAACAGATTTTTATTTTAATGAATTTTAAAATGTAATTTATTCCTCTGATGGCAAAGCTAATTTTTTTGCATCATTACTCCAGTCTTCAAGTCAGTAAAGTCATCTTCATTTTATAGCGCTTTTAACAATGTAGATTGTTTCAAAGCAGCTTTACAGAGATAAACATATAATTAAAGGTAACAGATTGTTCTGCCTTTATAGCGGTTCTTGAATAATGTTATTTTCCAGCTTAAGTTAATTTGGATTGATTCACTTCCGTCGAAATGATCATTTGTTATTGAATTAGGGGCCGCTAAGATGACACCGTTCTCTCTAAACAGACTTTAAACGCGGACCTGTGATAAACGCTGATGGTGTTCACATGCGCATTAAGAATTTATTCTATAGTTATGTGCGTTTGAATATGTGCGCAGGTTTGTAATTCCCAACAAACCATGCCTAAACAAACTACTTGTCTTGCCTATAAATTGCCTTCAGTGTCAAATGATCCTTCAGAAATCATTAATATGCTGATTTGCTGCTCGAGAAACATTTCTGATTATTATCGATGTTAAAACCAGTTGTGTGGTGCTTAATATTTTTATGGAAACCATAACACATTTTCAGGAATCTTTGATAAATAGAAAATTAAAAAGAACAGCATTCAATTTAAATACAAAGTTCTGTAATAAAACTCTAGATGGCTGATGGTCCTTAACTCAATCTGCTCACAATCACATTATTCTCTATAGGGCTTGGCTGATTGGTTCCTGCTGTTTCAGTAGCCAATGAGCTTCAAATACTCTGTCAGCATTTTCTGTAGCAGCATTTGCTTTCAGAAAATCTCCACCTTCCCCAGCTCCACATATAGATCTTCGGGTAATTCATGTACGATATATTGTACAGCAGCAGCATGTCTTACTTGCTCACAGTGTATTGTGTGTGTATTGGCAGTAGCAAGTCCTGTACTTTACTCAGCAGCAGCAAAAACAGCAGCAGCAACAACAGCGTAGCAGATCAATTCTGCCAAGACTAAACAAATCAGCATTTTCTTATCCATTACCATGCCAAACACTCCAAGAGTTGTCATGACAGAAATTGAAATCTTTTGTAACATTATAAATGTCTTTTATGCATCTTTTGATCCATTTAATGCATCCTTGCTGAAGAAAAGTATTCATTTCTTTAAAAAAAAAAAAAGGTACTTACCCCAAACTACAAACAGTAGTGTATGTTGGTAGAGTATATTCCAGGCTCATTGCTGGTGGCCGTGTGGTGGACGGTGCCAGGAATGTGTCAGTCTCTCAGTAAACTCTTCTATCAGCAGGTCTGCATCTGCAGGTGAGAGAAAGCTGCAGCGTCAGCATTAACGTGCAGTGCAATCCATACTGCACTCCAGCCAACACTGTTCTGCACTGCAGACCTGCACTGGCTCCAGGATCACCCTTGGGCTCGGATCCTCCTCTGACTCAGCTATAGCAGACAGAGGAAGAGTAATGCAAATAGTGTTATGCCACAGGGCCCAGTAATTGGCATTTGCTAATGTTACTTTATAATTAACGAAAATTACAGTGCTAAAATGTAAATGCATATGCTTTTAAAACTGTTAGACTTTTTTGAACCCAGGGTGCAGTGGATAGCACACCTGCAGTGGTGCTCATGCCAGTGAAACAGATTCAAATATGGCTGGCAACATCACATTACACCTCTCTCTCACATAGAATCTAATTCCACTCTCTAAGGCCCCGATCACACCTAACGCGTTTTTTTTTGCAGTGAGAGGCGCCTTTTTTCAATTGTTTTCCTAAGGCAGTGAGCATTCTGCGTGCTTTTTATGTGCCTCGCGTTTTACCGCCTGCTGCGCCTCGCGGTTTTGCAGTTGAAAAAAAAAGCAACTCCGAGCAGAAGGAGAGGCGGGCCTTCCGTTGTAGTGATGAAAGCTACAGTTGCTTTGAACGCTCAGAGAGTGCGATGATGGAGAATAAACTTGTGGTGCTCTCGCGGGTTACCAGGAGCTTAATGACTTCACGAGCCGTAACTACCACTATGTTAACAGATAGTAAATAAAGTTAATAAAAGGCTGAGTTGATGTTTATTTGACTGACAGGACAGCTCTTTCGGTGGCTGCCTAGCAACATAAAAAACGCATCGGACTGCTCGTTCTGTGTGATCGGGGCAGTGCTGTGCGCGTTATCGAACCCGAAAAACGCGTTAGGTGTGATTGGAGCTTAAGGAAGCCTCTTTCTAAGGAATACGAACAAACATCAAGCAACATTTATACGAATGGCATTTCAATAATGTGGTTTATTTAAGATAGACGTTTTAGATAACAAAATAGTAAACCATCTGGAACAACAGCATAGCAATGCCCTGGCAACATTTCACACACCCTAACAACCACAGATCAACGTCCTAACAATCACTCTAAACACCATAGGAACCACATAGCAACACTCTACCAATGACTCAGAACACCAAAGGCAACTGCATAGCAACACACTACCAATCACACAGAACACCCTATAGCAACTGAATACAACTGCTGCGTCCCAATTCGCCTACTTATACTATGCCCTAAAAGTATGTACTGTTTTTGTGAAGAAAGAGTATACTTTTGAGTGTGTAGAAGAATAGGCAAGTTTTGGGACGTACTACATCATAATTACATTTTTAACGGACAACTCTGTCGCATTGTTACATGCATTCTGTCATCGTTTGAACTCCCAGACCCCCAGAACACCCTCTACCAACTGTATTTCAACACACTAAGAACCACTTAGAACACTGTACTGTAAGAACCACATGCCCTGGCAACCACCCACACACCCTAGTAACCATTAATAAATGTCTTAACAAGCACTCTGAACACTGCAGCAAACAGGAAACAAACTGCATATTAATGCTCAAACTACCATTCAGAACACTGTAGCAACTGCATGGCAACCACCCGCACACCCTAGCAACCACATATCAACACATTAACAGGCACTCTGAACACCATAGCAACTGCGTAGAAGTACTCTGGCAATCACCCAGAACACCCAAAAACCTGCATATTAATGTGCTAACAATCAATAAGAGCACTGTAGGAATTGCAAAGAAACGTCCTGGCAACCACCCACACACCCTAGTATCTACATATCAACACCTTAACAAGAACTCTGAACACCATAGCAACTGCAACCAACCAGCACACCCCCCAAAAAACTGCATATTAATGTGCAAACAATCACTCAGCACACTGTTACAACTGCATAGCAATGCCCTGGAAACCATCCACAGACCCTAGCAACAATATATAAATGTCTTAACAAGCACTCTGAACACTGCATCAAATGGGAAACAAATGCATATTAATGTGCTAACTACCATTCAGAACACAGTTGCAACTGCATGGCAATGCCCTGGCAACCACCCACACACCCTAGCAACCATCAACACCTTAACAAGCTGCATACTATTGTACAAACAACCACTCACACCATAGAAACCTGAATAGTGAAACCCTGGTAACCACTCAAAACGTAGTATTGTGCCAGTAAGTTCTGCATGGGAAAGTACCATTTTCTTCTAAATTCAACATAAAAGTGTATAACTCATAGTGGCCATTAACTGAAACGGGGAGCGCTCGATGACAGTATGAAGACAGTTCTCCTTATGACTGAGTCATATACAGTAATATATTGCAACAGTAAAATGTATTATCATGCCCTGAGCTGTAGGAGGGAGACAAAAACCACATAAATCACAATGGAGGGGCCGTCTGAACTGCAGATCCGGATGGAACCGGATCTTGACTTGCCCTCAGACAGATTTTTTTGCTAGCTATCCCATTCCATTTAAGATGTTCCTCACGGTAATGTTTGCAGACATGACTAAGGACAGCCAGAGACCATCCACACCCAAAACTACTTGTATTTTGAGCAAGCCCCTGTTTTCATATCCACAGAGTATTCGTGACAAAGCAAACCAAGCCGACCACATCAAAGATGAGAAGGCAGCGGGTGGAGCGGGTGGGGGTGCATGGCTCATGAAGCATGAAACAGCTCTTGCCTCAAGCGGCAGCTAATATTTCGATATAAGCATGTCTTTAATAAGACAATATTTCAGTATCTTTGGGATTAAGGCTCATTGTAAACTTATCTGAAAGGGAACTGTAATGTTTATGGTGCTTTTAAAGTTAAACATGTTCTTTTTTCTTATCTGTGTACAGACAGGATATGTTTCCACATAGTGGATCCTGCTTCAGTGTACAGCTGATATAAACACTAATGTTTATACAGAATGCAAAAAAAGTGGAAGACAAGGGTGGAAAGGGTCATCGGCACAGTTACATAAGCAGCTCGAAATCTAACTTAGGAAACACTTAATCTCAACTCTGATCCAATATACTGTGGCGTCCAAAAGACTGAGACCACATACAAATCTGTGATTTTTATTTTTTATTTTTCCTGAAATAAACAGTTTAAATATATTTTTTAAATGCCGTCATGGTAAATGGCAAAGTGTTTTATTATGTTTACCGCATATAATGCAATGGTCCAAGTCTCTCAGTATCAAAGAAGACAAATAATAGATATATTGTGGTAGTTTATATTTAATACATGAATGAAAATGAATGATATTTGACATGGACTGAAAGAATGACTGATATCTCGTGTGCGTTCTGACGCAGAATATTTAGAAAGGCCAGGAAGCCAGTTTGCAGTAAATCACTACTGTAAATAACTGCTGCCTGACAGGGCTACGTGCAGACATGGATGCTGGTCGTGACTCGTGAGGACTATTTTTTCCATAACAAAAGGTTTGCATATCTGTATTTTGGAAGCTCTTTAAGCCATGGTCCCTCATTGAAGCAAAGCAAACAGGTCAAACACACACGGTCATCATTTAAAGTTTTGGTTTAGTAGTTCAAAGAATCGCAAGGACTAGTGACTACATTCAGGTCCAGTTCACACCAAGAATGATAACTATAAAGATAATTATAACAAATAATATCAGCATCCATGCATTCTTTTCATGATAAGCAGTGGCACGTGCTGCAGTTTTAAATGCTCAATGCTCAAAGTGGATTCCAACCTGCTGTAAAACCTAACAATGTATTTACTCAATTAAATTGAGTTCACTGCACTCAAATAATACTGAAAAACTTGAAGTGGCTTGAATGACTGAAACAGAACTCAAACTGAATGAGTTATAGAACATTTCAGATCCCAGAATGATAATTGAATAATAATTGTAGTTAAGTGATCAATTAAGTGATGATTGATCATTAGTGATGAACACCTGCTGTTAACAAGCAGAATCACTGAAGGAAAGAGAAACACAAGAACTACAAGGTTTAAGGTCACCATGATGGAGATCAGCGCTTGCTTTAGTTGGGCTCTTGACCCTTGACAATCAAGTACAAGTTTTTTTTTGGCTACTGTAATTGAGTGTTTATCAAACATTTGTTATGGCACAAAATTCAAGGAAAAGTATGATTGGGAATGGTGGTCAAGGTTTGATGATGACAATCATCATTTAATGACTTGATTTACTGATCTCATTCAGAGTCTAGTCTCTGATTAAAAGGGAAACGAATTATTAGTTTGATTTGAAACTGAGATTCTACATCATAAGAACAATGTTATGACTATCAGATAATGTGAAGAATTTTACAGAAAATGTAATTCATTACAAAAACTAACACAGATATCATGAATCAGCATATGAATCTCAACAATATTCATACTGCAAAGCATGCTGGGTAATACAAAACTTATCCATGCAGCATGAATAATTTTTTAATGGTCACAATTGTTGAGATTCATATCCTGATTCTTGATGTCTGTGTAAGTCAGTTTGATACCATAGAGGTTTATAAAATCTGATTGTAACAACAAAGGGCCTTACAGCAGAATCACAGTTCTTTTATAATGAATAATACAAGTTATATATCACCTGTTTAATCGGAGATTATTCTTTAGAAAAGATTAGAGAATCACGACACCAAATGATAATTCATCTTTCCATAAATCATCATCAAAACACAACCACATGTTCATATTTTCTTTTGGCTTTTGTGCCATAACAAATGCGTTACATAAACACTAAGTTACAGCAGCCAGAGGAATAACTGGTGTTATAAAGTCAAGGGTCAAGAGCCCAACTAAAGCAAACACTGACCACTATCATGGTGTCTTTGAATGAAAAAAAATCATCATCTAAACCTCTGTTCATTCAAAATAACACCTTCTGTAGACGCATAATACAACTCAAACTGGTTAGTAATAAGTGAAGCTGGTAATGCTTTTTGTGGAGTTGTTCAATCCTCCTCTGAGATCTTCACAGATTTAAACATATTTTATCTTCAGTGATTTCATCTAATGTTGTGGCTGGAAATCAGTTGTAGTTCTTGTGTTTCTCTTTCCTTCAGTGATCCTGCATGTTAACAGCAGGTGTTCATCACTAATGCTCAACAATCACTTCATTAATCACTTAATTAATCACTTAATTTCTTGACTGCAATATCTACTTTTAGTGAACTCAACTGAAATAATTTCAGAGTACTCATAACTATTGTTTGTTATAAACTTAAATGAATTGAGGTAATAAGTTTCCTCAAATGTAATGAGTTAGCTTAACTCATTGGATTGGACTTTGTCTGTGATATTGTGAGCTAGCAGTAACTGCAAGTGCTCTGAGTTCATTTAAAGTTTGTCATTTCACTGTTTTTACTCAATAAAGTGAAGTTTCAGCTATATACAGTATTAAATGCAGTGTAAAGTTTAATTGTGTATTAAGAAATATTATTGTTTTAGTAAACTCGAATAAAATAAGTTCAGAGTACTCATAACTATTGTTTTTTATAAACTTTAATGAATTGAGGTAATCTGTTTCCTCAAATGAAATGAGTTAGCTTAACTTGTTGGGTTTTACTATCAAGCTGTACCTAATAAAGTGGCCAGTGAGTGTATATATATATTTTGAGCAAGGAGAGAGTAACTCATATACAGCGGTTAATGGGAGTGGGCAGTTCTTTTGGTGCAATTTGCTTGCCACAATTCTGATTGGTGAATTCTGTATGGTCTGAATGAGATTACTTTGCAGAATCATGGGTAATAATTTTTTTATGTTAAAAAATTATTTTTAAATAAAATGCAAGGCTGATGTTTCCTTCAAAAGCATACACCATTGATTAACAACCTCCTAGCTG
The DNA here is from genome assembly GCA_030578275.1 of Meda fulgida. Classification (NCBI taxonomy): domain Eukaryota; kingdom Metazoa; phylum Chordata; class Actinopteri; order Cypriniformes; family Leuciscidae; genus Meda; species Meda fulgida. The sequence goes on from CM060624.1 coordinate 27,898,025, forward strand.
ACAGGTCAGTCATGAAAGGTTTATAAGTTAGCTTTAAAATAAATTCCCCTATACTGTAAAACCCAACAAGTTAAGCTAACTCATTTCATTTGAGTAAACAGATTACCTCAATTAATTTAAGTTTATAAAAAACAATAGTTATGAGTACTCTTAACTTATTTTATTTGCGTTTACTAAAACAATAATATTTCTTAATACACAATTAAACTTTACACTGCATTTAATACTGTATATAGCTGAAACTTCACTTTATTGAGTGAAAACAGTGAAATGACAAACTTTAAATGAACTCAGAGCACTTGCAGTTACTGCTAGCTCACAATATCACACACAAAGTCCAATCCAATGAGTTAAGCTAACTCATTACATTTGAGGAAACTTATTACCTCAGTTCATTTAAGTTTATAACAAACAATAGTTATGAGTACTCTGAAATTATTTCAGTTGAGTTCACTAAAAGTAGATATTGCAGTCAAGAAATTAAGTGATTAATTAAGTGATTAATGAAGTGATTGTTGAGCATTAGTGACAAACACCTGTTGTTAACATGCAGGATCACTGAACGAAAGAGAAACACAAGAACTACAACTGACTTCCAACCACGATATTAGATGAAATCACTGAAGATAAAATATGTTTAAATCTCTGAAGATCTCAGAGGAGGATTGAACAACTCCACAAACAGCATTACCAGCTTCACTTATTAACCAGTTTGAGTTATGAGTTATTGAGTTATTTGAGTCATGCGTCTACAGAAGGTGTTATTGTGAATGAACAGAGGTTTAGATGAAGATGATTTATTGGGTTTCATTTAAAGACACCATGATAGTGGTCAGTGTTTGCTTTAGTTGGGCTCTTGACCCTTGACTTTATAACACCAGATTTTCCTCTGGCTGCTGTAACTGAGTGTTTATATAACACACTTGTTATGGCACAAAAGCCAAAAGAAAATGTGAGCATGTGGTTGTGTTTTGATGATGATTTATGGAAAGATGAATTATCATTTGATGTCTTGATTATCTGTTCTTTTCTAGAAAATAACGTCTGAATAAACAGGTGATATATAACTTGTATTATTCATTATAATAGAACTGAGATTCTGCTGTAAGGCCCAGTGTTGTTACAATCAGATTTTAAAAATCTCTGTGCTATCAACCTGACTTACACAGACATCAAGAATCAGCATATGAATCTCAACAATGGTGGCCATTAAAAAATTGTTCATGCTGCAATGCATGCTGGGAGCCATGGATAAGGTTGTATTATGGTAGTACCGAGCATGCTTTGCAGTATGAATAGTTTTTTAATGATCACCATTGTTGAGATTCATATGCTAATTCATGATATCTGTGTTAGTTTTGGTAATGAATTACATCTTCTGTAAAATCCTTCATATTATCTTAGTCATAACATTGCTAGTTCTTATACTGTAGAGTCTCAGTTTCAAATCAAACTAATAATTTGTTATCCTTTTAATCAGAGACTAGACTCCTAATGAAAAAGTGAATCAAGTCATTAACTGATGATTGTCATCATCAAACCTTGACCATCATTCCCAATCATACTTTTGCTTGAATTTTGTGCCATAACAAATGTTTGATAAACACTCAATCACAGCAGTCAGAGAAAAACTTGTACTGTAAAGTCAAGGGTCAAGAGCCCAACTAAAGCAAACGCTGATCTCCATCATGGTGACCTTAAACCTTGTAGTTCTTGTGTTTCTCTTTCCTTCAGTGATTATGCTTGTTAACAGCAGGTGTTCATCACTAATGATCGATCATCACTTAATTGATCACTTAACTACAATTATTATTCAATTATCATTCTGGGATCTGAAATGTTCTATAACTCATTCAGTTTGAGTTCTGTTTCAGTCATTCAAGCCACTTCAAGTTTTTAGTATTATTTGAGTGCAGTGAACTCAATTTAATTGAGTAAATTTATTGTTAGGTTTTAGAAAATTCCCCATTATAATCATCTTAACTGTCGGTGTGTGAATGAGTGAGTGAATGGGTGAATGTGAGGCAAAATGTAAAGCGCTTTGGTGGCCATTGGGCCTGTGAAAGTGCTATATAAATGCAGTCCATTTACCATTTACCATTTTAACCGCAAACACACCCATTCTCTGATCAAACAGCTCCTTACATCTACACCTTTATGGTCAGAGCACGTGATTTCCAGTAAAGATGGTGTTGTGTTTGCTCATTGTAAATGTAGATTAAGTTGGAATTCAGGTTAATAAAACAAACTATGGCACAGGAGTTGCCCATGCCAAGCTAGTGCACCTGGTTCCAAGATGAGTTCTGCAATACTATCTACCACGTCTATATCCCGTTTCCGAAATGCGATTTAACTTGCTCTTATTTGTTTACAAGTCTGCACAGTGCACAAACAGTTTCTTCTGAAGTTACAGTGTTTCCTTGAGAACAAAGGATAAGCGAGTCGGGTACTAATGCATGAATTATGTTGTCAGTCAGTCAGGTTTTTTTCCCTTTGTGTTTTTATTGCTCTTAGGGCATTTTTCAAAGAGATTTTCAGATGCCCACTTGAGTGGACAGTATGCGTTTATGGTTTAAACTGAAGAGATACTGTATTAAATAATGCAATAATCAAACAGATATAGTGTGTGTATTTAACAAACCAATTAATACAATTATATAAAATCATGAGAAAACTATAAAATATATACAAAAAAGTAATTAATTACAAGTACTGTGCATTACGTAATCAGTTTACTTTTTTGATGTTACGAGTCAACATCCACATCCGTTGTTATTTAGATCAAAGGATAGGCCTACGTGTCAAATCAAACACTAGCCTATATCAACTCCAATTCATGTCACATATAATAAATTCAATATTTACCCGTGTTTGTTTCATGGCTGAGGAATCATGATAACCCGGTTGTTTATAAATTTAAAGCTACAATAGGCTATGTAACTTTTGTCCCACAATCGGTTAAAAACTAAAACTGCATGCATGAGTCAGTCTTGTGGAAATATTTTGTTTTGGTTCTTCTCTGAGTTTCGAGGCGCCAATGTAAACAGAACATCTTATCAGAGCAGATGGACAAATAAATAACGGCTTCTTTGTTTTTACAACCTGTGATTCCCGGAGGTGTGTCGTTTTTAATGGTCCATGGTTAATTTTTCTCGTTCATTGTGACAACAAACTTGCAGCTTCGCGCTAGAGTCGGAACTATTTTCTCCACAGACGAGACGTGACGTGACAAGCACTTCGCGCGAAATCTGCTTTAAAATATAGCTTCATTATACAACAACACAACAGAATAGACTAAGTGTATTTGGGTAAAGTAAAGATATTATAAGATTTTTTGCACTCTATCATTACCATACTAATATCATTTTTATAATCAAAAAGTTACATTTGTAGGCTACATTTTCCTGTTTAATACTTTTACATATTGGAGGGCGTATGCAGTTTATGTTTACTTATGTATAAACAATTTTGGTACAGTTCCACATCGATGTCAAATAGGTGCATGTGTTGGCAATGTTTGATGTCTAGTAGGTCAGTGTTGAGGTATTGTCAAATAGGTTGGTTTACCACAGTCATTTTCTGTAAACACGGAAAACTCACATATACTTGCACGCTGCTGCTCGTCTTGTGTAAACTGTCAAGGGTCTTTTCTTCAGTGCTGGTAAAAACATCACGTCACTCTTGGACATCTCCTCCTTTAATGACTTAATGTCATTTCAACAGGCTAGCACGCGATAGGGAATAGCTGAAATGTTTTTTGTGACATTGCAAAATCGCTGTTGGAGGCCAAGTCTGCCTGTGATGCTGCTGAAGGGCTCTTGGCCACCAGCCAACAATCAGCGTCTCAGTCTCAAAAACAAAGAACACAATCGCGCGCACGCAGCGTAAAATAACAGCAGTGACGCGAGCGCCATCTGTTGCATCTTCGAATAAATACAGGAACAGATGTGACGTTAAACGCATTTGAGAAATTGAGGCCTGGTTTCAGAGACAGGATTAGGCCTTAGTTCAGTTAGGACATTTAAGTAGCTTTTATAAATGTGCCTTAGAAAAAAAAACATTACTGGTGTGCATCTTGAGACAAAACAATGGCACAAACATATTTTAAGATATGATAGTTGATTTCAGTTAAAACAGCTCACATGCATTTTAGTCTGGGACAAGGCTTAAGGCTTGTCTGTGAAACCGGGGGTAAATATATGTGTACTGTACACATGATTTTACACATATTGCACTATTCATTTTATTATACATCATCATCATCATCATTATTATTATTATTATTATTATAAATAATACAATAAAAAATAGGCTATGTGATCCCACAGTTTCAAGCTTAACGTCTTAGGTTTGGCATAATGACAAGAAGGAGCTGCTTTCACAGTGATATGATTTTATTTTTTACTAGTATTTCATTAATGGTCGCGCTAACAAAAAGAAATCAAACGATTAGCTCCCTCTGGTGTACATACACAGTCCATTTTTAAGCCCTCAAAATAGTTAATTAAAACAGATTGTGCAACTAAAAACATCTACAACATACAGTTCCTGAATTACATTTTACAGAGGTTTCTTTCACTGGTTAACTGGTTGTTGACATCATGAAATGTAATTTACTGCACTCACTGAAAAGGTCCATACAGCACAGATCACAGATTTTGTCCAATACATAAAACTATGTATTATAATGCATAGCTTTAACATTTTAACAATCCAGCAGTTAGCAAATAAAATGTGGAAATTGTCCTCTGATGTACAACTATCCCTTAGTTTCAACATTAACAGAAATACTATATATATATATATATATATATATATATATATATATATATATATATATATATATATATATATATATATATATATATATATATATATATATATATATATTATTTAATGGGGTCATACTGGTAATTACTGGTAATTACTTTAAAGTCTTTATAACTTTGTCACCATTTATTGAGTCCTGAAGAGTGACAAAATTTACTCCACAATCTCTTGAAAATGTTGCCAATCAGGACATGAACGTGAAGTAAGCCTTCAAGGAATTTTTAAAAAGGGAAGTTTTACCTCCAACCAGAGATGTGTATCGTTTATGGAAGCTACTTCCTCAATCATGTGGTGAGAGGCATCCAGATTATTGCAAGAGAGATTACCAGCATTAATAACCATAAATTAATATGCAGCATGCGAGAGAACATGTCAAAATAGTTTAATAGGCCTATATATTTTTAAAAATCCATTTGTCACACTTCAGGATTATTGAAACGAACTAGCAAAAAGTTGATCAAATGTGAAAAACTTGGTGATCATCTAAACAAACACTTTCTCTTATTATAATGAGAAGATTTTCAGTCTAAATTCTTGATGTTGGGAAAAAAAATCATGTCCATTTGTGAACATACCAAGTGAAAATGTTAATTGCTGGGTCATATTTGAGTTTGGAACAAGTGGTGGTAATCCCATACAAATTAATTTATTATATTAGTAAATTCATGTACTGGCTTTTAGAGGTTTTTCTTGGATGTAATGTTTCTGCACAGCCAATCAGAGCTCGGTGAATTATTTTATCCACACAAAGCCAATATGTGTCCCAAAGTTGAGTCCATCTCTTAAATGGGAGAAGAATAATTCAGGATGGCATGAAGTGCACAGTGTGGAATCAGACTGATGTGGGATCCTGATGTCCTCGATGTGTGCAGGCTTAATCCCACCTCTCTCCAGCAGAATTCTAAAAGACAAAGCATGATTGGTTGGTTGACATGATCCAGTTTAATAGATGCAAGATAAAGTAACGTTCTAAAAGTCTTAAAGAAATAGTATGTTTTTTTTAACAATTATTTTTAGAAATGATAACAAGCTTAATTTTAATAGCGCAAGCTACTTATAGTGCTTTACATAGTTAAAACAACCTATGTATTGTTATATATTTCTTATTTATTTTTAATTATATACATTATAAATGTTTCATATTTTCAAGCTAGTCAACAACAGCACAAGCACACCTGCATGTACTAAAGTATTCAACCAAGAGACTATCACTTTGCTAAGGAATACAAAGGTTACTTTTAAAAATATAGTGATTATAGACTTAATGATATTTGACCAATTGTCAAACGAACCACCGGCTCTACTCTTCAGTACAATGGTAACCCCAAAAACTCACACATACCAGAAAACCTTTTAAATTAAAACATAATGGAGCATTAAACACTAACAGATCTCGCCTGTGTGTATGTGTGTGTGTATATATATATGTGTGAACATACATTCACATTTATATGGGAACATGTATGTGCAATATATGTACACAATAAAGGATACAACTTTGTGAATATTACATGTAATGCTATTTTTGTCTTCAATATAAATATTTTATATTCATTAATCTAAAGCCATACGTGGTCAATGCATATATTGCAGTATATTGAAAAATATAAGCACTAGTTTCCCATATATGGAAATGTATTATGTAATATATCGCATTGTATTTTGCAGTTTATTCCCATATATATTTTTGTTTTTCGAAAGGGTGCCGCGACACAGTATCCATTTTGTTTACATCCACTTCCCCCGTGAGGTACTAAATCAGGCATGATAATCTTAAGAATATCTTGTAGTTTGTGATGTGCCACGATTTTCAAATCTTGTTGTATGTGCAGGTTTGAGACCTAAAAGAAGGAAATCTGTGAAGATTTTCCTTATGTGCATGATACAATGCAAGCAGATTTAACAACCGGTTAAGATGTAAAAACTCCTGTAGTCTGAGCCCGGCTTTAGTCTGCATACATGTGTGCGTCCACTTTCCCCAGGGAAATCATCAGTATTTGTTTCTGCTAATATTCTAACAGAGATATATTGCCTTTTACATAAATCACCTTCCTCCTAGAGGTGTCCATTACTGTGAGTCACTTCAGGGAATGACTCGACCTATACGTGAGTGACACAGAGGACTGAGGGATCAATAAAACAGGTCTCTGGAGTACAGTTGAAGTCAAACCAGGATTCTGCTGGTTGACCTTTGACCTCTACCTGGTTGCGAGTCTGATGTCGACATAAGGTGTAGATGAGTCCATGTTTCTAACACAGTCTGGGTGTATGGCATGAAACTCTCTGGCCGAATCTTTCTCCAGAGTAAAGCAGCATGGCCCAACAGAAGGCCCGATCACACACACAATGTCTGCAGGCCTGCTGCCAAACTCTGACACCATGGCTTTCACTGTTGCCATGGCAATTCCCATTAGGGTCCCCTTCCAGCCTGGGACACACACAACATATACAAGATAAACAATTGTTACATTATGCTATAGCTGGTCAAATAATTTCTGGCATACTGTAGATGTTATGTATAAACACAGAAAATGATTATACTGTATGTATCTAACTCTGATATAGCATGAACACGGATTATGTAAGCACAGCACTGAGAAAAACTCAATTGCATTAACCCTTCACGGAGTACTCCAATAACTGAATTTCAGATAAAACACATTGATTTATATGTGTGTCTGCGTTCTGATTGAAAATGCACTCATTTGGAACAGCCTGCAATGCCATCACGCACACACGCATCATGCTTTATAGTTTCAGGTATAAAGACATAATATACTTCTGTAAATAATGTACTTTCATTTAATATACGTGTGTACTGTATATAACGTGTTTATATAAATATTAAATTGTTATTCATTTAAATCATGCAAATTTAGATTTTTGAGAACACTAAACTGAGTGATAGATGTATGTTCTGATGTCTAATATGAAAAAAACTAGATATGTATTTAAGCTGGTTTTAACCATAATCATGATACTGTAACTGTCACGTCTCATGCACTTTATACCCCTCAAACAACCATATTCAAAACTACGGAAGCCTGTTTCCGCCACGGAAATAAAAAAGTATATATTTGTATGTAATTATGACTTTTGACTTTCTAGCAATTGCGAGTTATAAAGCCAGAAATGTGTAATATAAACTCACAATTGTGAGAAAAATTCGGAGAAAAAAATCACAATTGCGAGATATAAACAATTTTTTTCTCAGAATTCTGAGATATAAACTCAAAATTGCGAGTTTATAATTTTTTAATTTTTAATAAGTTTATAATTAATTTTTTTATTGCAGTTGTGTTTATATCTCACAATTCTGAGTTTATTACTCGCAGAAAAAAGAATTGCGAGATATAAACGTAATTGTGAGAAAAAATTCGCAATTACCTCAGTGGCAGAAACAATCTTCCATACAAAACACACCTGGGACTAAATACAGTACAGTTCAAACAATTCAGTGAATTTATGATTCTTATGATCTTTAAAACTTGTGTTGTAAATGTTTATGCTTAAATGCGTGAAATTAGTTTAGTTGCACAAATAATAATTGGCTACATATGAATTTACTATTTTTATTTACAAAACTTTAAATAAATAAAAACTATTTAAATTATAAAAAAATATTATTATTAAATATATATATATATATATATATATATATATATATATATATATATATATATATATATATATATATATATATATATATATATATATATATAAAAATCTAACAGAAATCTAAACAGAGTTTGCATGTGTGTTTAATGTTTTATGGCCCTTGTATGATATAACAGAATATGGAAAGAACAGATCAGGAGGAAAGAACACATCACTTTTATTCAGACCCAAATTGAGCAAAAATATGCATTTTGGTGTATATGAATTTATTCAAGCTACTTTAGTACTGGAGTGAAGTGCAATGACCGGTGGGTAAATTACCTTCTCCACTTCCTGTGAAGTGAAACTATTCTCTTATTCCCTTTATGGCGTTCGCAGTGCCATAAAAACTAGTACATATGGTCGAATGGAACGCACCTTTTGATTCAGATTATATGAACACATACACATACGAGTTGAATCACTATAAGGTTATGCAGACCTAACCATAATAAATTATTTAAATTATTAAAGTGAAACCTGTCAACCAGAAAATGTCATATATCACTCTAAAATCAAGTGAACAGAAGTAGAAATTATACATATATTTTTTAAGAAAATCAAGGCTATTTATAGGAGCATTTAGATTTTTTTGCATTGTGATGAGCCTAACCTGCATGTGCCACTCCAGTGACCTTTCTCACGGGGTCAGTGAAGAGCAGCGGCATGCAATCGGCCCCTGGAGCTGCTATGACAACGCCAACCTGATTGGTCACCATCCCGTCGTAACTGTCGGGGGCCGATTTGCCCATCACCCACACATCACTGGCATGATTGCACTGAAGTCAATAACACAAGCAATATGTAGAAAATGTTTAGTGTGAAAGATCAATGAAGTGAGACAGTTTTTAAAGAACTTCTTTGGCAGAGTTTAGGGTAACATTTTATTTTGATGGTCCCTTTTGAACATTCTGGTGACTATAAGTAACTTTGCAACTACATGTCAACTAACTCTCATAGAGTATTAGTGTACTGTCTGCTTAATATCTGATAACTCTTTATTGTGATGGTCCTCCAACAGACAGTCTACTGACTATAAGTAACTATGCAACTACATGTCAACTTATTCTAACCCTAACCCTACCAGTCTACTAATACTCTACTAACACTCTAATGAGAGTTAGTAGACATGTAGGTGCAAAGTTACTTAGTCAACAGAATGTGTTAAAGGGACCATCCAAATGAAGTGAAACCGAGTTTAGAAATGCAGTGGTTTGTGTTTAAAGTTATGATATGCTGCTTTGCTCCTAGACTGACTTCCTCATATTTTCTTTGTGGTAAAGTACCTTTATGAGGTTGAACTGCTGAGGGGTAAAGCCAGCCCGCAGGCCGAGCCGGCGCAGGTTCTCAGACACCACAGCTCTGGGGTCTTTGCGCCGGGGGTTACAGAAGAGGTTCAGTGAGCTCAGGGTGCGGATGTAGGAGATTCCTCCAGCCCGAGTGGTGAAGCCATGACCAAAGCAGTCTGTGAATTAGGAGGAAATAGATATATTCGCTGCTTCTTTGTCTCTGCTTACTCTGGACATTCACACAGAAAACACTCGCTGGCTGTATTTTCCTTCACTATCTGTTCCAATCATCCAAAAATCCCACAAAACCTAATTGAACATATTTAAAACAATTTCTAAGGCCTCTAAATTATCAACATTATCAAAACTTTGCTGGGAAACCTACAATCTACTACATGCCTTCTGCCCACTAAATAGTTTATACTTTCTCAGAAAAAAAAGGCTTTTTAGTGTAATTGTAAAAATGTCCCCCTTCAGGTTGTGTTACACGTGTCTTTTTGCAGTGAAATGTTGTAAAACGTAGTAACTTTTATATTGTTTGAATATTTCAGAATGAACACTTACTAGACTGAAGCAACTTAGGTTTATTTGATTATACATACATAAGTAAAAAAAAAAAAAATCTTAAAATGTATGTATCAAATATGATACAACAGGCTTTTGGGGAGCATTTATTTGTTTATCTCTCAATCATCATTGTATTGCATTACATTTTATATTTATTGATTTTATCATAAAACTATTTAAATATCATCTTAAAATAAAGTATAGAGTGACAACTGATATAGTGACAATCTGTTATAGTGTTATAAAAATCTAATTTATTTAAATTACAAGTTACATTACATTTTACTTTTTGGCCATAAAAATAACAGTATCTCCACCAAACTGCATATTTGGGTCTATGAATAAAATTGTGTTCTTTCCTCCTCAACATGAGCTCCATATTCTGCTATATCATACAAGGGCCATAAAACATACAAAAAGCATAAAATACATAGGCAAACTTTGTTTAGGATTATTTTAGATTTTTTTTTCTATTTTTGTAATTTTTTAATGAACGGTTCCATTAAAAAAATATGTTTTTTCTTACTATTATTTCATATGTCAGGCTTTACAGCGTTAATAATAATAATTTTATTAATAATTTAAATAGCATTTTATTTATTTAAAGTTTTATAAATAAAAATAATACATTTGTATGTAGAAAAGTGTGCACTAAACTAATTTCAAACTTTTAAGCATAAGCATTTACAACAAAAGTTTTTAAAGATCAAAATAATAATAATTCACTCAATATTTGTAACTGTATTACTGCGTATTTATTATTCCAAATTAAATTATGCCAGCCCTCAATCTCATAGTTCCGGTTTTGTAGACAGTGAACATAACTTTCACATTTTTACTATATTACTAGTTCAATAAAAAGCATGCAAAGTAAATAGTAAGGAACATACTTAAGCATAACCTCAAAGGAAAAAATACGCGTATAATGTGATTATGAAGATTGAAGAAGAACACCGCCAACCTGAAATTACAGACGACCTGAGAAGTGTAATATCTCCTTTGACCGCTGGGAGGCGCTGTAGAAACGTGCAGAGCTCGTGTTTAGCGTCAGCCTGCTGAGTGCTGATGTCTGTGTGTGTGCAGATACCCGGGGGACACGAGTCGCAGGGCACACTGTCATATATCATATAGTACTCAAAACGATATGCAGAAGTGAAGAGGAGCTCCTGGTAGACCTGCAACAATGCTCTCCCGTGGCTCGAGGTCATGATCTTCACATTACTAATGTCATCTTTGTCTATAGCCTGTTTGAATGAGTATAACGAGGCTGAAAGAGAGCTTTTGCACAGGACCTGTGGGGAATTGCTGAAACCGATAAACATCTCCAGAACAGAGCTTCTTGGAAATCTGTCAGTCCCCACGGAGCTCTCTGGATCTTCTATGACGAAGACAGGTTCCTGTGAGCCATTGTCGGTCAGTGCACAAAACTTGCTGATGCGCCTTTTCACACAGATGTCGTATTCTGAACTGCGGATATGTGTGAGATCCACAAGAGTAACTGCAGACATTATCGCACACAGACACGCTTGCTTCGCTCTCTAAGGGATGGAAGTGGACGTGCAAACATACCACACCTGGTTATATGAGTTTCAAACGAGGAACTTTTTTTTTCTATACCATGAAAATAAAATTTCCAAAGTCTCAATCACTTCCTGAAAACAGTGTAGCGCCGCCCTCAGTGGAAACTCCTCACCAGACGAGCGCCTCCTGTATACAGCCATTGATGTATTTCTCACGCGACGTATGATTGACATTTCTCAGATACAGAATTTCCAGTCAGTTGCTACAGTTTGTTGAGTTTTCATTTTACCCCTTGGCTGGCTGTGGTTTTTAGTCAGGTGAGATTTCCTCATAAACTTACACACACACACACACACACACACACACACACACACACACACACACACACACACACACACACACACACACACACACACACACACACACACACACACACACACACACACACACACACACACACACTTTTATATTAGATGCAGTACAATGGGGCTAAAGGCGTACACAACAATTCAGCTCTGCACTTTTCTTAAAGGTTTAGTTCACCCAAAAACCCATCACTCACCCTTAAGCCATCCTAGGTGTATATGACTTTTTTCTTTTAGCCAAACATAGTCAGAGTTATATTAAAAAAAAAATATCCTGGCTCTTCCAAGGTTTATAATGGGAGTGAACAGTTCCTGAGCTTTTGAAGCGCAAAAAAGTGCATCCATCCATCATAAAAGTAATCCATAAGGCTACTGGGGGTTAATAAAGGCCTTCTGAAGCAAAGCGATTATTAACTATAATACCAGAAGTAAGTTACCAGAAGCCAGTGATTATATTTAATAAAGTTATAAATATGGATGTTTTTCTAATAAAAATGCATCGCTTCGCTTTAGAAGGCCTTTAGCAAACCCCTTTACCCTTTAATGTCCCTTCAGTGTTGTTTTAATTGCTAAAAACTTTTCAATTTTACTTTCCATTATGTTAGTATTTTGTAGTGTCAAGTCAGTTTGTTTCAAAACAGCTTTACAGTGATAAACAGGAAAGTAATTCAATGATGCAAACAATTCATTTCGGCTGTACAGCAGCTCTAAAAGAAACTGTCATTGTTCAGCTGAAGTCAGTTCAGTGTTGATTCAGTTCCATTGTAAAGATCATCAGTTATTAAATTAGTTCATTTCATAAAGCAGTTCTGCAAAAAATGATGTAATTGAAATGATGACACATCCAGCTCAGTTCAGTTCTCATTCAACAGCTTCAGTGCAGTCCACTCAATAATATTGTTAAATATTAAGTGTCCCCAACTAAGCAAGCTAGAGGCAAGGAACCCAAACTCCTTCAGGTGACAGAATGGAGAAAAAAACCTTGGAGAAACCAGGCTGTGTTCCTTTATCTAACAAATACCATAAGCCATTTGCATCAAACCCCAGCAATAGAAAAAATATAAGAGTGCTCCCAATAATGTCCTTACAGTTACAAAAAGTTTTTTTTTTGTTGCAAATGGCTGCAGGTCCTCACGTTATCTTTCAGGAAGTGACATAATTTTTGGTGAAAAAACAACAGCACAAACATTAGTAAACAATCATCAGTAGATAAATTCTGTGTTGTTTTGTGATATTCAATGTTCTTAGTATGCATTTCATTGTTTGATTATAGAAATCATTTGGATATTGTATCGACTGAGATAGATCAGACACAATTATTTGTTATCTTTAAAAAATAATCCATAATATCCCTCACCCAACAAACAAACCATGGGCTAGAGCTAACCACAACTAACACACAGGCAGAACCAGGTGTCCGGTCACAAGACACAAGGCCCTATTTTAACAATCTAAGCGCACGGTCTAAAACGCACGGTGCAATTGCACTTAGGGCGTGCCCGGATCCACTTTTGCTAGTTTAACGACGGGAAAAATGGTCTAAAAGGGTTGTCCCTATTCTCTTTGTGAGTAATGGGTGTGTTTTGGTCATAACGTGCAATAAACCAATCAGAGTCTCATCTCCCATTCCCTTTAAAAGCCAGTTGCACTCGCGCCATGGCGGATTGCTATTTACATGGCGGAATTTGCAAGCGGAAAGACTGAACGCGTCTCCAGAGAGGAAACAGATCTACTTGTGCACAAGGTTAAAGCGTGCAAGCAGACCATCTACGAGACAAGCCAGATTCCACCATATCTTTACACAATAATTATCTTTTACATTGTAATCCTTTTATTTGTAATATTTGGCATGTTTGTGTGCTGCTGTGCGTCCCTGTGCGTGTCATAAGCAGAGTGTACGCGCGTTGTGGACCCACCTATAGGTGCATATTATTAATGCGCCCTTTAAATTATTATGCGCCATTGACTTTTGACCAGGTTTTTGTTGGTCAATGGCGCAGTCTATTTCAGTTGCCTCAAAATAGCAACTCACCAACAATACGCCTCAACACACCTCGTTTTCAGATCAGCTTGTCCATGAGCGAACAGATGGGTGCAAATGCATTTGCTATTTAAACAACGTGGCGAAGGATGTGAAAATGATATATTTTAATATAGAAATATATAGAATTCTATATATAAACCTATTCTATACATAACCATTTTTGTACATTTATATATATGTAAATATACTTTTTTTTTTTGCCCGACCACAACCCCCCGTCTTCGGAGGTCAACTTTATTTTTATTCATATAATGGTTTTAGAGAAAATGTCAATGTAGAGGGATATACAACGTAGAGTCATAATATAGAGACAAGGAGGTACACATACAAATGGTCAGATAGACACACGGCCAGACGGACAAACCAACAGATAGACAGACAAACAGACAAACCAAATATATTTGGGGGGAGGAGGGGGGGGGGGGGGGTAGAAAACAATGGAAGGGTAGAGATAATTGAGGGGGGGGGGGGGGGGGGGGGGTAGAAAACAATGGAAGGGTAGAGATAATTGAGGGGGAGGGGGGGAGAGGGGGTAAAGGGGAAAGCACGTGGTTTACATTTACTGTTGAATTTGTAAAAAAGTTATGAGGGGATTCCAGGTTTCTTTAAAGGCAGATATATTGTTCATTTTATGAGCTATGGTTTCTTCTGTCAAAATAAAGTCTGTAATTAAATTAATCCAGTGGGTGAAATGGCAAGATGATTTCGATTTCCAGTTTTGAAAGATTATTTTTTTAGCGACTGCTAGAGAAACATAATATACATAACCACTTGAGAAATGTATAAACTTGTATCCAATTTTCCATCTTTTAAAAGGTTTCTCTTTTATAAGGTTTGGCTTAAGTATTAATTCAAACTCTTTTGGATTAATGTTTCAGAATTGCATACTATACTAAGATCACAAGTGTAGCATGTTTGGTATCTATGAACTCCAAATTTCGTCCCCTATTTGTTAACTTACATTACATTTAGCTAACTCTAAGGTTCTTATCTTAAACACCCAATCAAATTAAATATGCAAATGTGCTGCAAGAACACAAAGTGCCGTAAATTTTCCCTCAGAAAGCTTAAGTACTGCTTAAGGTTATAAAGCCCCCGCACAGATTCTACTCCCTCTTCCCTCTTCTCTGCATCTTCTGTTTGCCGTTCTGTGTGGCCTCTCTGGCTGGCGCATCTGCGCCGGCAGGCCTCAGTCTACATCCAGCCGTGGTCATGTCCTGAGAGCAGAAATACAGTCTGTGCTGGAAAAAGTTGCCGTGGAGAAAGTTCCCACAGAACGCAGTAAGCCAGGCCATGTAAACTATAAAACAATCATCGCGCAAATTCCCCCCGGGGATTGGTTTATATCATCGGATCAGAAAGATGCCTACTTTCATATCCAAATAGCCCCCACGACAGACTGTTCTTAAGATTCACGTTTGAGGGGGTGGCATACCAATATATAGTCCTTCAAATTGTGTAGACGCGGCTCGTTCCCCTTTCTGAGACAGGAATCTGGGCTTCAGGGTCAACTTTGGAAACAGTTTGCTGCTCCCCAGCCAATGGGGTGGTCTCTCACAGGAGCGCGCCTTGAAAATCCGGAGCATGTCAACCTCGTTCAAAGTGGGGCTTTTCACTCCCTCAAGAGGTTCAGAAGCTTCTGGGCCTGCTCCACATATGACCACTCCAGCTCTGGTTGAAGGGCTTTGTCCTACCCCATGCGTGGCGCACATACCAATACACTTTCAAGGTGACTAATGGCTGGACCCAAAGCCTTGGCCCCTTTGAAATCACCCCGCTTTTACCAGGATGGGGTCACGCTGGGCTCGGTTTTCAGAGGAAAGTGGTCGTGACAGACACCTCCAAGACGGGCTGGGGCGCCCAGTGTGACAGCAGTATTGCCTTCGGCTCATGGGTGACCCCTACGTTGAGTTGGCACACCAACAGCCTAGAAATTATGGTGGTGATTTTGTCCCTTTAAGGAGTTCCCGCCAAAACTCAGGGGTCATCATGTCCTGGTTCATTTGGACAACAGGACGGTGGTTGCCTTTATAAACCACCAAGGAGGTCTTAGGTCTCACCTTATGCACAGACTGGCGAGCCATCTCCTCCTATGGGCACAGAGGAAACTCAGCTCAGTGAGGGCGGTTCACATGCTGGGTTCCTTGAACGAATGAGCAGACATGCTGTCACACAGTGGACCGCCCCCCAGCGGAATAGAGACTCCACCCCCAGGCAGTCAAAGCGATATGGCGCCCCCTTAGTCAGGCGGATGTGGATCCCTTCACTAAGAAAGAGAATTCCCACTGCTAGAAATACTTCTCAAAGGAAATGGAAAGTTCTTTCCATCCCGATAAAAATGTGGGTGATAGTGCTATCAGCTCTTCCCCTTGTGGAGAACGAGCAGGCACCTCATGCACTTTGTCCCATCAGGGATTTAAGAGTGTATATTTAGCGCTTACCCGATTTCAGCAATCAGAGCAGTTGTTTGTCAGCATCGAAGGCGGTTGTAAAGGGCTGCTGGTCTTGAAGCTAAGGATTTCCAGATGGATTGTAGATTCAATAGCACTGGGCAATAGCGCTCCCCCTAGAGGTTAGGGCCCACTCCACTAGAGGTATGGCCTCCTCTTGGGCGTGGTCCAGCAGAATCTATTGGAGATATCTGTGCGCTGTCCACTTTCATCAGATTTTACAACCTGGACATCCCTGCTCTTCAAGCATGGGTGTTGTCAGTCTCAAATGTCTAAAAGTCTAAAATTGCGTACCATGTAGTCAGGCTCTGACCACAGTCTGAGCTTTTCATTATGCAGCTGATCACGGGGCCCTCAAGTGAGAGCCCCTAAGCTGACGGCTGGCAGAATGGCTTTCGTTCTGCTCTTGTAGCATGGTGCTATTGGATTGAGTTCCCCATAAGCGTTTGTGATCGAACACATTGCACGTAAAACGTATCGAAAGGATACGTTAATGGTTACTCATGTAACCCTGGATCCCTGAGATAATGTGAATGAACAATGCATAGCTTGCCATGGTACTACGCTGCACAGTGAATCATGCTATCGGCTCCTCAGTCGTAAGATTCTGACGAATGAAGATTCTGCATGGCTAATATAGGCAGCCAACCCCACCCCTTTATGTGGGCTGAAATGCCATTTGTTTGTGCACTTGCACAGAAGTGAACCAATCAGGATTCAGGATTCTGAGAAAACTTAGTTTTCCCCATAAGCAATGCTCTTTCCCAATATCTCAGCTGAAAATCCCAGGAAATAACTTAAGAAGTTATTGTATATTTTCCTATTTAACAGAAACTCCTGCATTATTTCACCATTTGAATAGAATGTAATTTATGGAGAACAATGCTCACAGGGGCACAACTGCTTGTTTTCTCTAGCAGTGGATGTTGATTACAAACACCTATAAAACTGCTTTTGTGAATTATACTTAATTTAATTAAGTTTTACAAACTTAAATTACAATATCATTATATTTCTGTAGCTGTTGGGTAAAAAAAGAAAACAATATAACCACACTGAAATACATTCAGGCCAGTTTCAGGTAATAACTTTAAACAAAAAATAGTGAATTGAATTCAACTTCGCGTTTTATTTAAAATTTCCTGAAAAGCCTTTAAGGACCATTTTCCATGTGTTGGGTAAAATGTATTTTTGTCCTTTATAGTAAATTTAACATTTCCCCAAAAGGTATAATACTCAAATCAGTAGGTCTATCAATAAACAGCAGGTTTCCACCATGATATCTTTCCACATATAGAGTGACAACATACAGTTAAATTAACTACATTTGACCCATAAAATGAGCACTATGGTTTAGAAATGCTACCATCAGAAGAGTCACATGTCTGTGCTTTATTTACAATAGGCTTTTATTGAAATAGGCAGTCCAGACTGTTGCATGACAAGGTTCATGTTTGTTCATAATAATATGATAACTAATGAGCATTAATGTCATCAGTTTTTAAACATGTCCTGCCACTTTACCTTAAACTATTTACTGTAAAATGTCAAGCTAAAGTGGAACAGAACAATATAATTTAGGTTAAGGTCATTTAGATTAAAGGTTTAATATTGTTGAGTTATATTATCTATACAGGCTTAAGAAGGGCTTTCATATATTAGTGAAATTCCACCATATTCCTCCAAATCCACCATACTGATGTCATGCAAATGAAAACATTTCCAGAATGGCCATAATAAATCGTTGCCTTTGACTTTCTCCATATATTCAAAGACAAATCAGTCAGGAAACTTGTTTTTTCCCGCTTTACCTTACATCATGGCTTCCTCGTAATTTTATGACGTGTCATAGTTTATCATTTGATAGGCTAACTAAAACATTTATCAAATACTGAGGTGTGTAGCAGTGGCCAACAGAGGGAGTACAATAACCAGATGATTTTGCCTTTACCCTGATCATCCATGGTGCTCTGACTCTGATCTGAAATATATGCAATAACTCTCTGTTAAATATCACTCACACTGTATCTGTGATCTTGAGCTTTGTGAATTTAATTTAAAATGAATACACAAGCACTAAACAGACCACAGCAACTAAATCTAAACGTGCATCATATTAAGTCACAAGACTAAATCTTGAAAAGTTTCTGAATGCATGCAAAGAACAGCAAATTTAGATTTAGACTCCTAAAAAAAAGAATCTATTTCAGTAGTAAGTCATGCAGTGAATATTGTCATGCATGCATGTTAGCCTACTATTTGACTCGCACAATAGTACTAGTGATGACCCCCATCACTAGTACTATAGTGCGAGTCAGACTATAGTACTAATATCTTAACACGCATGAATGACAATATTCACTATGACTTAGCCTACTTCTGGAATGAAAGAAGAAAAAAAATTGTGTAAGAACTTTGTTATTTTTCCTGACAAACAGACCGGGCACATAACACGTCAGTCAACTGACTCAATCGTGAATGACTTTTTATTCTTTGCCAGTTTTCAGAAAAATTGAAACAAATATGCATCAGTTTGATCAAAACGCACATAAACTGTTCAGTGGAGGCAGTTCACTGTGGACTCGTGCACGCCGATCCGTGTCGCGCGCGCCTGAGTCTCAGTCAGTCTCTCGCTCTCAGCGCGTGGAAGCAGCAGCAGCACTGAAGAGCAACGACGGCCAAGGTTTCGCCATTCAGCTTCATTTACCTTTATTTTGCAGGATTATCCCGCCGAATCGCACTGAAGCTCGGAAGAGGCTTGATTCAGAGCGGTAAGAGTCTTTCTTCATTCTTCAAGTGTTGCTGTTGTCCATATTCGCTCCTTGTGTCCGTCCCAGTCCTGATAGCGTCTGCTAGTTCCCATTCTTCTCATTTCATCAGACTGAGCTGTGCTCCATCACACTGTTTCCCCCTATCGAAGCATCAATAACATTTATGAGCCGCGTGCTCACTACATTTTGTCAACATTCCCTATTTTTTATAAATTGCGCGCGTTTCACTTGAGACGGAATTCATATTATTACTTGTTGAAATACTTGTTGAGACAGAATTATTATTATAAGCGGTTATATGTTGAATATTATATCAGTTTCGAAAGTTCAACGCGCAAATGTTTTGTTTTGGATATAGAGTTCACTGTAAAGAAAGCTACACAGACTCAATGAAGGACCTTATTTAGTGGTAAGAAACGAAAGACGGTCACAAACAATAAGTTTCTCGGCTTTGATATAATTTGAAATTGGCTGAAGACAAGATACGTTGGTTAAATGATGTTAAGAAGTGTTGAATGTCGTGACATTTGTGTAGTTTGTGTATTAATCGACGGGGTTTCGCGAGCGTCAGATGGTTCTCTGTAGAAACGCCGATGCCCTTGATATCGTCATGTCACCTGGGCAACCGCTTCAGCACCATGGAGAGAGTTCGCGGCTCAACGCTGCAAGAAACCAAAGTTATTTACTCTCATCTGGTTGATCTCTCAGCGAGCGGATTATCAACTTTTGTATTATGTTTGTTATTTTTTTTTATAAGTACGTCATCTTATAAGTCATATGACACTAATCTTATACCAAACAGACAAAACATTTTTTTTTAATTCATTTAAATTTACTATGAAATCAAAATGAGTAATTCTTATTTTTTATGGAATATAGCAGTTTATTATAAATGTTTTATCTGTGCACATCATCATTTTTTTGTTTAAATTCATGTGCCCTTATAATCTTTAATCAAATAAATTCCCCTCCCTCTTGCAGTCTCTTCTCTTCTCTTCTCTTCTCTAATGACGTGTTTACTGTTGTGAGGGCGGGGCAACCTGCCACTCACATGACATCACAGCATTAGCAAAACACAACGATCCAATCAATTCCTGATGGTCAAAATCAAGTCCCGCCCTACATCTTTTCTTGTTCGAGAAGCCGCTTCACTCATACACATTACAATAGAGGAGAAACGACTATCACAACTTCTGTTTCATGCTGACTTCATATTAACATTCTAAATATGTGGCTAATGATTTCTTTTAAATTACAATTTGTTTTGGTTCTCAGATTTAGTTGGCTCAATGAGTGGCTCAATTTGTCTTGAGTAAAGATGCTGTCGCATTTATTTACCTTTACACAGTGAAAGCAGCAAGTATCATTCTTAGTGCGTGTATTATGTATGTATGTTATGTTTATATTGTTTCGCGAGAACTGCACTGCACTTCTCTCACAATTGTGTAACTAGGAGTTGATTTTGAGCCGAGTGACTGAGCACTTTCAGCGGGGAAGGCCAAATATCTGCCACTCCGCTCCACTCATATACGCTGTTCCAGTCCGTATTTCAGCCTGTGCGCTGCTTAGCTACGTGCAAAGCTTGAAGCTTTCTTTGGCTTCTTTTGAAAGCAGTTTTGTTGACCGATAAGAAATACAAACCAGCTGGACAATTTCTTTCCAAAATTTAAACTGCTTGATTTAATTACTTGCATGTTGAACCTTTGTAAAAGCAATTGTATAAGCACATTGCTTTATATGCATGGTTTCCACTTAACAATTAATGCAATTGTAGTAATACAGCATGTAATATCACAAAGAAGCCAGTCTTCTGTTGAAATTAAGGATTAGAAATGGTTTGATTTAATTCAGATTGGAATATAAACAAAAGTCAGCCTGCAGATTTCTGTTGACCTATTAGTTACAGTGGGGGAAAGTGCTAAAAAAAATCTTAAGGGGCCGTCATTGTTATGAGGCACTGAACTGGAAACGTTTTATAGTTATAACATTATTTTCCATTCTGTGTCAGTGAAATACCTCAGCAAGAACCGTTTTGAAACGATAGCAAATTAGTTCTTTATGGATGGCCAAGCAAAATCAGGGCAAAATAACCAAATCCACACTTTAATCAGAGCCGGCAGTTGGACCTACAGTAAAAAGCTGTGAAGACGAAAGAAATAATGATATTTAATACTGACTTTATGAATGCTTGGCCAGCTATTTATTATGATACATGAATAATACTTGTAGTTAGGGGTGCAAAAAGCACAAGAGATTTGACTCAAATCTGGTTCTGTCATCCCTTTTTTTTTTGTAGGTATCTAATGCACATTACAGTGAATATATTGTGAAGATTGATTTATTTATTTACAAGTGTATATCATTTTTAAAATGTGTTGCTTTTAGTCTTACCATCCATGGCCTAAAATCCATGTATGAAGGTCATAATAGGTATACATAAAAATATGCAGTCAGATTAATGCAAACAAAACCAAAATAGACTGATGCATTTAGATGAAGAAAAAGCAGATCCTTAAGTGAGATCCTTAAGTGTCCCATAAGAATGATGCAGTTGGCTGTTTTAAGCAATCTTCTTCCCAAAAGCCTCTGGTGATAGTCATAGCATTTTTATTGCTGCTGCTTTTCTTTCAAAGGCACTGTATATCGAGAACGACATGCACTGATTGAAATGAACTGTTTGTGGAATTAGAGTGTAATAGAAATATCAGGTATACTTAGTGTGTCATGTGTCCAAATGCTCCCATGTGTACCCCGTATTTGCTCCATTTGCAGCTTTTACTTAAAAAGATTGCACATGTTTCTCTGAAAGTAGTTAATGTTAATAGTAATTCATGGTAATAAGCATTCCCATCTGTATTGACTTTCATTGCAGATTCATGAAAATGAAGCAAAGCATCACTTTGGGATGATTTAATAGCATTATGCCAATACTATGGTTCTGATCTGAAAGCTATGACAAAGCGTAAGAAAAACCTGGGAACATTCCCTGACACATTCATATTGTTTACAAATGCATTCATACTATAAAGAATGCCATACTGATGTCTTCTCTCTCAAATTAAATTACCCTCAATAACTGAATTGGCATTGCAGTGTGGTCCAATAGTTTCCACAGGCTGTTTTTCAAATGGTTTGAGAGTGAAAGGTCTCACTGCTGGCCAGTATTTTTGCACCAAAAAAAAAAGTTGTGTTTTTTCCATCTATTAAAAGTGAGTCCAATTAGGCTCATGTGCAGATAATTCTTCTACAGTTGCTTTTCTCATTATCCTTTACTTGTAGCGGAGAAAAACAGAGATTGTAAAGATCAACTGAGGAAAATTATAGTCACAAGGTGTCCGTGTTGCACATAGCTGATATATTCTATATGTCGGCTGTTAATGCAAAGACATTCTGAATGCACACCGGGGCGTCCCAAGCATGGGGTGGTCGCACCAATTTCACGTATGGCCCTGCAGGCACACAATCTGTTTGACTGTGTGTTTGAAGTATAACTGCTAAATCTTTTCTCCTCTCATATGTTATGTCACACATTCACTTACAGATTTAGAACGCTGTGACGTTAATGCATGCTTTTCCTCAGCTGGCCCCCGTACCAGCTGTCTCCACAGTTTAGCAATACGAGGCGTTTTTAGATTGATCTAATCTAGACCCCCTGTACTTTAACACATGATCATGACCGCCGTTGATGAGACAGTAATTGGCCCAATGTGGCGTGTCCGAATGGCTGTGGTCACACTTGTCTTCTGAAGCCACTGTATCTCACTGTATCTCACTGCAGTAGTTATGAAAGCCTCCTTTGATGTTAGGATGCTTTTCTGGGACGGCTTTTCTGCCACAATAAGCTGCATGCGTTATCCTTTGGAGGGGGGGCTTTGAGCCCCGAAGTAAGGCTTGGAAATAAATCAAGTTATAATTTAATTTATATGGAGATCCATGGAATAAAGCGAGCAGGAAATGCAATTTGCTTTCTTTCAGATCTCTGAATAAACATGGCTGGGTTAGTGCAGGACATGAGGAGTCGCTTCAGTGAGAGTCAAACTGGTGGGTCGCAAACCAAAAATGGGTTGCAGACTTGTTTACTGGTTGCAAACTGAAAAAAAACAACAACTGTTTCAATAAGGTCTCATTTGTAATGTATTAGCTAACATAAACTAAGAATGAACCATATGACATTTTATGTTTGTTATGTTTTACCTTTGTCAATGTTAGTAAAAATGTTATGTTCATTGTTTGTTCATGTTAGCTCACAGTGCATTAACTAATGTTAATAAATACAGCTTTTGATTCATTTTTTTTGTAAATGTTGAAATTAACAGTAACAGATTAATA
This sequence comes from Meda fulgida, assembly GCA_030578275.1. Lineage (NCBI taxonomy): Eukaryota > Metazoa > Chordata > Actinopteri > Cypriniformes > Leuciscidae > Meda > Meda fulgida. The sequence continues at coordinate 27,921,848 of CM060624.1, forward strand.
AATGATGTAGAAGTGTTGCTAATTTTTAGTTCATGTTAACTAATGGAACCTTATTGTAAAATGTTTGGTGTAGGGGTTACTTTTTGCTCAGAAATTGGTAGTGAATTTCACTAAAACTTACAAAGAAATTGTAAGTAACACTGAATGAAAAATCAAATTCTGTAGTAGAAAGAATTAAATAGTATTTTCATGGAAAACTTCTAAAAATCAGACTTTATAGTGCCGACAGCAAGAGGGAAATGCTAAATGCAAGGAAATAAATGGAACTAAAGAACTAACTAATTATGAAAGCAAGATAATATATATATATATATATTTGAGGACATTTTTGCTTACTGTTACACAGTAAAACAATTTTAATGTTGGGTTGCCACGCCAGTTACCACTTGACATCCATGTAAAATCTTATGTCTGAATTAAATCCAGTAAAGAATCACAGCTATACTAATTAAACGGCGATGAGGAGAAATGGGGAAATGTTTTTCTTTTTAAAGAGAGCTGTTTACAATAATTAACTGTGTATGTGCCTTCTATTCAACTGGCTTTTGTTGTAATTACACATTTTAAGTGCTAAAGTTAATTGTCCATGGGTGGCTTTTACAATGTTTTTTTCCTTCTCGTTGATTACTGAACGGCAGGGTCTGGCTGTTAAAATGGACGATTCTTTCCTCCATCTCTCTTGGGTTTTCATGTCAGTTAGAAAGTCAAGGTTTTGGCGACTGCACAGGAATCTTTTTTTTTTTATTATTATTTCAGGAGAGAGTGTTGCGTGACTTCAGCTATGTTACTTTGCCTTGAGAGGTGCATTTGCTTAGTCTCTCACTGACAGGGGTGCTATGGAAAAGGAACAGACCGTCTGTCTCCCCATTACCAGCCTGTGGCCAGAGACAGATTATCATACCCACACACACACACACACACACACACACACACACACACACACACACACACACACAAACCTCTGGCTGCAAACAGTGCAGCAGGCAGTGATGCAGAAGCCTTCAGGAATGGGGGTTAATGGTTTTTACTGTGCGTGTCTCTCTCATTTGGTTATTCAATCCTTCCATTCTGCATGCTTTACTGCAAGAGGGCTGTGAAAGGGGGGAAAACATAGGCTACTATTATGGGTCTGCATCTACACTGTTGGGAAAATGATTTTTTAGACTTTTTGACATAATTATTTTCACTGTAAATATTGCTGGTTTCCTCTCTTTTTTTTAAATTATTTTTATTCAGCATTCTGTTTGTAATGTTGTATTTTTACTGTTGTCGAATTGTACTGAAATCATTGCAGGCTAAGTCTTTTCTGTCATAACATTCTTGTTAGGGCCAGAGCACCGATGGTACCAGGACCATATTGGAATTGCTCTGTTTTTAATTACTGTGTTTCGTTTTAAGTTAGTTTTTATTTTGGCTGGGAAATTGGACTTTAATGAATTATATTTTCTTTTCTTTTGGTTAAGTGACATATTTGGTTACTCTGTGTTATATGGAGAAACTAAGCTCAGCTTAATGACTCTTAAGCCCAAAGTATGCTGGGGTTTTTTTTCACACGTACGCTAGCGTATGCATAAAGTCGAATGCGTAGCTTTTCAAAGTATGTTCCATTTGATAGCGTGCACAAACACGCTTGTTGCAGTCTCCGGTATTTTTTTGTTGGTTTTGTTGTATCGGTAGTTTGATGAGTTTTAAAATCAGAATTGCGTGATATAAAGTCGCAATTGTGTGTTATAAAGTTAGATATGTAAGATATAAATTCGCAATTGCGAAAAAATAAACGTGCAATTCTGACTTTCTGACCCAATGGGCCATACAATGAAAGGTGTTTTGGACCCCATTGACTTTCATTGTATGGACAAAAACAAATCTTCTTTTGGACAGGTTTGAAAAGAATTCACACTAAAATGTTTTTAATGTGTATTTAGTTTGTGTTCCTTTTCTCCAGCTTCATTTGCAATATGAAGTCTTCCACGCTTGTGTTGTGGCAGCCACTGTCCTGACCTTGCACTGCATCATTGGACATGCATAGATTGAATAAGATACCATCTCTTCAGACGGAGAGTATCAGATTGTGCTATTGCCTTGTTTTACATTCGGTCTTGGATTTACTCCAGGTTTTAGAGCTTGAAACACAACTCAAATAATCTGCTTTGAGCTGATCTTGAAGATACAACACAAAGTGAAAAGTGAGTTCATTCTAAGTGCACAGAACGTAGTGCTGGTATATGTATTACAATATATTTGTGCTGATGCAGAAAATGATGACAAGGCAGCAGGATTTTAATATGCTTTTTATTAGGAAATATCCATTTGATGATACTGGATGGTGTGGGAAAAAAACACACACAGTTGTGATCAATTCGAACGCTAAATGGGGCCACCTGGACTCACTGTGTCCAAAGCCAAGTGTCTTTTTAGAATTACACTGCTCTCTAGGTTTTTTTAACTAATAGACATGGATTAAATGTTTGCTTTATCCTGCATCCAGAGTTAACAGTATGACGATGTTCAAATGATGGCTGTAAATCTCTCATGACCTGAAATGATTTAGATGTTTGCCATGTATGAAGGATAAATGGACAGTCACTGCACGATTGCACAGATATCCTAAGGTATGAAACCCTTTCAAAGATGGCTTTCATCTCCTCTGTCTCTGTCCTGTTCAAGGACAAAGGCTTGTAAAGGTGGGGGAGGGGAGACAATGGAGATATAAGACGCGCTGGACCACTGACACATGCACAACGTCGGCTTGTAACATACTTATACGTGAATGCAAATGCTTTTAGTTAAACAAGTTACATAATTTCTCCCTCCAATTTCTCCATTTAGCAAGTATACACTGCAGTTCAAAATTTTAGGGGGCAGTAAGATTGTTTTTTGAAAGAAATTAATACTTTTATTCAGCAAGGATGCATTAAATTGATCAAAAGTGACATTGAAGCCAATTATAATGTTGCAAAAGATTTAAATTTCAAATAAATGCTGTTTTGTTTTACTTTTTCTTGATCAGAGAATCCTGAAAAAATTTGTTTTCAACATTGATAATAATGAGAAATGTTTCTTGAGCACTAAATCAGCATATTTGAATGATTTCTGAAGGATCATGTGACACTGAAGACTAGAGTAATGATGCTGAAAATTCAGCTTTGCATCACATGAACAAAATTATATTTTAACCCCTTAAACACATACCTTTACCGATCCAGGACGTCATTCACTACCCTCTCTCTCATTTATTTTTTAAAGTTAGACATCAATCTTTTCTCTATTTTATTATAATCTATTCATCATTATAAACAACATAACAAGAAACAAATATAGTCTTTTTTAGGTATACAGTAACGGTATAGGGTCGCTAGTGACCCGAGCTATGTAATCGTGCAAGTTTATTTTTTCTGTGCAACAATAGGTGAATCTCTGATGACAAAAGTTCATTCAATTCACCTTTAGGCGATTTCTGATAGACAACGATAACGTGACGTTTCACTCATAATTACGGCATGCATAAAACAAAATAATACAAGTATCATCAGCAAATATGAAATGGCTCAGCGATTTAATGTACTGTGCACATTTAAATATTAGTGCCACAGTCACTTGATCTGATGAAGAAGCTGTCAGCAATCAAAATATTGATTTAGGAGACATTGAAAATGTATAGTTTTGAGAATATGGTTGAGATTGCGAAAATAAGCCAGATGCTGAATGTCCTGGGGAAAACAGCTCTGATGATGACAGTGATGATGGTAACAAGTCTGGTCAAGTGGAGCAAGTTCCAAAAGGTATCAAAATTGTAATTATTATTAATATATCAGGAGAGTTTTATACTATTACGGCAGTTTTAGACACCCCTCCGTGTAAGATATTGATCCGGGTCACTGAAGACCTGAATATGTAGCAATGAATGGCAAAACATTAATACATTTAAGGGTTAAAACATATAAAAATAGAAAACAGTCATTTTAATTTGTAATAATATTTCACAATATTACTGTTTTAATACATTTTTGATCAAATAAATCCAGCCTCGGCGAGCATAAGAGACTTTTGAAAATATTTCACAAGTCCGTCTGCCCATTCAGTTTTAATAGTTAATGGTAAACGAAGTTGGCTTGCTGTCCTCAAAGGAGGCTCAAACCCGAGGCTCGGCTCGAGCTCTGAGCTAAACCCCGTACAACGGTACCTTGCAGAGGAAGAATAAGAGAAATAGAGGAGGAGATGGGGAGGAGGAGGGACGCAGTGACTGCTGCTTATATACGCTTGTAATGTGTTTGACAGGGCTGAATGTTTAGGCTTCTTCAGAACCTACTTTTGGAACTTCATTAAAAAAAATCTTACAGACCCCAAATTTTTGAACGGTGGTGTAAGTGCTCAATAAAAACTTTAAAATTCAATATTATAAGTATCATACTTCACTGCTCTGACATTGTAGAGGCTGCTGGTTATGTTATATCTCCGCCAGATAACTCGATTTTAGGGCTCTTCCTGATTTAACCCATCACACCATCCTCCGCTCTGCAGCAGGTGTTGGGAGATGATGAAGACGGGTCTGTGAATAGCCCACAGCTCCACAGCACTGAGCTTTATGTTGGATGATGGGATCTCTCTAGGAGTTAATGGCCAGTAAGCAGAAAGGCTGTACTCTTTCTCTTCCAGCTGAACTGCTGACTGATCAGAGGAGAGTCTCTGGCTACGGCCTCAGTAAACACAGACAGCCTTATGCATTGAACTCTCTAATGAAACAACGTCAGCACTGATAGTGTAGGAGCCGGGTACACCTCACAGTCGAAATCTCATCTCAGTTCCATTTCTCTTTCCTAGATTGCTTCGGGGATAGATCTAACCCGAAAGGGCCAGACGAATACCTAAAATAGGGAACAAAGTGAGTCATCTGTAGACTGAAGCTCTAGTGTTTCTTTCTCTATCTCTGAGAGGGACAATTGTTCGGGCACAGAGGTTTGGCACGCACACTAAATGTTGCATCAGGAACAATTTTTTTTTCTTCTGCATATGGAACAATACTTGACATTTAAACACTGCACCACTTCAGTCAACCCAAACCCGATGACATGCACACTAGTCAGGGATGGCCAATGAGTCCTTCATGTCAAGTAGTTCCAACATCAAATTAAATTATACAATATGACATCAAACTGCCCATCCCTAGTGTCTTTTAATCTCAAATTATGAGTTTATTATTTTTTGGACAAAAGGTTGAGCAATATCTTCAGTAAGCCATCTGAGCCCAAAAATAACGGTAACACTTTAGTTTATGGGTCCAATTCTCACTATTACCGATAACTAGGCTAGTTGCTTATTAGCATACATATTACTAGGATATTTGCTGTTCATTATTACTTATAAAGCACATATTAATGCTCTATTCTGCATGACTATATTCTACATTCCTTAATCCTACTCCATACTTAAACGTAACAACTACCACAACAACAACTAAAGTCGTAGTTAATAGTTAGTTAAAAGTGAGAATTGAACCCTAAACTAAAGTGTGATTGGTCAGATTGAAAAGATGTGTTATATTATATAACAAAATCAGTTTTCCCTGTTATCACAAATAAAAAAAGTAAAGACACATCAAAGTTATCTGGAAAACAATTGGACCTTATTTAATTTTAAAGTGCATTTTGTATGTCATATTCTGAATAGCCTAATTCATAACCTCACGTTATTCCACAGGAAAATAAAAATGTTTGTCATCTTAATACCCCCCGCCCCCCAATTACTTTTGTTAAAAAATCTGTTTTATACTGTATACATGTAGTTATTAGGTGCTTCCTAATTCACATATGTAATTTTGTAGTATAAATTGTGTGAGTAGTGTATTGAAAGGTCACATTGAAAGGTTCAAAAAGAAAAAGTGCACTTCAAATGTCTAGATGATGCACTTAATCGGAAAATTTAAGTCGGGAATGTTGGAAATTACTTTAAACTGGCTTAAAAATGAGTTGAATCTTGTCTAACTTAAAAATAATGTGTAAATGGCTTAACTTATTTTTGATGAGTTGAAGTAATGTAACATGTCATGACATGTTACATTTACAAACACATGTTACAAACACATGTCATGAATAATTGATCATGTCATTTTTTACAGTGAATGCTGGGTGACAAAATAACCGTATAAAATTAATGCACTAAACATTACAGCACATAGTGTAAGTGTGAGGTATATAGTATATCGTTCAGAACACAACTCACAAATGGTCTGGCTCGGTTCTGGATTGTAATGAACTTTTCATCATCCAATTAATTCCCATCCAACATTTTTACTTGTTGAAATTTCAATTTCACATGAAAATATTTCACATTGAGAATACTTGAGAATTGACAATACCAATTCACACTGACTTTACCATCATCACATGGTGCTTTCATATGATTAAGTGTGGTATTTTCATGATGGATGAATTAAACCGCCTGTGATTTTAGGGAGAGAGCATCAATGAAAGGAAGAGATCAGAACCTAAAGGCTGATGTACACATGTACCTGCCATGGATCTGACACCTTCTCAACTGGGAATTTAACAGGTTGCTAAGCAACAAGCACAAGCCTCATTGGAAGGCTTGAATCTTAATTGGTCTGACTGGTCAGTCCTTTTTATTTATTTTTTTTATTTTTGATGACAAGGTCACAGAAACACCAACAAAGAAAAACATGTTGGAGCTTCATAAATGAAACATGAGCAAACCTCCCTCGCTGTCCAATCTACCTCAAACTATATGGACACACTCACTCAGTTTTCCCTCAAGCATGAAAGAGCTGCAGCTGCAGCACCTGAGGACTACAGAGTGTGTTTTCCAGTGCAATGAAGATCTCAGGCGTTCAGAGGGTTTAGGCTTGAGGTGCAGACCTCACTGTCATTGTAATTTCACTCCTGAAGCATGCCTCATACAGAATGAAAACCCGTTGTCGAAGTGACTCTCACTTTTCCAACGTTATGAACATAGAGATGGAATTTATATCTAGTTTTTCTAGTCAGATTGGGAAAAAAAGAAATACTGGAACCAAGTGATTTTCATGACATTTAGTTTCATTAACGGTTCTTGGACATCTTCATTCGTCTCTGCGAGTAACAGCGTTTACTGGTTTCGCTACTGAATCTACAGCATCACAGCAAAAGAAACAGTGCCAGCCAAGTTGTGAGCTCGTGCCTGAATTGAATTTGATGAGAGAGAAAGAATGGGTTCTCTGAAAAAATAAAAAACAATAAATAGACAACACATCTCTCTGTTTTATTTTCCTTGCTGGTTGCACACAACAACAAATGCATAGAGAAAGACCATAGTGCTCTGTTTCATGACTAAACGGCTCTCGTGAGCCAATTTATTTTTAAATAAATTGGTAAAAAATACTCACAAAGACTTAATGTTACCAAAAAGTAAAATTGTTCTTGTTTAGTGTACCGGTATGTTAAGTGGTATTGTATATTTCTACACCGACAAACACAGGTGCCATGAAGTTAAATCCAATAATGCCGGTACACATTGTAAGATTTTGGGCTGTCCCAACAAAAGATGACCAATTGTGATGATTTCTGTGGTCGTGGATCCTAAACGGTGGTCCTATGTCATATAGTGAGAGAGATTCAAAGATGGCCGTTGTCACGGTCTTGCGACCAAAGATAGACTGCGATGATCACCTCATAGTGTGTTTGCTGCTACGACCTACATCTACTGACTAGCCAATAAAAATGCAACATGAAATGGCGTATTGATCAACTGAACATGGCACTTAAACTTACTTACCTCAAGCTCCATGTGCAAGATTGGCATGCAGAGTTGGCCTCTTTTCCCTATATGACCTCGTCCATATTCTCCTCTTGCTTCCTCCTCTTTTTTTCAGTGCACATAAAAAACACAATTGCCAAAAGTGCGTTTCATCGCTCTATTTGTTTACCACTAGCACGTGATGATGACGTTTTATTCTTCTAAACTAACTTGCGTCGTAGCCTACGATTCAATAGGTGTCATCATCGTTGAGTCTACATACAAGTTTATTAGATCCATGTCGTAAAGTATGTTTTGTAATGATCTCATAGGATTGCCGAAATTGCACAGTTTGTAGCAGGCATGAAGAGATGCATGACAAAATGATAAACCAAGAGATATTAATAAACACAGAGAGCAAGAAAACACTAAACATTTAAAAGTAAATTCTAATGATGAACACAGAACTGAGGAAACTGAGGGCTGAAATACACTGAGAATGATCATTAATGAAACAGGGAACAGGTGTAACTAATCAGAAGCCATGGTAACAAACGAATGAGAACTCAAAACCGGCATGTTCAACTTGAAGCGGCACTGCGCAATTTATCGGTTTATGATATCAAAGTACAGCAAGAGCGATTAGAGAGCAGATTTGGTGCTCAAGAAACATTTCTTATTATAATCAATGTTGAAAACAGTTGTGCTGCTTAATATTTTTAGGGAAATTGTGGTAAGTCTTTTCAGGTCTTTTCATTCTGTGATGAATAGAAAGTTCAGAAGAACAGCATTTATTTGAAATAGAAATCTTTTGTAACATTATACTTTTCTGTACTGTCACTTTTTCTCACTTTAATGCATCCTTGCTGAATAAAAGTGTTTTTTAATCTACTGAACCCAACCTTTTGAAAGGTAGGCCTAGTGTAGATCTGGAAAAAATGTCATGAAAATAATTTAGTTTCAGCATTTTTTAACATAACTTGTACTGAGTAAGATATGGCCCTAGGTTCCCAATGGTACAACTGTGATTTTTATGGAAACAGCAGTTCTTCATTTAATACAAGACCGGCGTCATACACTACAGTATAATGGCCCAAAAGGGCTTAGACAAAGATTTTTTCTCATTGGCCAATGGTGATTCCCCATGAATGTTTCATCAACCATTGAATATCAGCCAAAAATAGAGCCTACAGAAATATTTGTAACATTATCCCACTCCCTCTCATGGCAGCTTACAGCCACCATTTAAATGTGTACCCAGCAATGTATACCCAGAAATACCCCCCTCTCTCTCTCCACAGCAAACACACATTCACACTCTTACGCTACCGACCCTCACATGCAATCTTCCCGCGTAAGGCACACTTTTCATTCCAGTGTGAGCCTAATACACGTCAAGGTAGAGATTGTTTTCCACTCATTCAGCGGGTAATGTGCTGTATGGTGATATCCTTAAGAAAGGATGGTTTAAATTTTAATGACTTTTGCAGGAGGTAGTTATTTCATTGGAAACACTTGGGTGCACAGGCTGGAATCTATAATCCTCTTTATTGGATGGCGTCTCGTTATATTCTCATGGGACGTCCACCTCCATAATGCTGCTGCGTGCTCGGGATGGTGATGGGGTTGTGTGTGGAATTTCTTTGTTTGGTGTATCCATACTGTTTTTATATATCATAAAAAATAGGTTCTTTACAATCCATTTAATTAATTATTCTAAGGAAAGATATGGGAATTAGTCACATGAAATTTCACACTAGCAAAATGTGCTAGTGCTTGTTAAATATCCACAGCATTAGATTGAAAGCAGGTTAGATTGACCTCTACAGTGATATTTTCTAAATGCATTGGTGATCTGAGATCTAAATACGTTAAGCAAATATAGGTCAGAAGCATTTCGTAAATCTCTAATGACACAAGGTCCATCTGTGCTGCAAGAATAAAAGTGATGCTTCAAAAAGGATCTTCTCAGCATGAGGAGATAACAAAGAAGCAGCCAAGCGCATCTTCAAGGCGGTCTTTGTGAGATGTAAATGCGCTTTGTTGTATTCTGCTCTACTTAGACTGGGTTTAGGACTCTGGAGATACACAAATCAATAGCATCTCCAGAGCCTGGGGGAGAAATTAGACCAGATTTCCTGGATTGGAGACATTCGTAGAATAGTTGTGTGCAGTTGCGCTACTGTTTCGACCTACCTGGTGTTTATAGTAAACAATGCATAATTTGTACTCTTTGACAAGCATGCAAAGCCACTCCATCTGTTTTTTTGTTTTAAAATTAATGTTGCATAGAAAAGCTGGAACTCTCAAATAATGCAATAAATTTCTTTGTGCTTACCTTACTTTTGGATGTTTATACACCTCTGGAACAAACGCTGTACTTAGCAGGCCTCCAAGATCTCTGAACTCAGTCAAGTAAGGACAGGGGAAGGTATTGGCAATTTACTCAAAACATACTGTGACAAAGTAAGAGAGGGTTTCAAGTTAACCTTCATTGATCAGACCAGGTCATTTGAATTCATTTGACTCTTTATAAGAATCAACAATGAATCTGGGTTGCTTCTATGCTGAGGTCACTTAACTACAATGTCTCTGAAAGTTCCCGAAATAATTCAAGTATGATTGCGTGACTTGAAAAATTATTACAGCATGTCCATAAACATAATCAGAAAATTCATATACTTGCTGTGTATCTTGGCATAAGTACACTTGTTAACTAGCTAGGGGATTGGTTGGGGTAGTCAGTTTGATTAGCTAACTTATAGATTGGAAAAAGCCAATCTCCATGCTAAATATGTTATCTGCAATTGGCTGATGTTCATTCCATTTGGCTGATATCTGAGTCGATCTATGATACCAAATATTTAAGCCAACATTTTGCTGTGTGCCTTGGAATGAAAACATGCCCATCTGGGATGTTTTTTTCTCTCCTTTAAATCAGATCAGGCTAATGCTATTTTCAGTGTGTGTAAAACATGTTGAGTAGAGTAAATGTGGGTAGAGCTACACAAAGGCTTTTAATACAGCTAATGTGAGTATGAGAAAGGACTGTATCATTAGCCATGTAGGCAAATTTATACCAAAATAATCACAGCTGGCAGAGTAAATAGTTTTAGCTTCTTATGTTTCTTAGGCTTGATATTTAAACATTGTCCTCACAAAATGTTGATGTTCCTTTTTCAAGTTTATGCTTTCTAAATCTGTAAAGATAAGTGCATTTTGCTTTTAAATGTTCATACATGCATCATTGAACGATGCAATTTCTGTTAATTGTAAAGATTTGTAATTTAAAGGTACACAACTTTTGTATGTCATGAATCCATCTTCCAACCCATGTTTTGGTTACATCCTTCACTGTGGTACTATGGTACACCTACACTAAGTGTTTATATTCAGAATATTTTAGATTGAGCGGGATGCCAACCATTGCGGAGTAGCCCAGTATAGAGCATGACTCGTCATAGAAAGCTCTCTGTTTATGGCTATAATGTTCTTCCGCAAGATGCACGCAGTTTTGTTTATTAACTGCTAGTTCTGTCTGTTTTCAAACAGGTTTCCCAAACACTCCTCCCATTTGCCATTGGTCAGGCATTCAGACTCATGCCCCCCCCCCCCCCCCCCCCCCCAAACCCATGCCATTGGTTGAGCCAGTGTTGCAGTTGTCGGACTGGGGTGTTTTTCCCATACAATGATGTAATTCTAATTACCATATCATGATGGATTGTTGGAGAAAAATCGCTATTTTACGTTTCTTTTTGCACATTTCGTGACACATTCAAAGTGAAATGTCCAGTAGGTGGCGGTAAACGCATGTTCAGATTTATGTGATAAACAGATGAATTTGAATTTGGCAACGTTTTAAGTTGGTTGTGGCAGTTCAGAAATTAAATTTCTGGTGCTAAAGGGTTAATGCTCTATCATGTTCAAAAATGTATTACCAAGTGCTCCACATCACATGTGCATTACTGTACCAGGTGAGCTACAGAGCAAGTTTACTACATAAGAAAAGTCATGGAGCTGATTATGTGATGCAAATGTCAAAATGTCTGCCTTTAGTGCTGTTTTCAGCTGGAAACTGCAGTGAATTGTATATATACGTACGTTTTTTACGTTTTGCAAACATGTAGGTAGATTCACCTTTTATCAATGAGCTTGGGTTGAGATTTTACTACATTCTATCTTGCTTATTTTGTTTAAGAGCATGATTTATTTCAATCCACATTTCATGTAACAAGAAACTATGTTTCTGGTCAAGAGCTGTAGTTCCAACCACACAAGTTTTCAAGGCTGTTTGTTTCTATGGAACTACGGTTTCGGGAAACATGTAATCATTTAATTAGTGTGTATTGATGGAACTTACAAATACAGATGCATTTTGGGAAGCAATCAGAACAAAGTTTTGACAGCACCACAGGTTTGACACTTTTCAAGGGAATGAACCAAATAGCTTATTGTAGTCTCTGCTTATTAATCTTGTAATTCAACATAGCAAAACAATTATGCAGTTCACCTGGGTGACTGATCTTTGTATTTGGTGAAAGATTGGTAGAGTCTTGTTGGCAAATGATGTTAACCAGAAAAAAAGGTAGTGAGCTGCAGGTTCCTGTTAGCTGAAGGTGATTGATCATGACAGGAGCATCACATCTCTTAGAGACACGCCATCCAGCAGCCTGTGAGAGGAATCAGCCCTGCCACAAGAGGTGCTCATTAGAGGAGGTGTCTCTGTTCATGGACATCATGATGAATGGAGGACACAGCACCTCAGGCTGACGGCTGTTTATCTGCGAACACTTCCTCTGCCCTGAGCCTGACATCACAAGGCTCTTCTGCTACTTCACAAGTCTATTCAATTCACATACTGAACTCAGTGAATCAGTGTGTCTGCACTCCCATTTGAAAAATGCCCTGCCAATTCATCATCAGACTGATAAAGTGATTTACCAATTTATAATCAGTATTCTTGTTCAATAAAAGAAATGTAACTTTAAGCAACATTATGTGGAATAACAAGTTTAAAGTGGAATAATAAGTTCTGTTTTTCCCCTTATTTTAGTCATAAACCTCACTTAAAGGGATAGTTCACCCAAAAAAATGAAAAACGTCATCATTTAATCACCCTTAAGCCTTGTGCACACCGAGACAATTATCACGCGCACTTATGGCTGACGCTTAACCCCTTATGACTAAACAAAGGGCGCCAATGTGAGTATGCACACCAACGTGCAAAACGCCTGGCGGAAAAGCGTAATTCTTAAAAAAACGCCTTCGGGTTCACAACACGGTCTTACCGAGCACACATTGATAGAAGAAGACAACAAAGAGGAAGTAAGTAGACGAAGAAGAAGATGCAACGAGGCAAGATGAATGTAGAGCTGCTGGTCTCTTTGGTGTCTGAACCCAAAGAAATTTATGACAAACGCTACAGCGACTTCAAAAATATCGATAAGAGGATAAGTGTGTGAATGGTTTTGGCAAGCACGTAAAGACTGGCTCTCTTCTTCTTCTGTGTGACAAGCAGTGTGTCGTAATGTGTCAGAAGCGTAAAGTTGCCCAGCACCACCTTGTGTACCAGGGTATTTCTGTTTTTCAGTAAGCGCCATCTACTGCCAGGGAGTGAATTTGCACGTTTACTCGGCGCATCACCAGTGAAAAACGCTTGGGTATGAACACAAAGACGCGGCGATAATCGTCCCGGTGTGCATGAGGCTTTATGTTGTTTCAAACCTGAATGAGTTTCTTTCTTCTGTTGAACTCAAAAGAAGATATTTTGAAGAATGTTGATAACCAGAAATATACTTGAAGAAATATATATATAAAAAAAAACATACTATGGAAGTCAATGGCTATTGTCAACTCTCTGGTTACCAACATTCTTCAAAATATCTTCTTTTGTGTTCAAAAGAAAATGATGACAGAATTTCCATTTTTGGGTTCACAACCCCTTTATGCTTAAAGTGTTATTTGATTGAATTTTGCTATTAAGCGTTGTTTATTTGAATGACTTTTAACTCTCATTCATTAGTGTTTATGAATTTCCATGCAGTCACGACTAAAGAATGCACCTCTCACCCAGAAGTCCTTCAGCTAATGAGCCGTTCCCTTCAGAGTCACAGAGCACCCACTGCTCTCCACCATCTGTACAGCCACGCTACGCAGTTTTTACTCATCTAGCAGTGGGTTATCTGAACATGACCGCTCTACCATATGTGCATTTTGGCAAACATATCCCCAACACTTGTTTCTGCTTTAACAGCAGTATTTTCTGATTTTTTTTTCCATGATATGCAGAAGTCTGTCCTACATTTTGCCACTCATCACATTCGCTTCAGTTCTTCCCTGTGCTGCACTTGCAGATTCAGCCAAGATGTGCTATTTTCCAGTCCTTAGCAGGGGTGCAGGAACCAGGTCTGACATAAACTGAACTTAATCGGCTTATATTAAAATATGCACTTAGGTTATATTGTATTCAAAGTGCATTTCTGTTCAGTTCTGTTATAATTGTATCTAGTGTTATTCGATTTTACATTTAAAGTTAATATATTTTAAATGAACTAAATTGCAACTTCATTATTACAGATGTGTAATTCTAAATTTATATAAATATACATTACATACAAGTTTCAATAGAAATTACATTAAAGTATAATTTAGTTTAATTATACATGCTTTTCAGTATGTTCAACAGTACACTTTAAATCTGTTTCAAAGACATTTATGAAATTACATGAAGATGAACTTAAGTCCTATTTAAGTGGATCAAAAAAGCACTGTAAAGTTCAGCTAATGTCATTTAATATAAATTTGAACCATAATTGTCCCAAGATGTTCAATCCCCCCCACCCCTAAATATAACAAAACATCGACCTGATACATCTGGTGCAATAACAGCAAAAACAGAGAAATAGAAATAGAATAAATTGCATAAATTGAATATGACCGATTACATTCTGGTCATATGCACACAAAAATAACCAAAAATAAATCATGCAGAAAAGTAACTGCACGCAGAATAGAAAAGGCAGTTTTTTTGGAACACATTCAGGATGCTTGTTTAGCCAGTGATAATAATACATTTATTTTTGCAATAAACTTCTAATTTCATATTTTCATTGTTGGTATACTCTAAGCCTCTAATTTGGACTTCTCAAGTACTATTTCTCATTTGGTGTGTCAGTTATAGCCAATAATACAGCAGAAAGACATCCTCTCTAAATGAACTGTCTTCAAATGGAACATACTCTGAGTATAATGTGGCCTGTATGAATAAACATTAAAAAACAATTACAAGTCAAATAAATGTAAATGACGTAACACTTAAATCTGTTAATTGTTACTAGGGGTGTAACGGTACACAGAGGCAAAAAACCCATTTCCACGACACGCATATTTCATCACTGGACTCTGCGATATAAATCGGCACAATGCCAAATGATTACTGACTGTAATCGTCATCTGACAGTATGCACCGAACCGTGAAGTCCGTACCGCGACGGTTCGGGGGGGAATACATGTACGGCTATACTCCTAATTATTACCAGTCATAGAAAGAAATAAGATGCTCTGCAACTCACGTTAAATCATAATTATTGCGATTTCATCATCTAATTACACTTTTTGAAGGCTTGGCATATTGACACACCATTGTAAGCTTACAGGTCAGTCGTTTGGGTCTGAAATGAAAAGTCTGGCTACCCTTGCTCTCTGTGGGCCATGGAGGATGTAAATCTGATGTCATGCAATGATGTCTGGATCCCACCCTGACTTGACTGCACCCAAAACCTTCTGTGGGTTTTGCAGGCCTAGTTTTTGTCAGGATGGGTGTGCACTGCTCACAGCTGACCCAGATAGCAGAACACATCTGTGAGAACACAGGCCAAATTGGCTTCCTTTACAAAGATCAATATCATTCACGGAAGCGGGAGAAATATTGATAATTTCTATTTGAAAGCCATTCTACTCCCTTTTGCTTATCAGCATGGCTGCGGAAGTTAACTTAATGTTTCTTTTCTAGAGCTGTAATTTACTGCGTTTACATGTGCACCAATATTGTGATTATTTCCAATAATCAGAGGAAGGACTTCAGATGTTTACATGACACAAGCACCTCCTCTCTCCCGTTTACATGCAACTTTAATTATTTTCTAAATACTGTGGTTATTTGTACTGTACTGCCATTATTCACATACCCTAATGCCCAGCATTAATGATGAATTCACAAATAGTATGTGTTACTGGCAACTGTTTTAATCAACTTGGATTTTTTCGGTAATGCGCCTAAAATATCTTCATTTCATTGTTTTTGACCATCATTATATTCACAATATAATTCATGTACATCACAGGCCCTGTTTACACCTGGTATTAAGATGGGTTTTGGTTGATCGGATCACAAGTGGACGACGCTAAATACAGGTGTAAACAGGCTCTATTTTGAGCTTGTCCACTTTCGACCACTTCCTGAGGTATTCAAAAATGCATTAGTCCGGATTACTCTCGTGGTGTAAACGCTCATGTGGTCGAATGTGATCAAATAGACACAAAAGTCCACCTCTGCTTACTGACCTAATGCGTAAACATTATGGGAAGCGCACTGGCCAGACGGGATTTAAACTTTGTCAGCTTAAAAACCCAAGTTCGGTTTGAAGATGAAAAATGTACCAAGCACAATGTTCTCTCACCATCCCTGATTTCTAACACACACACACTCGCCGTGTTCTCCGTGGTCTTGTGCCTGTCAGAGCAGAAACGAAAGCTGCTGTTCTTCGTGTATTTTTGTGTCGTCTCTGGGGTTCATATGTAAATTGTGTGAGCTTATTTCGACCATTAAATCGAAAGATCTGAAAAAGCCCATTCATTTACCCGCCCAGAGACCCTCAAAGAAATCAGGACAGAAGTGGTTGAGAGTGGACAAAACAGACGGATTAAAACACCAGGTGTAAACAAGAATGTGTCTCCCTCGACTACAAGTGATCCGATTGACCAAAATGCAAACAGGGCCACATGCACACTTTGGTCAGAGTGGAATAAATAGTGATTAAAGTGTTTAAATGTTTAAATAAGTGTTTAAAGGATTTAAATAGGCATACACCACATATTTTACTGTCTTATACGATTATGAGCTTAACCGCATCAATTTGATCGAAGTATTGTGTTTAAATTAGGTCAGTTTTAATTGCAATATTGCCTAAATCTCATTATAATCACATTATGAGGGTGCATGTGAACGCAGTCACTGTATCAAT
This sequence comes from Meda fulgida, assembly GCA_030578275.1. NCBI lineage: Eukaryota > Metazoa > Chordata > Actinopteri > Cypriniformes > Leuciscidae > Meda > Meda fulgida. Next base: position 27,938,818 of record CM060624.1, read on the forward strand.
TGGTACTTTCAGGCAGACACGTGCACCTTAACTTCAGGAAACTGCATATAGAAGCCACCCAATCAGATTAGAGCTTCTAAATTTCATATAATGCTTGCAAGTTTTCATACAGTATGCTTTAGGGAGTCTGCCGCCTGAGGCTGATATGAAGATCTTAGCTGGATCATGGAGATACTGATGAATCAGAGAGAGAGAGAGAGAGAGAGAGAGAGAGAGAGAGCATCAGGTGTGTGATGGCCACCGGAGAGCAGAAGCAATAAAAGTGGATTAGTGCTGGATTAGTTGATTGTCACTTCACTCTGCATTTTCACCCTCTCAGCACACTTAAATACATTCCTGTAGGGAAAACACACAGGCATGCAATTTTCCATGAACAGGGTAGACTTTATTTTTTAATGGCATTAAATTATTATCAAACATACAATTAGGATTAAAAGTAGCTAGACACATGAAATAACTATCATGTCAGAGGTTTAAACCTTATTCAACCATTAAAATCATACGGTGACACTTTACTTGAAAGGGTGTACATAAGACTGACATGACACCTTCATAACCATGACATGACATATGTCATAAATATGAAGTAGGGTTTATGCATGTTTATGACAACTGTCATTAAGTGTCTTTCGCTCAATAATGACATTTTGAATGCAAATATGACATTGTTTAAGATGTCTTTGTTATGACATCTTGACAAACCATAACATCATAACCTGTCAGTGTCTTTGTCATGACAACTTGACATTAAATTAAGTTAAACTGTCATGTGGTTGGTTTTGACATTGGCTGTCATCAGTCCATTATAACTGTCATGAATATTTTTCGTGACCTCAACTACAGTGGTACAAATTGAATTTGTCATTAAACAGTTATAATGGCTTCATGACAGCCAATGTCAAAACCAACCACCTGACAGTTTAGTGTAATGTTAGCCAATAAAGCTAAGTGGTTTCTTAAGTTTGATAATTAATCTGCTATGTCATGTTTATGACAGGTTGTGTTGTCTTAGTAATGTCAAGTTGTCATGACAAAGACACTGACAGGTTATGATGTATTGGTTTATGTCAAGGTGTCATAACAAAGACATCTCAAACAATGTCATATTTGAATTAAAAATGTCATAATTGAGCGAGTGACACTTAATGACAGCTGTCACAAACATGCATAAAACTTCCTTCATATTCATAACATGTGTCATGTCATGATTATGAAGGTGTCATGTTAGTCTTATGCACACCCCTTCAAGTGTTACCAATCATACAAAAACATGACATTATCTGTTACATTTATATTCCGTTTATTGTAGTAATTTTTTTTTTTATTAGAAAGTAATTTAATGACCAAAACACATAACGAGTGTGGGACATAACATTAGTTGTGTCCCACATGATTTTCCCCATTCTTACTATGGGGTGATAGAATAAATAAATAAATAAATAAATAAATGGATTCTATTTATTTATTATTTACTATTACTATTTAGTGTTTGCTATTACTATTTACTATTACTACTATTTCTATTTATGTTTACATTTTTTTTCAAGTTTGTTTTCAATCATTTTATTTAACAATAACAATACTTGTCAAGATCAACTATTCAGCTCTTTTACCTAAGTTATTTTAAGACAGAAAAATAATTACATAATTTACCTATAAATTAGCTAAATTTGCAACCCTGCTACAGATTCTATCACATTTTATTTTATGTATTTATAATTTTGTCTATTTTGATGTTTATTTAACATTTATTGCAAGACACAAAATTCACACAAATCCAGATTGTCTAGCTATTTACAGTAGATTGAAAGTTTGGGCTCTGAATGTTCATTTTAATTAAGAAATATTTTTAAATTAAAATGGTGTAGTAATAGTGTTGGAATTAACATGTTGATATGCCAAAGGACTCTTGTAGTGTGTAGGTGATGAATGGGTCACTGCTGCTATTGTGCTGCACTAAACCTGTGGTGATTTACGGAGACTATTAAAGGCTGAGATGGTCACTATAAGGCCACTTCATCTTGTTGATATATAGGAGGAGAGCAAGAGATAGGGACACCAAAAGTAGAAAAACCGAGACCGGTGAAGGCATGTGGCGGCAGGCGATGAGGAAGGACCGCGGACACAGCGGTAAGGATACCTTTTGCCCAAGCTAAGGGCTGCTGTTGTCGAGGTTGGCACTGCTTGGATCGTATCTCACAGTAGATGTTGAGGATCTGGAGCGACGGACCGTGTGGTTTGGGCATGAATATGATTTCCATGATTCAACTGTCCCGACAAGACCTATGAGCGCTATAAAGCCCTGTAGGACCACACAACTACAGTGACCACATCCAAGCCAGGATAAGAAAAGCGCGAGAGAGAGGGTGACGCAGGGAAAAAAGTGAGAGATGGTTTGAGAGGATTTCATAAAACAACACAAAGCCCAAGGCTGTTCTATGTGTCTGTGTAAGTGAGATAGGATGTTTGGATGAATGCTCTGTTCCCTGTCTTTCTGTATTTCTGTAAATGTGTGTGTGGTTGACACAAAGACAGGGTTTTTGTTGTGGATTGCAGTTTGTCACATAAGCTAAAAAGTTGCATGTCTCCCTGAGACAGTCACCAAAGAAACTGTTTATTTTTCTTAAAGCTGCAGTGTGTAATTTCTGTGCTTGCATCACCAAACATTACTGTTTTCAAACTGGTTTCCTGAAGAATCAGATTGTCCTGCCCTGGACCATTGGGGAAATGTTACGGTAACACTTTACAATAAGGTTCATTAGTTAACATAACTACCTTAGTTAGCATGAACTAAGAATGAGTATTTGTTAACATTAGTTAATGCACTGTGAACTAACATGAGCAAACAATGAACAGCTGTATTTGTATTAACTAACATTAACTAAGATGAATAAATACATGTATTGCTCATTGTTAGTTCATGTTAGTTAATACATTAACTACATGTTTACTAATGAACCTTATTGTAAAGTGTTACCAATGTTACTTATGAATGGCTCACTTATGGTTGTCACATTAAACCAGGATAGGAGAAAGTATTTTGACATGGAATAAATGAGCTTCCAGCATTCCATGGAACAAGCATATTTTTGGAGCTCCGTATGTCTGGAGACTCCCATAATCATTTATTTCAGTGAGTGGGTGTAATTGCAAGAGTTCACGAGTCCTGAAGGATGTCAAACTCTCCGCCCTCAGGGATCTATTGTGGTTTTCTGTGTTAAGGTGTCTCATGATCTCACATCTAGTCCAGCTGTCAGCTGCCACAACTGAACGTCCATATATATATATATATATATATATATATATATAAACATTAAATGCATTTATAATGTTACAACAGATTTCTATTTTACATAAATGCTGTTCTTTCTATTCATCAAAGTATCCTAAAAAATGGCATAAAAATATTTAGCAACACTTGATAATGACAAAAAAAAATTCTTGAGAAGCAGATCAGCATATGAGAATAATTTCTGAAGGGTCATGTGACACTGAAGACTAAAGAAACGATACTGAAAATTCAGCTTTGCCATCAGAGGATACAATTACATTTTAAAATATATTAAAATGGAAAACAGTAATATTTCTCAACCGTAAATTTGATCAAATTAACGCAGCCTTGGTGAGCATAAGAGACTTCTTTCAGAAACACTAAAATCTTGGTGCATTGTTCATATCTATTGTCACAGTATTATTTTCACTTTTCAATTTCTACAGATGAACTATGAGCTGAATCATGGGTGAAGTCGGAGGTCGCTTACAAGTCAAATTCTGATTAGTTTTGCATATGTGCCTTCAGTGAATGAAACGTCTGACTTCAGCAAGATTTGTGTATATCTGAACTCTAGAGACCTGCATGATGTCATCAGACATTGAGAGTGTTGAATGTCAAAGACATCTTCCCTTTTCGGTGATGTTGACAATTTATACCCATAACAAAGACCAACTTCAAGTGCACATTAAATCTAATTCATTTATATCTTAGCATCCTGTGATCTGTATGTCACTCTTTAATAGCGAAGTGAGTAATTTCTGCTCCAGTAGTGGCAGAATCATCTGCCTTTGTTTAGTTCAGCCAAACTCATGCTACTGTTAAAGCCAGTCAGGCCAGTTTAAAAAAACAAAAACAGATTGCAATTCTGTCTGGTAGCAAAAATTACACGCTTCACCTTTAATTTATTTTGCTCTCAAATCGAAGCTCATGCCTGAGCTGAACTCTTGCTATGAGACAAGATTTGTGGTGGCAATGAATCATCTTTCCCTTTTAATTAAAACTCTGCGCTTAAATGACACAACATCCATCTCACGAACATAGTCACATATGTGATTATGACAGACTCCACTGGAGTGCAGCATGCAGTTTCTCTCCCTTCTTTATGAGACAAAACAATATAAATCCCTTCAATAGACAAAATAACGGCTTCTCCTTCACTCTTCTTCTTTCCTTACTTGACAGAAGAAAACATATGTGACAAGTGATAAAGAACTAATGGGAAACTGTGAACATAAAGGCTCCTTTGGGGCCTGACATGACCTTCTGCTGATGTGGATATATAGATCATCTTGGTTTGGCTTTGTTTCATGGAGAAAAACCACAAACAACCAATGACAAATATGATTTTTGTTCAATACAGCCATTTCTTTGTTGAAAGCATCATCTATTATTTTTTTCTTTCCAAAACCAAAGTTATTTACCAGAACAAAATGTAGTTTATATATGTAGTCAGAGTCCTCATGGAGTGATGGTTAGTTGTCCTGGGCCTTAAGACAAGAGAGGCCACTGAGGTCCTCTGTGGTAAAGCCTACTCCCTGAAAAAAAATGTTGTGTCCCAGGCTCTGTGAATTTAAATTGGGCCCTGAATCTAATTAAAGTTTGTTAGCAGTTGTTTGGGTCAATGACATCTAAGAGCAAAGAAAGCGATATTTAAAAAATCGTGTTTGATACACGTGTCAGGTTTTTAGAAATGTACGATTTGTAATCATGTTGGTTTTAAAAATGAACTTTTGGGTAACACTTTATGTAGCTGGTCCTACTCGCCCCACCCCGAGCAGGAGTCGAACTTGGGTCTCCGGCGTGGTAGGCAGGCACATTAACAAGGAGGCTGAAGACCACAATCTTTAACATCAGTCGCTAGAGCGCCTCTTGAGATCAGGGGAGTGCGGTTTACACGCACAGATACGTTACATTTACAATAATCTCCCATTAGTTAACATTAGTTCGTAACGTTAGCTTAACATTAACTAACGCAATATATTTGTTACAGTATTATTATCTATTTCTGGCATGAAACTCTAGATGGTGCAGGCTGATAGGTCTTTAACTTATTGGTAGAAATCATGACATTATCTACATAGTACAGCTGATTGGTTGCTGTTGCATCAGCGGCCAATGAGCTTGCTGCTCAAACATTCAAATACTTGGCATTGTTTGCTGTTTCAGTTTGCAGTGCGCTTTCAGAACCCTTCCCCTTCCCCAGCTCCACCTGTATAGATCTGCTACAGGGTTAAATCATCTATATTACATGTGCAGCAGCAGCATGTCTTACAGTACATGCTCACAGCAATGTCTGTGAATATTGGCAGTGGCAAGTCTCAGAACTTGCTCTGTTGCAGCAGCAGCGTAGCAGATCTATTCCGCAAAGACCAAATACATAACCATGCCAATAACTATTACCATATTAATCTCCATTATTATGCCAATCTCCCGAGATTTTGAACTTATGGCGTACATATGCACGGAAGTATGCAGTTTCCTGTGAAATCTGCTATAAAAGAATTTTAATAATTATTAAAGACTTACGGTATGATTCATATGCCAAAAACACAGATGTATTTATGATGAACACTGTAAATTTCCACCTACTATATTCAATTGATTCCTTAAATTTTAAATCTTAACTTTAACTTAACTCAACTTATAACTTAAATAATTTGATTGAAAATTGGTATGGAACAACACGTTGCCATGACTTATTGAGCATTTTCACAGTCATTATTTCATTTAGTCAATTTGAACAAAAGTTGACCAAAAATGGCAAAATATTTGAATCACAAATCACTGGTCAGAAAATTAGCAAGAATTGCACAAATACTGTGGGTAAAGTAACTTATCACAGAAAAGCCTTACTAACTTGCAGACAGCTTTTTACAGAAAGAAGAGTCAGTGTTGTTCCACTCAAAATTAACAGCTTTAAACTGTTCATGAGAATAAAAAAATGTCTTCCAGTTTGTTTGAGTTTAATGTGAGACCAAATATTAACTATAGGGTTCATGGACTCTGACAGGCCAAAACATGAGCCTGATAAACTTCTTGGTTGTCTTTGCAATTTGGGCAGGAAAATAACATCTGATCTTTCTTCTTTAGAAAACTAATTTTCATTTGTGGAAAGCAAGCCACTCTGCAATATTCTCCTGAACTCCAAAGCATTAAATGACTTCCACAGTGAAGTAGCTCACCAATAATACGGTACCAGCAGCTAAAAAGCCTCCGCACACTATGACAGCTCTTCCTCCACACTTCACTGTGGTAGAGATGCATTTATTATTATATTTCTCTGCAGATTTTTGAAGACACCGCTCTGGAGCATCACCATGCAACTCGTGTTTCATTGTGATTCATCACTGCACACACAACTTCCCGGCATATTCTGCCAAAAACTTCATTCTGTCTTTGATGTTTTTCTGAGACAGCAAAGGATTTTTAATACTGTATTTGCTTGAATTTAGCTCATTTTCTGACCAATATTTTGTGGTTAAGACAATTAAAAGCTTAGTGTTAAGCAATTTTTGGCATGGCCCATTTTTTCCTCTTCTTTTTAGCCCAGGACTGTAGAGTAGCTTTAAAGCATTTTTGAATGCATTTAAAAGATCTGGACTAAAAAGAGCACCATGGCATTGATCCACGTAGTGCGAAAATACCCCAAACTCTTTATTATTTACCCAATTTGTAGAGCATATTAATGCCAGTTAATTGTCTTATTTATGCCTTAATACCAGCTAAATGGCCACTTTGACATTTTCATTTCAAAAATGTTAGTTCAAATGGAACAATGTGGGTTGAAATGATAATTCAGTGCATAGCTTGAGTTAAACATTTCTTCTCCCACTCATTAAAATAACCATGTCAGAAAGGTCAGTTAGTTCAGGGCAGGATAATGTCACGTGTTTAGATGTTTGAGGTTTTGATGGGCTTCTGACAGAAGCACAAGACAACCCCAGAGAGAAACCCCATGTACATCACAGGTTGTTTAGTCCAGGTGGATTATGGAGATACTCAAAGCTTGTCCTCCCGCTGGTGGTATTACATTCTTAATCGAATGAGATTTAAGCAGGAGGCATTTTGAAGCTCAATTCTTTTGCTCCATACATTTTGAACCGCTGTCAGATCTTGTGGCCAGGGCAACGGTAATACCTTCTAACAGCAGCAAAGAAGAGAAGGGCATGTCATATTCAAGTTTTTCTTTTTTCACTGTGCTAAATATGCTGGGCTGCCACCTACATTTAAGCCGTATTTTCCCTCTCGGAAAACATTCTTTTAAAAAATCCAGCACATTATTCTGTACCCTTCAGCTATGCATTTGTTCCTTTTATTATTTTCTCTTTTTGTCTCTCTCATCAGCCATCTTTAGAGCTTAAAACGCATCAAAGATTTATATTCAAAACTCAGAATTTAAGAATTTCAATTGCCTGTTGTTATCTTCACAGCTGCAGTGGCAGAGCATAACTCAAGGCTCAAAAATCACACTATGGGCTAAAATACATAAGGGTCGGATCTTATGTTGCTATTTTGATCCTGTTTGTTAACAGCCCTAAGGATCCAGCGCACTCCATGCAAGAGAGCACATTAGTAAATTGATGAATTCATTTTATATGATTTGCTTGTTTTTAGTTGATAATTTGCTTATTTGTTCATCCAGGCATCCCTGACAACATGACTTAGAGGTGCTCTGGTCAAATGAAGACAGAGAAAATGGGTGAAAATAAAATTGGATTCGTCATCAGCCTTGTGGCATGTAACTGATTATGTTGTGAAATCAGAGTTTGTCGCATGCGTTGAAGCAATTATCACTTACGTAAGCGAACATATTGTTCAAGTTTTTACGCTGGATAAATGATGAATAATGTCAAGTGAATTCTTGACTAAAAAAGCTGAGCTGAATAGCACCTGAGCTATTATGATCTAGCATGCATCCGCCTTTTCAACCCATGGGGTGAATAAGACCGTGTCTATGGTGTCTGCATCTCTGGGGAGAAAAAAATGAAGTCTTTTCTCTCCTTTGCTGGTTTTCTCTATTTTTAATTGGCCGCATATCAGATGTGTTTTTTTCTCTCTCCTGATACTATGCATAATCTTCATGCAACAGCAGTTCTATTAAAGCCTGCACAGAGTGAATCTCTCTAAAGGGAGAAAAGTGCTGCTGTATTTCAGCTGTTAAGAAGTATGTTTTCTTATTGGTATATCTAGCATTTATTCATGGGAACTGAGTAAACTTTATGAATTGCCTCATAAGATGTTTATTTATTGAATATGCTCGGGTTTTATGATAAGGAGGACAGATTTAGCAAGAAAGAGACACAATTTGACTGTGATCTGATTTATCTGATGCTTTTCATTAGATGCAGAAGGATATGTGAACCTGAATCACTTAAGGCTTTCAATTCAAATCATCATAGAAATAGCTCAGTTCAAGCCTAGTTTCTAAACAAGATAGTAGACTTAGTGGTAATAGTAATGATAATGTTTATTAATAATAGGATGTTGAGATGCAATACAAAAGGTTCAACATATTTTTCAAATTTTTAGGCCATTGCATTGTTTTGTGTTGTTTTTTTCTGTCTCTTGCCATGAGCACAGCTTGTGATTAAAATTTAAATACCGTTCAGCTTTAAAAACAAACGTTTTATATGTTATTCTGTTTCTCTCTGTCAGGCTGTTTTTTAACCTAAGAAGAATGAATTCCAAGAATCTGATTTAAGTGTGATGGACATTGAATCTATCTTACTGTAGGGTTGCCTTAAGACTTCCCTTTGGATGTTGATATATTTACAAGACAGCAGTTTAGAGAGTGAGGGGTTAACAAATTATTGGCTTGATTATGTTAGCAAAAAAAGTAAGAAAAAATAGAGGCAGAGCAAATCATAAAATTTTTTATTGAAGAATTAGTTATTGTTCACAGCAAGACCAAAAACATGTATTAAGAAAGTAAATAGTATACACTACCATTTAGAAGTGTGGGGTTATTAATACTTTTATTCAGGAAGGACACATTAAATTGATCAAAAGTGACAGGTAAGACGTTTATAATGATATAAAATATGTCTAGTTCAAATAAATACTGTTTTTTAAATACTTTCTATTAAAAAAAAAAGTTTCCCAAAAAAAAAAAAATTAAGCAAAGGTTTTCAACATTGATAATATAACAAATGTTTCTTGAGCATCAAATCAGCATTAGAATGATTTCTGAAGGATCATGTGACACTGAAGACTGGAGGAATGATGCTGAAAATACAGCTTTGCCATCACAGGAATAAATTACATCTTAAAATATATTAAAACAGCAAACAGTTATTTTTAAGCTTAATATTTCATAGTATTGTTGTTTTACTGTATTTTGAACAAATAATTAGTGTATTAGTACTAGTGTATTTAGATTTCATGTTGACTTGAGGTAGAGAGAATATAGACAGGAAATATTCAATATATCTCGTTTTGTTTGACACTGTGATTTATAGAATAATGGAAAGTTGAAAGTTAACCAGACATACTTAACCGAGAATGACAATGGCTTGCTTTGATGGTGAACTGAAGTAGACCTTGGTCCAGATTTTCGACTATGTGGATGGAAAACATGTTTAAAGTAACATTCATTTTATTTGTGAATTTCTATGACACACTTTTAGGTTAAGCGGTGTCTTCACTGCAAGATAAGGTCCATTTCTAACAGGGATGCTGCCAGGGTCGTAGCCATACTATGGAAAATGTTGCTCAAAACAAAATCCAAGTGCTCTTAAGTTTTCCAGAGAATAATAACGACCGACCTGCATTTAATTTTCTGCTTTCACTCTTCTGACTTGTTGAAGTAACTAGACCTGCAGGCAGCTCAGCCCGGGATGCCCTGAAGTAAGAGCCAAAACATCTGGGCCTCTCATTAACCCTGTGAAACTGAAACCCAGCAGACACGCCTGGTCCCGACTGCTTCTAAATCAGGTCCGCCTTGGAGTCGAGCTTGCCTGTCATTAGCCAAGGGTGGGCCTGTATCAGGATATTATTCATAGATTTGATGGTAAACATGTGTTGTTTACTCTAGTGTGCACACCTCTGAGGCTCACCAATTAATGCTTAAGTCTGAAATTAATTGGAAGGGAAGGGAACATACGGTGTTGCTATAGCTCAGTGACTCCGTCAATCATGCTGTTTAGTGCAGATATGCAGGCCTGTGACAAACAGGCATGAATGTGTAGAACAGGTTGACGTCCTGTTTGGAAAAAGCCTAAGCTTACGGATACAGATTGTTTTCACTACAGCGTAGTGGTTGTGCCGTCGCAGAGTATAAGGGCTGCACAGTATATCCCCAGACAGCAACAGTGTCGGTCCACATCTAGTCCACATCTGGTACATGTGGATTCCGCGCGTTCCAGATGTGGGCCGGACCTGGGGTGTGTTTCTCGTACCACGACATAACTCGCTGCTTAACTACCATAGTTCGATGGGTCGTTGAAGAAATCAAGTAGCAAATCACGACTGTTTTCCGAAACTGTACTGTCGCAGATTGGTCGTTGAACCACGTTGGTTAATGTTGTCACGCAGGTGGTTGAGTAATAACTTGGAATTGCACTTTAAAATGCAATTTAAGAAAGGTTTGTAGGACTACACATTTTGGCCATCAATGCCATGGTGCTCTTGAGATCGAATTAATGATAGGTTTTGCACAGCACGTACGCACACGCGCACTCTTGAAAAAAATACGCTTTAAACCTCTTGACAAACTAGAAGATGGAAATGACATTTGTTTGTATTCTAAATAAAAGATATAGATTGTACGAAAAAGTCTGCTTACTTGTTTGGCTCAAGATAAGGAATGATTGAGTCCACATGTCATGCAAACAAGAAACTCTGCTTCTAACCACAGGCCGAGAGCTGTCGTTTCAACCACACAACTCTGCGATGCTGTTTGCAAGTTTGTTGGAACTAAGTTTCACCGACTCGTTGAACTATGCTAATAACGATGGAACTTGTGACCATAGTTAGCTAACAATGATTTTGGGAAACCACTCTTGGGCGACAGTTGCTGTCTAGGTATAAAATAAAATGTATATCACAATATGGCTTAGAGCAATTGACAGACTGCGAACTAATTAAATAAATATATGCACTACCGATGTAGTAATGGAGTAGTCATAGTGAAGCACGGCACTGTGTTCATTTACATGCATGCAGTTCATGATTGAATGCTTCTCAGAGCTGCTGTGAACTATGAGCTACACACTTGTAAATGAACAACACAGTGCCAAAACTGGTATATATATATTTTTTTTTTGTGCTGGCAACTCGACAAAATAAAAACAAAATGGTTTAAGGATTTTCCAAATCGTTCAGCCATAAAAGGATGGATCGTGCTAAAAAAAGGAGTCTCCAGAAATTAATTTTTAAATTAATTAATAAAAAGTAATTAATTTTTTTCATATCGCAATATGTATTGCAGAAAAGCAAAATATAGCAATCCCAGTATTTTCCAATATTCCTGCGGTGAATTTTCCTCTGTAGTGGCTGCCATGCTTTCTGCTGATGTTTGTCAGCTAATTTATCTCTCTCATGGTCTTGGGTGTAATGTCCTTGCAGAGGACCTGATATACAGCAACAAATGCTGTAGTAATATTTCACTGCTCCTGGTGACACTTGGCATGAAGATTTTCCATCACAGGGGTGAAGGCCCACAGTGCATTGCGGTATGCAAATGGCAGAGAGTCCAGAGCAAGTTTGTCACGTACCATACGGTAGGAATGCAATAGTAGCCTCTTTCATTGGTTCGTTAAGATAACAGAGACGATTTATTTGGTCAATGTTTACTATTGAAACAGACAGTGTTTCTCACCTCCTCTTATTGGATTCCTCCCCTCCTTCTGTTTCGTTTGGCTTTGGCGGTGCCTTTCTGCATGGTGTAAGGCCATTGGCCCTGTTCCAGGAACAGCAGCGCTGCTTGAGGGTTGGGAGCTTCGTACTCCATCAACAGTAAACAGCCATATGAATCCAAGGTCAAGGATACAGAGCCATTCTACCAATACAGTGGGCTTTCTGTGAGAGGTCTTGGACTTGAGAGTGAGATAAAAGCTTGCTCTCGCTCTGTTCCACTGCCTTACGAAAGTGAACATTCATCGTCCATTTATAATGTTTGGGGGAGGACTGATTGATTGACAAGAAATGGAATCAATTTCAGTCAGCCTTGGCCTTCCTCACTTCCTAACATAATGGCCTGTAATAAAGCCTGATGGTTGAGTGGATTTAGACGAGATGGGTGTGGATGGACAAACCTAGAGCATGAAGAGCAATCTTAGTCTGGTTACTTACTCTATTCAATTATGTGAGTGTATGGTGGAGCTGAAAAGGATAGATATTATGAACATGTTGGTAACACTTTATAATAATTATGCAGTAATACTTAACACACTATTCGTTTATAGTTTATTCAGGTAATACATTGTAGATATAGTATATTATATATTATATTACTCGTATTGTTAATTGGTTATTAGGAGTACATAGTTCTCACTTTAGATTAGGTCATGGAAAATGGGGAAATGTCATTAAGTGCTTTAAACCAACCTTTATTAGACATTAATTGAATTCATATTCATTTACAAATACATTGAGCACACAGTTAAATTTACAGTTTACAGGGAATCTACAGCTAAAGGCCCAAGGACCCGATATGATGAATGAAGGCCAGGAGTCAGAAGTGCAGTCAATTGAGGAAAATGTTCCTGAAGAGACAGTAGTTTGCAGCTTCATCAGCAGAAGTCAGCTTCAACAAGGAGTTCGTAGGCCGCCCTCTGCGTGAATTCAATTTTACCCCACAATTATACCTTCACAGGTCCCTGAACTACAGGCTAAATTGTTCTGATTATCTCAGGAATAGATAAACATAGGACATTTCCACACGTGGACTGATAGGCAGCAGCACATCTCTATAGTCTGTACGGCTGACACCAGGATCGAGTTCGGCACGAATGGCCCTCGGAGGTCACTGTGTGTCTAGGCGCCAGCAACAAGTCATTCACTCTTCCTAGGGTGCAGTTGTCCACCTATCTGTAACAAAGAATACCAGTACACACACAAATACACAGGATGCAGCCTTGTCAAGGTTGAAGTTGGTCAAGCTCTAACTATAAACAGGAAAGTTTCTCGAAACATTCAGATGTTATTTCTCTTAGTGAGAGGTTCAAACAATATTATATTATTATTCTCTAGTATTTAAATGAAAAGTAAATGTTTTAATTAAGAAGTGGTCACGTATACGACTGTCTTGGTCAGCTAGAAGAGTATAGATATATGTGTTAACACATGTTGCCTCTTTTAAAAACATGGAGATAGCACATTACATTAACAGACATATCATTCTATAACTACATACATCTCAATAGCTTAAAGAAATCCTTCAAATCATTTAATGTGTAGAAGGAAATATTGATTAATGCCTATTAATATATTAACAATGTAGACTACAATATTTTAACTACTGTATGAATGAACTAAAAACGAATAGTTTGCAAATGATTTGTAAGTTCTTTATTACTGTATACCTATTATAAAGTGTTACCAACATGGGTATAGATAGCTATCTGAACAGGAGCTTTCAAAAAGTACATATTGTGATTTTTTTATGTTGAAAAAAAGTTTTTTTTTCTTCATATAATTCATTCAATCATGTCTAATTTGTAAATGTTTGTTGCAAGATTTAGATTTAGAAGAAATAATAAAATAAAGAGCAACAGTCTTGAAAAAACTTTTTGGTACATTGGAAAAATCAAAATGTTAGAGAATGTTGATTTGTACCATATGTACCATATTTATATAATATGTACCTACAACAGGACCACACACTTGCAATATGTCTACTATTTTTCTGGCCCTAAGGAACTCTCCACTGTGGAGCATCTGTGCATGGGACAGGAGGACACTGCAGGACCCAGCGCCTTCGGGAATTGGGTTCAGCTCTTTTTAACAAACAGCGTCTGGCAGGAATTGGGCATTGTGGATGTAAGCCAGTATGGGGTTTGTGTTGCGTCTGACGTGTGCATATATTCTCGAACTGCATGGTGAGAAGAGAGATACTTTATCATCACGTTGGTCTGTGTGAATGTTAAGTCAGCACAGCTGTGAGATTCATTAGCAGGTCTGGGGAAGATTCCACTCAAATATGATATGCATCCAAGAGTTCAATGCTCCTCTTTATGGGGATTATATCATGGTCATTTGCGAGTCTTTGACCTCCCTTGTGTATATTATGGGATTAGATTGCGATCTTGGGATTTTTTGTGTCATTGTTTGGCACATTGAAAACATTTAATCTGTTATAGCACAGTGCAAGGAAAACTTTAACATTTGATATGATGTATCTTAGCCAACTGTGCCCTGATTAAAAGTGAGACGTGTCTTTTCTGCACCACTAAAAGTGAGACGTGTCTTTTCTGCACCACTATTGGTACCAAATAAAATGTCAAAAAGAATAAAAAGTTGCATCCAATTTTGTATACTGTCAGAATGGGGCTACACGATTAATCGAAATAAAACTGAAATCCTGATATGGCTTAGTGCGATTGTCGAATCACGAATAGTCCGATTTAAATAAATATATGTCCTGTGTTTCAGTGTTCATTTACACTGTGCAGTAAATACTGCTCCACAAAAACACATGATTTACATATAAGCCGACTGTCAATGAAAGAGAAGCTTTAGGGCTCCCTGTTATTATTAATATGTTATTACTATTATTACTTATTACTGTATAATAATAATAATTGTATACATATATATACTCTATATATACTGTAATAATTATTTATGTATAATAATTTTTTCAATATTTGACACATTTTTTTGTGCAGTCCTACAAACCTTTTTTAAATTGCATTTTAAAGTGCAATCCCAATTTTTATCAGTAAAAATTGCACATGTATTTTTCACCCAAATCAGCTCTATGTCAAGAGTATGATGAATTTGATGATTTGATGAATAACTTCTCGACCATTAAAAAGTATATTCTAAAAGTTTGTAAGTGGAGTATGATTACAATCTGGACGTACTACCATGTTGGCATTGCCATGTTATTTATGCTGTCATCCGTCACTGTTCTCTGCCATGGCCTCATGGAATAGTGTCCATTGGATTTTTCTCCTTTTATTTTATACTACATATCGGGGTACGACATCACCCTTTATTCAAATATTATAAAAACAATTGTTAAATATTTTGAAAGCTACTTAGCTACTTAGTTGTGCGTGGACAGTATTTTATTTGTGATAATATAATATAAATATGCGGACATCATTTTTAGGTCAAGCTGTCGTGCAAATAAATGATAAACACAAAGAGAGAACCAGCTAAATATGAATAACTGATTATATTGTAGTCAATGTATGCTTTTACCTTAGCTTTTTTTTTGCATAGTAAAATAAAACCTGTAGCTTTAGTTTTACCCTGTTTTTGTCAAATAATTTTGTCAGATAAATACCTTAACCAAATGTAGTGTTTTGTTTTTACCTCATATTTAAAAATACAAACATATTTTGATGCTTAAATCGAACTTGTAGGGTCATTAGAACAAATATCCCCTCCGAAAATCACTTTTGGCCACTACTGTACGGTATTTTGCATACTATATAGTAAGAAAGTAGGCTTATTTGGACAAGTGGACTGTCCTTGAGCAGATCTCCTAAACACTCCCCCATCATTCATTGGTCAGAGAAACACCTCATGCCATTGGTTGCTGTATTGGGCTGGTCAGCAATAATAACAAAACCACAGCGTCATACACTTTTCAGGGACATCAATCTACCACATTATATAATAGTTGACTCTGCAAATTATACTATGATATGATAATGTATTTAAACATTGAAAATGACACACTTCACCTTTAACAACACTTTACTTCTGAGCACATACACTTGTGCTTTGCAGGTGGTTAGATGAACACAATGGCCATGGAGGCTCTTTTGAGGCAGTAATAACATCCTGTGCTATTTCACCCTGTCTCTGTGGACCACTGTCCCTAAATATTCATGGCTCAGGTTTATAGGCAATGTGTGAAATGCAGCGCGATGCTAATTGGCTCTGCCTGCCTGCGTGTTTGTGCGTGTGTGTGTGTGTGTGTGTGTGTGTGTGTGTGTGTGAGATGTGGGATCATGGTGAGGCAGGCTGTTTAAAATGCAAAGCAGTCGTGGCTAGAGGAATGCTTCAGTTCGCTTTCGCCATCTGGTCACTTTCACTGTGACTTAGAACCATCACCCCACCACACGTTTCTAGCTACCACATCTCACACACACACACACACACACACCCTTGTGAAAAAGGGTAGTATGTAAACAATATCTTTATGTGCAAAAACTGAATGCAATGTTTTCAGGCACTTCATTTCATATTTATTACAATTAAATGAAAATGTAATATATTAGCGATTAAGAGTGTTTTTCACCCACTTTAATTTCATAATTAATTGTCTTTGAAAGATTGTTAGAAGAGAAAAAGAAGTCATTTATATTAAAAACGTATATGACATGTATTTACATATATTGGTAATTACACATTTGTAATGATGACGTTGCCATTTTAAAATGATTACTTTACATGTGCTTTAGTATGTTAGGCAACACATCAAAATAAGTGTACTTCTTCAATTGCATAATAAAAGATTATTAAAACAATTAATGATGTATACTTTAAAGTTAAACTTTTAATTTGACATTATCACAAAGTGGACATTTTAAAAGTGAAATTTATGAACTCTCTTTAAGGACACTTAAGTGGCCTTTTTTCATTAATATTATATTATCTGCAAATAACATTTTTTTTAAATATCCTTTTAAGATTTAAAGTACAAGGGTGCACTCAATACAATTAAACGCACACACGCACATTAACTACTATAATACAGTAGTTAATCTGTATTATAAAGAATTATATTTATGCCAGAAATGTGTCTTGTCCGCCATCTTGGATGAATTATTTTCACTGAGCTTGTTCCAATGCATATTCTGAGTTTTCCACCAAGTATACATGCAATGATGCCAACGGAAGGTGACTTAGATGCTCTCTAATTTTTGGGAAAATAGTTTAAGACCCTTTATACAGGGCAGGCCCAGACAGGCAATGTCTCGTCCTTATACTAACTTTCTCTTCAAATTCCTCTTTACGTTTTATATAATACCCTCACACTTCTAGTCACAGCGATGTGATTACAACACCAAAAATAGGTTGTGTGGCCAGCGATGGATAAAATTGGTGACTGGTGCTCTGACTGCCATGATGGAGGGACACGCAGGGTGAGAGGAGGTGATTAGTTTGTTCGGAGATTAGTTAGATTGAGATGAGTCTTTATTCATCCGTCTGGATTCTTCCGCAAATAAACAAAGAGAGGAACAGAAATAAGAAACAGTAAGTGAAGATGAAGGTGGGACAGAGCACATTTTTAGAACATGTTTTTGAGCACACATACTCTAACATGCTGAGATGTGACACTTGTGTCTTTGCTATGGTCGTTCACTGTTATTACTCATACTTAGTACTTATACTAAACTTTGGTGTGCAATTCCTTCCACACTGTTTGTGATGAGGTGATGAAACAGGTAGAAAAGGGCTTGGGTCCCTCCTTTAGTGTAAAGATGGGGTCACATTTACTGTTGTTTGGTGAATATTCATGGGCGAAATCAAGTAATTTAAAAAGGAATCCATGTGACTGAAAATTTTGCAGGGCGAAAGACCTTCGTGGCGATATCACAAGTTGGTTATGCAAATTCATCGCATTGACCATCAGAAAGCTGCTTTGTTCGTGACTGCATACATCGCTACAGTATTGACAATAGACAATGCACCTTTTTGACCATGAAGTATCACTAATGTGAATTGATTTTGACCCTGCATTCTTAAAAATAATGGTTCTTTATTGTCGTCTTTGGTTCCATGAAGAATCTTTAACATGGAACCTTTCCATTGCAAAGGTTACAGTGAAAATGATTCTTTCAAGAACTATTCAAAGGTTCTTTGTGGAACCAAAATAAATATCTTTTGAGACTTTAGCATTGTGGGTAATTCTGGATGGCCTTTAGCATTGTGGGTAATTCTGGATGGCCGAGCACAAGATTTTCCTCAGAAAATGTAAAAATCTAGTTATTGTATGCTGTCTCCTCCAATAAAAGAGCTGAAACCGTCTGCAATATGCATACAAATCCTCATTGCAAATGCTATACCAAAAACAACATATTGGCATGTCATAAAGGAAAATGTGAAGATACTATTGAAAAGGGAAGGGAACAAATGAGTTGTGATAATCTTTTTTCAAACATCTAATCTGCAATGTGTTAATGCATGCTGAGTCTGTTGACCCATAAATATGGGTTTATCACCCATTAAATGTATGTGGACATAGATTAACATGCTCTCAAACTCAGAGTATTAAAGCTTATGTATGCAGGGCCAAATCCCGAAGGGTGACTGGAGGTTTTCTCTCCTCGTGTGTGCATGAGTGCACAGGTGCTGGGCCTGCTCTGTCGTGATAGTTTACACACAGTGCCTTCAGCCAAGAGTTGACCCTCATGGCAGTGGGTGTCAACGGACAGGGGCAACAGATGGAGCAAACAGACAGATGAGACGAGAGTTGGGGAAAGCAGAGGACACTATTTTGAGGAGCTGTAGAGTGGCTGACCTGCAGTGCAATGGGCCTCAATCAAGTGGGGTCTTTACTTTGTTACATTAGACTTCACATAAGGAAACACTATAAGAGAACATTCCAGTAACGACTTGAAACAATTTTAAAGATTACTAAGGGTACGTCACACCTACCAACACTTGTATTGAAGCGAGTCCCGCACATGATGGAAGAAAAAATAGATATTGTGGCCAATAATTAAGTTCTCACAACTCAATTTGTGGCCTTGTTATATTAATTTGCTCCCTTGTTTTTATTAAAATTGTAGCTACATGTAACTATATTAAAACGAGGGTTGAACATTAATGGCCATTTAATCCTAGAATACTTTTTAACATGTTAAGACATGATTAGATATATTCACGATACTCTCAAAACAATTACCACAAAATTAAAACCAGCTTTAATTTTGGCACATTGTTTTCAGACAACCTTTTAATAATAACTTCTGACATTAATATTTGGGGTAAATTTTCAAAAGCCTGTTTGCCCCTCCTCAATTCAAGTGAGAACGATGATGACTCTGCTCCTTTCGACTACATGTGACATTTCTATACGACCACCTATCACATATTGCAACGTAGGTCTCAATTGTTCTCACACAAACTCATTGTTGCAGATTCATTCTTGACACAATGTCGACAGGCCTTGTGCTCAATTTGGCACAGAATGTGAAAAAAAGCGAAAAATATAGTTCAGAGAGTTGGAGGGATGTGGGCACCAATTTGATGTTTTTTTTTTATGTCTACTTCCCACTGCCTTTCTGTCCCCCAGCCGTTTCTCTCTCAATTTCATTGGACGTTGCTCATTACCACATTATAGTCTCATTAGTCAGGAGGATTGGTCAGCCAAATGTTAGTCAGCGATTAATTGCAGTGTGACTCACAAGAAGAGCGTCAGTGACATTAAATGCTGCAAACCCAGTAGTAAACCCAGATAAGTTGGCAAAACTCAAACAAAAAATTGGTTACATCAAGTTACATCAACATTTTAACTTAACATTAATCTGGCACAACAATCATTATTTAACACTTAATTTTACTCTCCCTTATGAGTGTCATGTCAAACATGACAGTAATAATTCAGTTAATGTTAAGTTAGTTCAAGTTAATTAAAAAAAGTTCATAAAACTCAAAAAATTAAACAATTCCGATTACTTAGAATGTGTCATTTTTTTAACTCAAAAGAAAAGTAAAGTTCTATATACTCATAAAAGTTCATTTGATTGAACTAATTTGTTTAATTAAAGTTTAAACTAACCAATTCATTATTTTGAGCCTTAAGGCCCTTGCACATTGAGTATGAATTTTTCGCACATTAAAAAATAAATACCACCTCATGTTTTAGTACATTAATACACTATTTTAGTTTACCATTAATGTCAATACATTGGGCAGTACATGTTGGATGAAAGCAACGAAATCAAAGAAAACAGAAGTAATTATGAAATTACATAAAGATTTAAGTAAAAAAAACATTAAAGTTCAGCTAATCACATCTAATATTTTTACTCTGTAACACATTTACATTTCAATCCAATAAACACGCAATTAAGTGTCTGAAAACATTATATTCAGTCCACAATTAAGTATATTCTATAATACTGTAAGTACTCTTATTTTTTAAAGTATGCTAAAGTGTAGGCTACTTCTTTGTCACAAAGAAAAAGAAAGTGTACTTGGCGTAAGAAAAAAGGCATGAGTGAGTGGTCAGGGAAAGAAAGAGTGTGCGACAGGAAGGATGTCTGCAGGAAGGTAGGGATCGTGGCTAAAAGGCTGGAGGGAAAGGAAGCGGGGCAGATTTGAGAAGTTGACTTGCGTTGCATGCTCCTTTGTGTTGGGTGTCTGCAAACACAATCGCTCACATTTGTCTTCATTAACAGTTGAGAAGCGTTCTGGTCCGGCAGTGGCAGGCCGTCTGCCTACGGGACCGACTCCTCCCGGACGCTTCCGCAGACCAGTAACACACTAATTAACTTGAAACTGTAATGGCCGACTAATGAATTTGTCCTCATGTAAGGGTCTTACGACAGAAACGCACAAGCCTGGTTTCCTGTTTGTCGTATACTGAAGAGCCACCGGTGACGTGTCCAGTGCTGCTCAGAGACAGAACAAAGAGAAATAATCCACAGATGAATGTCTATTCTGCTTTGGCACACTGCTACAGATTGTACCTTGATGCGACAGAGTGGATAGGGCACCTGAAAGACATGGATATGCTTCATAGTGAATGCCAATTAGGTGGAAGTTGTAGGGCAGGGAGATGAAATGGCCAGTCAGGGAGGATCAGATATAGCTCTTGGCTTCTGTTCTGGCATCAACTGCCAGTCACGGTACACTTTTTCATTTTTACTCTCAGGAAAATAAAAGCTGAGATATCTCTACAGCGAAATTCAGCACTTCCCCATTTGTCCTCACTGGTGACAACTGCTCATTTTTCTTGCCTGTTTAGATACAAATGTGCTGAACAAAGTAAGAGAAACATCTTGCAAGACAATACGTTTTTTGTCTTTTGTGTCTGAGCTTCAGCTTTACTATGGATTTTGTCTGTATTAATTTATATTTTGACTTTTGTGTCTACATTATCGGTTCATTTACATGCAGTTAAGAGATGCTTAAAATATGTGTTGTGCCTCCATATTTATGTAATGTACTTTCAGCTGGCCATTATCTGAAAATAAACCCCAATAGGTCAATCAGGACAAGGTGTCTTGAATCGCTTTGATGCGGTTTATTTTGCAGTAATGATGTAAAAATATTATGTTAAATTTACGGTAAAAAAAAATTTGCAGTGACATCAGGTATTCCTGGATGGTATTGATCTCTGTATATTTTACAACTACAACAACATGGCCAATACTCATACTGTATATACTGTAGAGTTTATAAAGGTAATTCGTTGTTGCATTGTTAGAACATTTACAGTTTTTCACTGTATAAGGAAAGGCAACTTTCAAGATAACAGGTTCAATTAACAGGTTTGTACTTTAGGATTCTTAACAGGGTTTTTTTCCCCGTAAAAGTTACAAGCAATTTTACACTGTATGAGAAGACTGCAAATAGCTCTTTAACAAAGTTGATTCATCCAGGTCAGCAGGTGTCAGTATGAAGCCCAGTGTGAAGTCTAGGACCACCGGGACAAAGAAGAACTAGCAACACGTTAAAAAAATAGAGTGGTGCAGGGATGATGGCTGCGTCTGAAATCACATACTCTCTTGAGAGGGTACTTATTTTAAGTAATTATTTCACGACTGCTAAAAAGTATGTTCTGTATATGAATGTGTGTATTATGAATGTAAAACTGCATTCACCATGCTGTCATTATCATGTGACAAGTTGCGTTGCATCACCGCTATCACAAATCCTCTCCCGTGGCCTTATGGGATAGTAAAGTGTTCATCGTATGCGCATTCAATTCATATTTCAAGGATTTATCCAAAAACCCATACAAAGTGCTCCTCATTACTCTAACTGATGCTTCCAGTTTTCCTCGCTGACCTGGAAATCATCCAAAATTGCACTGTGAGAAGGCTAGGAACAGGTGCATGTTGTTTTTTAAAGCACATATATTATATGCCATTACATTTACATTTTACATTTTACATTTAGCCATTTAGCAGACGCTTTTATCCAAAGCGACTTACAACTGAGGACTAAACCAAGCGAGTCATCGTGAAGAGACAAAAACAACGCAAGAAGTGCTCAAAATACAAAGTTCATTACAGCTTTTAAACAATTTTTTAAAGATTGAAAGTAGGGCTGTGAATCGATTAATCGCGATTAATCGCATCCAAAATAAAAGTTTGTGTTTACATAATAAATGTGTTTGTACTGTGTATAATTATTTTGTACATATAAATACCCACACGGGCATGTATATATTTAAGAAAAAAGTGTTAAATATAAATGATATATAAATCTATACACAGTATATACATGCAAATATTTCCTAAATATATACAAACATTTGTGTGTATTTATATAAAATAATTATACACAGTACACACACATAGATTATATAAACACAAACTTTTATTTTGGATGCGATTAATCGTGATTAATCATTTAACATCCGTAATTTAAAGTACACTACACATTCATAACAATGAAGTCTTTTTCACAAAGCTAATTAATGAACATCAAGCAATTTGCAAACAAAGTGTATAAGACATAATTTATTTCGATTTGTTAATGGAATAAAAATGTCTTGATTAACCAAGCTCTATAACATCACTACATCACTATAACATGTCATCAGAAATTGATACTCAAAAGCCAGAAACGTGGCTCCTACGTAATTAAACCTTTCAGGAAGGAATTTATTGGTCACCACCATTAGCAATCTCATAAATTCTCTAAATGCAATATGGACTGGTTTCCCCACCGGCTCTCATTCCCTTCTCAATGACCACTCATCTCCAACAGCACTAAAAAGATTAAAGAGAGCCATCAGAGCTGTGCTTCACCGGATCTTAACCAACGCTCCAGCAGGAATTACATTTCTGTAATACATACTGAGGGATTCTCCAGCTTTTTCATCTGACTAATGGGATTAGGATAATGCAAAGGTGTGCAGGTTTCCGAGGAACAGTGTGGGAGGGAAAGACGGGTTTTACAAAGCACAATCAAAAGAACCGGCTCTCCAGTGTAAACATCTGTCGTTCCTCACACGCTTTTGTGTGTTGCTTAGTTTTAGTACACATGCTTCCTCTTGGATGTGTTGTCACTGTCTTTGCTCCGTGAGTTGCCTGTGCTTAAGTGCTCGAGCACTTCGCGTTCCCTTCTGTCAGTTGGAGTAGGTTTAGTCGTACATCGAGTGATCTTAAGAGCTCCTCTCCTATACAGCCATTCATGCTCCTCTGACTCTGTTCAGGACAAGGAGATGGAGAATTGTCTCTTTGTTCAGATGCAGTGTCACATTCAGCATTTCATTCAGTGAATATGTTACTTAGGAGCTGGGGCTGGAGATACGAGTACTGATTCTGAATTACTTGTGCTTGGCTTGAGGCCAAACCATTGCTTTATGGATGTAAAATTGTTGTAAAAACGTGCCTTTGTTTTATATGCTCTTTTTAGAGTGTCAGTTGACTAACTGCACCTGGATTGGTCTTTTTAAACTGATCAGTGTGGTGTTGATAGTCACAGGCTTTCCCCCTCTCAAACATGTTTTTTTTTAACATACCTGAACATACCTGGGTTTAATGGTGCCTTGCTAATAGTATTATTAGGAACAATTTGCATTGCTATGAATGATATTGTGACCTCTTTTCCATCAAAGGGAAGTGCTGGTGTTAGTGCTAGTCTTTTCACAGCTCTGTTCTACTAATTTCTTAGCGCTGTGATCTATGCGCCTAATGTTAGTCCGCCAGCGAAACAGCAAGGAAAACCAGGACACTGCGAGAAGTCAGACAAGATAAGACTAGCAGAGGCTTAACTTAAAGATGATGTGTGTAATTTTTTTGATGTTAATATTTTCCTCTGCTATCCAGGATTAATATGCAGACACAACTGTAAGTAAGCCTTTTTTGTAGGTTGATTCATCCAAAAGCACAAACACTGTGGCTATGTGCTGCTGTCAAAGCATCGCTCTAGTTGCTTATGGATTCTAATCAGTCCAACACAGCAGCACTTGACTCAACCAATAATGTGAGAATGGGGGCGGGACTATCAGTTCTGACTGACCAATGGCAACCAGTCTGAGAAACAGACTTTCTCACAGATGAAAGGTCATGTTGCAATTCTGACATTTATATATATATATATATATATATATATATATATATATATATATATATATATATTTGGAATGTGAGATATATACAAAGTTCTGTAATGAAACTGTAGATGGCTGATGGTCGTTAACTCAAACATTTGCAATCATATAATTATCTATAGGGCACAGCTGATTGGTTCCTGCAGTATCAGTAGCCAATGAGCTCGCTGCTCAACCTTCAAATACTTGTTAGCATTTGCCTTAGCAGTGCAGCGCGCTTTCAGAAACCCTCCACCTTCCCCAGCTCCACCTGTATAAATCTGCTACGGGTAATTCATGTACGGTATATTGTGTACGCTGTGTGTATTGGCAGTAGCAAGTCCCGCAGCAGAAAAAACAGCAGAAGCGTAGCAGATCTATTCCACCAAGACCAAACATATCAACATTGTCACATCCATTATCATGCCAAACAATCTGAGAGTTGTTTGAAAGAAATGATGTTGCATTGTGAGATACGAAGTCAGAGGAGTTTTAGAAATGCTTCGGAAACAGATGCTTTTTGCTTTTTAAGTTATCTTTGTTACGAAAGTATTTTCCTTATTTATTTCCCATTATAAACTTTGATTTCAAGCAATATTAATATTAATTAATTAATTAATTACAATTAAATTAAAATAAAATGAAGTAAAAAGACATTTCCAGTTCCATAAAGCATTACAAATGATTTTATTGAATTTAAATTAGAAAAAATATATAAAACAGTTGATTATAAATGCAAAATTACTAAAAAGCATGCGTATCACCCATCAAGCTTCAGTGTAGGTTCTCATCCCCCCCCAAAAAACTATTGTAGGCTACATCTAGAAAAAGTAGGCACACTATGACTGAAAACAACTGTAATAAACACAGAATTGTGATTGTGGGATGCTAACTAGTAACTCTTAAAAATAAAGTCAGATTCGTGAAGAATAAAGTTGCAATTGTCTGTGGTGGAAACAAGCTTCCATAGAGTAGTGCTAAGTGAAATCCTACATTGGGGTTTATGACTGGAAAGTCTACAAGTGTCATTTAGCTTGCACATTAGATTGTGCCATAAATCTAATGTTGTGTGCAAGTTGAGCATATGATGTGTTTGCACCAAAACATTAGATACACCATGGGTGGGTTATTATGAAGCATTGATATAGTCACAAACTTTCACAAGTTCTGCGTAGTTGACACTATTTTTAAACCGGTGTGTGCTTAGAAAGCATTTGGTCCTACCATGAGAAGCATGTGGGACGTGTATCATCTGTTCCATGGCCTCAGGCGAATAAATAGATCACCCGTATGCTGGATGGCTGAAAGCACATACTCGTAATGTTCTGAGAGGTGGAATGTTTGGCATTTTGGATCCATCAGATGGATGTAGACAGAAGAACACAACAATGGATAAGACTTTTAAAAATGCGTTAGAAATAGAGCACAACAGAGGTCGCCCACTTTTTAAGCTATCTTAGTTCTTGGAAGTATTTTCTCCATTTATTTCCAGTTTTAAGTTTTATTTCAAACAAAGTGCTTTTGCTTTTGATAAAAATGATTTAGAAATTGAGCAAAAGGACAGAGATACAACACTGTGTTTAACATCATTAATAATGAGTGAATGAACTACAGTTCTGTCACATGCCGGTCCTGTCTTGTGCTGCACATGGGTGTTTTGTTATTTTGGGCCATGTGCTCTTGTCGTTGTCTGATCCCTCTCCCTCGTTACCTGATTATTGTTTGAGTTCTTCCACCTGTCCCGTCTTGATTAGTCCCCTTCTTAAGCCTCCTCTTGTTTGCAGTCTTTGTCGGATCGTTGTCTAATGTTTCCTGTTCCCTGTGATCCTCCAGTAAGTTTCATGTTCTGTTTTTGTTTTATATTTCTTAGTTCTGTTTTCCCCCTCGTGGGTTTTGTTTTGTGTTAGGTTTTCTTTTGTAAATAAATATAATTTCTCCTGCACTTGAGTCCTCACACTTTTTTCCTTACCTGTTCCGTGACAAGTTCCTTTAAGCATGACATAATATTAAACCGAATTAAAACAATGGAAAATATAAAACCGTTGATTATAAATGCAAAAGAATGAGAACAATCGAGATCGAGAAAAATCGATAAAAGACCTTGAGCCTTTAATTTACCAAAGAACACATCACATAACCAAATCCAGCTAATCAGATCAATCTTGACACACAGCTGAGAGAAAAACAACAACTATTTGGATCTTTAAGTGAAATCTTCTGGAAAGCTAAAGGTAATAAAACCAATTCACATCAAAATGATTTATCAATTTTACTTCCTAATGAGCATTTGGAAACCATCATTGCATATGCACGACACATTTAAGATCCCTTTTTTTTTTTCTTTTCTTTTTTACATTTCGAACATAATAGACTCCAGTTGTGAAATCGCCCACTTGTTTGGGAGCGGATGCCACCTTAATGATTTAGAAATGTCAAGTGAGCCCATGAATTATAAAAAGCAACATGGATTGTGGTGTAAATATTTCATGGTATGTGAAAGTGAGCCGGATGCTCCATGGGGTTTGTTGATGACCAGTGTGAGAGAAGCACAGACTGATAGAGATGTGGTAGTTCTGGTGTGTTTCAGCTGAACATGCTTTACCACACGCTATCTTCTGGACCTTATGAGGGAGGAGATGATGCTATATTGAGCCGTATTTGTGATGCTACATTGCCTTCATACAGGACGCATTAACCGCAGTGAGATGGAGATGAGGGAGGGATACTCTAGCTTAGTATGCATGTTTTGGATTTTTCACCCACATAAGAAAAATCACAAATGAGATCTTGGCTGAGATCTTCGAAAGAGGAAAAAATGGAAGTAGGATGGCAACAAGTCACATCCTGTCTATTAATCACAATCTGATTGATTCTTGAATCTTCGCTGGTATCTCACAATCCTGTGCGTTTGATTCCATGAAAGTTAAGATAAAAAATTAAAATGGAAACGCAAAGTTTCATTTGAAGGTCAGTTTGTGTGGAAATGCATTTTTGACCAACTTTTTTTTTCACCTTTTATGAGAACCTTTTTTTTTTGCGTGTAATAGCTATTGTAGTAATATTTCTTAAATATTTGCTTAAACCTCACCTCTATATTGTTTTTGACCATTAGACGTTATGCTTCCACAGAAGCCTTTCGGAAATCAATTTTGGGAGGTACCTTCAATGTTGCAAATGTTGCCTGCATAAGTGATTGCCTGATAGAGCGGCGAAGCAACAAGTCAACAGCCTATGCTTTCGGACGCAGCCCTTGTTAATCTTTCAATTGTTTTCCTCTAATTTCCAGCAGAGTTTAGCTATAGCCCTCATTACTGTAAAGTTAAACACACCTGAAGCCGCTAATCAAGGTCAGCAGGATCACTAGAAACTTCTAGGCAGATGTGTTGGAGCTAAACTCTGCAAGACGGTGGACAAGACTGGACACCCCTTACCCAGACTTTATTGAGATTATATGGAGAGCAAATAGAGACATTTGCTTGTGTCTCATTTTCATCAGATTTTATTTCCTGTGAAAAAGACCCAAGTAGTCTCACATGATGAAAAGTTTTGATCCACTTCAAATGTTGACTGTATTTAGACTAAATTAGCAACATTTTATAGTGATTGTCTTTTACTGTAAGTCAACAAATGATAAGAATGTTAGGAGAAACAATTTTTAAACTTAGATAAAACATATAGGCCTAAATGAGAACTCTAAGAATTCTTAGGGGCCGTTCACACAGATTGCATATTTTTAGATTAAAGATGTGAAAGCAAGGTCTAGAGACATGTTTTTTTTTTTTTTAAATATTGAACTATTTTTAACTAGAGTTCTGCATTATTATAATGCCATATCACTCACGAGACAGCAAAAGTTATAGGACACAAGCACAACGGTCAAACACGTTTACACTGAAGAATGCATAATGCAAAATTGCATTTTTTTTGAGCTTTGAAAAAGTGACTTCTGAGTAATACACGTGCACACATCAAGCAATATTGGTCTCATTATGTATGCATTGAGGTAAAATCTGAATGTTTTATTATAATGTGTTATGTGGCATATTTCAGAGGGAAACTGTCATTTATTTTAAAATGACAACATATAGGGCCGGACTGATTTTATGCATCAGAAATTTATTGAATATCCCTTTTCTTATGATTGGATTGTATTAAGTGGTGTTACCAGAATAGGAAAGTCATTTCACAGACAATTTTTAAAATTTGATGGAATATTATGAAGATGTGCATGCAATGTCACACACAATAGCATGCACCCATAAATCATGCACATCAAGACCAGGAAAATGCATTACGGTCAATTTTGATGTCATGCTGACTTTAACCCTGTAAAGCCTACAAAGATATGAAATAAAGAAATATTTTTTTTTTATATGGAAGTTTTTTTTTGAATGTTTAGACAAAATAATTATTATATATAATTATTATTATTATGCAATTTAATGCAGTTGCTGATAATTTCTGGGCAAAAATATGATAATATATTTTTTTTCAATAATATATGAAATTCTGATAGCTTGTAATGTAATTCAATGAGATCTTTATAACAGTATAGCAGACTTACATACGATGCATAAAAATATCAGTTGTCACACTTTGCAGTAATACGTCTTCGTAATATGATATTTAAATGGTTAGTTTTATGATCAAACCTCTGTATTTTTTTATTGTGGGAGGCAATACATAATGCAATGCAGATCAATGATGACTGAGAGATTAATATTAATGAGTAATAATACGTTCCTCAAAAGCTTGATGTATCATATTTTGATGTTCTGATGTACATTTTAACATGATTTTTCGAACTAATAATGTATGGATATTCCAGTAAAGTGGTTTTAGTCCAGTCAGTGTTCATCTTTAAATATTAATAATAATTCAAAAGTCATTCTTACATTTTGCATAAATGTTTAAACGTATAGATGTTTTTACAAGTACACTAAAAAAAAGCATAAACCCTCAATCAGATGACAGAAGGCATGTAGTAGATTGCGGTTTTATCATGTTTATAATTTAGATGCCTTCGAAATTTGCATATCAAATATGATATAGTAAGATATAGAGTTGAGTGTGTTTAGTGCTTTTGAGGAGCACCTGCCATATTTCTCATCAACCGGAGATGCCAGCCATTGTTCCAAAAGAGTTCAAATCCACACACTTTTTCACCAGATATCCATTTCCTGCCAAAAAAATGCAAACACAGTAACACTGTGCCTAATTAAAGTTGTGATATGATTGTTTCTCAATTAAAGGGAATTGCATCGTGCTCCTAAGTTGATATCCGCGTGTCAGATTTGAATAATGTGCTGTGGTTTAGAGTGGCAGAGAGGAACGCGTTCGGCATACTGATGATACTTCACTCTCACAACCCCGCCGGGGATAGAGCACTACGCATTCACCGCATATGGGATCCATTATTCCAACCCGTATTAAACAGCTTAATGGCCCCATCTCCCAGACTTTGATTTCCAGGATGATATAATGCGTGAGGATAGAGAGTGCTGGAGGAGGGAGGGAGGGGCTCGGGTCTCACACACACACACACACACTCTTTGACCCATCAGCTGATGACATGTGTCATTTTGATGGAAGACTGATGGGTCAGCTGTAAGCCATTCCAAGTGGATGCACTGACAGAATGTCTCAAAGTGGCATTAAGGAGCTACATGTCCTTGAAGGCTTTTCCTGCAGTCCTGTTATCACAGCTGTAGAAACTATTGGACCCGGTGTGGTGCTAAGAGTTTGCACATTAGGATCCGATAATGTGAGTTACTGTGTGAATTCTGCGTTAGTGATTATCATGGCTATTTACAGCTTCGCTCTATCTGAGGAGGTATTTGTAGCTGTGTGTTTGGCTGGAGCGTTGGGAACCGAGCGGCCGCATTGAATAGTCCTAATAAAAGTGTGGCTGTGCTCTCAATGCTGGGACCGGAATCGACTCCGATTCCTGATTCTGTCGTTTTCTCTTCTTTTTCAGTTCTTTGTTTTTTGAAAAATAGGAGGAACATGTTCACTCTTGCTTGTGTCTACATGATACTCTCATTAGAGTAGACGGTCTGCTTAATATCTGATAACTCTTTATTGTTATGGTCCTTTAACAGACATTCTACTGGACTAAGGGTAACTTTGCAACTACTTGTCAACTTATTCTAACCCTAACCCTACCAGTCTACTAATACTACTAATACTCTAATGAGAGTTAGTTAACATGTAGGTGCAACATTACTTATAGTCAACAGAATGTGTTATAGGGACCATCAAAATAAAGTGAAACCCTAGTTTGACCCTTTAAACTAAATTATAGTTTTTATAAGACTAGTTTATAGTTTTTACATATTTTTTTACATCCACCTGTAGAACAAGTCAGTGTTTGTGTTTAAATGTCTGTATTGTGTTTCAGGTGCAAAATTTGGTAACACTTTACAACAAGTTTCATTAGTTAACATGAATGAACAATACTTCTTCAGCATCTATTAATCTTAGTTGATATTATTTTTAACATTTACTAATACTTTATTAAAATCAAAGGTTGTATTTGTTAACATTAGTTAATGCACTGTGAACTAACATGAACAAACAATGAACAGTATTTTTATGGAGTAATATTGACAAAGATTCCTAAATACTGTAATAAATGTATTGCTTATTGTTTGTTCATGTTAGTTAATACATTAACTAATGTTAACTAATGAACCTTATTGTAAAGTGTTACCCAAAATTTTAATTCAAACTTGTCCAAGATTGATGACAATCAGTATTTGTCAGTCATATGCTATTCCACAGGCAGGATCACAGAATGAAACGGAGACAAACCTCAGTAATTAAAGTTAACGAAAGGTAAATCAGCAATGTGTTCACATGTTTCAGCGTGACATACCATGACAATGATATACACATATATACTGCACTGCACAAAAAAATTATATGATCAATAAGTTTTGACATATGTTTATAGATTGCTTTAACTCATCAAAAATAAGTTAGGCAATTTTGGTTACACTTTATTTTAAGGTTTCATTGTTACAGTGTAATTATATATTTAAGTACTGAGTAATATTAAGCAACTATACATTTACTTATAGGGTTAGGGTAGGATTTGGTTGTGGGTTAGTTGCATGCAATTATGCATTTACAGTTATCACCATGGTAAGTGTTATGATGCCGGAAGGACGAAGCAGAGAGAGAATCCAAGTGCAGCTAATTTAATAAAAATAACAGGAGAAACAAGGAACACAGGAACACTGAAGCAAATACAACGACCGACAAACCACAACTGAAACACAGAGGTATAAAAAGACAGGCAAACAAGCTAAACAAGATAACAAGGGGGCGTGGCTAATCAGAAACACATGGGGAGACTAATCAACAAAACAGGGAACAGCTGAAACATGAAAGGACAGGGGAACACATGATAGACAAGAACAAGATACACAAACACAAAAACCCACACCGTGACAGTAAGTGCATGTAGCATATGTAACAAGGACACTGTAAAATAAAGTGTTACTGCAATTGTTTTATTTTTTTCAAAAGTTATACAAGATTCAACTCATTTTTAACTCAGTTCAATGTAATTTAAGTTGAAATGACTTAAACATCCAAGTTTGATTGTACTTGAAATATAAGGCAGCAACTTCTTTTTTTTTTTTACAGTGTAGTGACATTACACATTCGAGGAAATGAATCAGATTTTGCTTCACTATTAGCAAGCGACCGATATGCAAATGAATGATTAGCTCTATTAAACTTAAAAAAAAAAAAAATCAATTAAAGAGGAGTCGATTCTCTTTGATGGAATCAATTCTCGACTCCCAACGCCTCAGAATCGATTCTTTTTGTAAGCGATTCCCAGTGCCACTGAATGGCGTCTCAGCTCTCACGTGGTTGTGTGGTTTGTGTGTCCTGCAGGTTCCTCTGAATGCTGTTATGAGTTCCTGAGTGCTTCCTTCTCCCCGGCCAGCTGTCTTGGAAGAGCAAGGGCTCAGGTGGCAGCAGTGGCACCCAGAGAAACAAACACTGAAGAGCGGCCATGGCGAGCGGTAACTAACCTCCTCTAATTATGTCCAGTACTTGCCCTGTTTAGCAGACCAGTCAAACCACACATGCTTAAAATCTAGTGACCTGCCCACGTGGGCAGCATTTTAAGCAGCCTGATGATGTGAAAACTGTTCCAAACGTAGTCAGGATTATTGTGTTGTCTTCTGAGATATCTCATTATAGGGCAGACTCGCATCTGTCTGTTTTGGAAAATGCAATCCCACATGAGCTCAGTGAAAAAATTAAGTCGGTAAGAATTTTGTTTTTGAAAGAAATTAAAACTTTTATTCAGCAAGGATGCATTAAAGTGATCAAAACGGACAATAAAGACATTCCATTGTTACAAAAGATTTCTATTTAAAATAAATGCTCTTGTTTTAAACTTTAATTCATCAAAGGATTATGAAAAAAAGCATCACGGTTTCCACATAAACATTGAGCACAACTGGTTTCAACATTAAGGATAATAAGACATTCAGTACTGCAACATAAACAGTTTGAAGCAAAAATAGTTCAATCCAATTAAAATGATGTACATACTAGCATATTCAGAGTAATGTGCTATTAGCTTCGTGAACACCGACCTCTATTTAAATCTGTGAGTCTGCACATTTGCCTTGGGTGGGCATTGTCCATTTTCTCTATTCATTAAGTTACGACATAAAATTATTTATGAATACTGTATTTGTATTTGTTGCACTTTTAAATGACAGTTGTATAAAAGCCAGCTTGGACATTGTGGACTAATTATTTACGTAATCTTTTGTTTCTGTCTAAATAAGCCTAGGCTATACAGTGTTATGGCAGTACTAACATTATGTATTATATATATAAATATATATTTATTAGACTGGGCATCTCTGAACTAAACAGTAAGAACTAATGTGTGCAAAACTAGTGCAAGCGGCCCCTGATGTCCAGTAAAGCCAGGTTATGTTCAGGGGAACACATACAATACAGTGATTTGAAGGTACTTGTCACTTTGCATGAGAGTCGATGGCCAAGTTCACACAGCAGCTGAATAAGGCTCTCACTCCTGTATTTGTATTATTTTCGGTTACTTACAGTGCCGGAGATATGAGCGGTGTATCATCTGAAGGTTTTAGATCCAGTCACTGTTGTCCCTGTGCTGTTCCTGTCAGTTTTGAGTTACGTGTCACTTGAATGCTCCGCTCTTCACCCAGAAATAAAAGCTGCTGTCGGTAAATGAAGATTTGATGGATGAACTCGTGGGCAGTGAAGATTGAAATTAAATGGATGAAGATTGGAGTCTTGTTGAGTCAAAATTGACTTTTCAGTTTTATTCTTTGATATTGCTTTGTCACTGCATCATCACTGTCGATTTGGTTACTGGTAAGAGAATACTGGCTTGACACCCTTTGCACGTTCATACAGACAGTATTCAAGTATCTACTCTAAGTTGCTGTGTGAATGGGACATTTCAAGACTCATACTTGTAAGTTGTCAATGCAACAGTGTGAACATAGTCTAATAGGCTGTATTCTCTTTTGCAGCAGCAGACGGCATTGGCAGTTTGGGAACCGAGCAGAGCCACGTCAACGTTCCCGTGGCCGATCCCGGTGCCTGGGCCACCGCCATGAATAACCTGGGCATTGTGCCGATGGGCTTAACCGGGCAGCAGCTGGTCTCAGGTAAAGCCTTGCGCCCTCCCTCCAGTGTGCTAATCCTAGTGTTTCATCCACAGCTCTCTCTGCTCTTCCTTTCACGGCAGGGGAATAAAAGGCAGATATTTAACCGGGGTTCCCATATTCCCCCTCTGACAAGCTGCACAGGCACCAGCCTACCCTGCCAAATATGTGACATTTAGAAAATTACATTTGGATTTTACATTGAAGCATGTTACAGTTTGTTGAGCTTTATTCTTCAGCTGAGATACTGGACTGTTGTGGCTCTGAAAAGCCCACGGCCTGGTGTGACGGTGGAACCTACCGCTTTCTTGTCTTAAGCCCTGAGCTCTGGTCTCCACTGAAGCTTTGCAGAGATTGTCCGAGAGCTGGACAGCTGATCATCAGTAGCCATCTGCAATCGGTCATCATAACAGGCCTGCTGCTGTTGCAAATGGCAATTACACATACACGCACGCACGCACGCACGCACGCGCGCACACACACACACACACACGTCTCTTATAATAGAAACATTTAGGATTTTAGCACAAACTAATGTTTGACAGTTTGTTTTCTCCATACACTGGCAATTCACATCTCTTGCTTTGACAGCACTCATGAGTGGGAGATAAAATAGTCAAGCTACTTTTTTAAAGAAGTAGTTAGCATCAGCAAAAGCTGCTAATATAGTAGCCAGCTACAATGAAACTATTTAAGTGATCAATATTTTCACATCAAAATATATTATTATCGAGTGATGATGTAGAATTTGATCTCTGTTAGAGTGACATCATAGTATTATATAGTACTATATAGTATAGTATACAAATCAGGTACTCAAATATGTGCCTTGTTTTTTAAATAGGTTCATTTGCGGTCTCATAAACTGTCCGAATGAACTGATTCTCTTGAATAAACGGGACTGTTCAACATGTTTTTGATTATTCCTCTCCTCATTTACTGACCATACAAATGTGAAATTAAAAACAGCAAAAAAAGTAATTTTGTCTGCAAAATGTACACTACCATTCAAAGGTTTGGGGTCTGTAAGATTATTTAATGTTTCTGAAAGGTCTGCATTTATCAAAATTTCAGTATAAACAGTAATATTGTGAAATAATTCAATTTAAAATAACTGTTTTCTAGTTGAATATATTTTACTATATAATTTATTCCTGTGATTTCAGCATCTTTACTCCAGTCTTCAATGTCACATGATACTTGGGAATTTATTCTAATATGATGATTCTAAAATGAATTTTTTTTTTTATTATCAATGTTGAAAATGATTTTTTTTTTTGTTAAATTAGTGTTGCTACTTTTTTATTAAGTATTGCTCAGTGATGGAACTCAAGACAGTTTTTGAGACAAATAAAGTCTCTCCTTGTTTTGGATCCTATTATAATTAATATAATGCTAACGGAAGCCGTGGATTGTGGCAAATTAGGCTCAAGATTAAAATGCATGAGCCGGTATTTCAGATCATGATTATTAATGAGAATTTGGGAAGGCACAAGTCATTTGAATTGCATACAGTTTTTTTTTGTTTTTCTTGGGTGATTTCAGAAATCATCTAAGAATGAATATTAAAACTATTATCCTCAGCTTCCGAGCTAAAGCCTTTGGTAATACGCCACAGCTGAAAGAAACACTTCCAGCAATTCACATGAGGATTTTATATATACGGTATCCTCTTTCTTTCTGGGTTTCTTTCATACACACATGTAGTGCATGCATGCTTGCAGCGATATGCCTCTACCTGAGAGGATTTTGTCACACTATAGCACAAATGCTGGCCTTTGAGAACAAAGCTTCAAAGGAATGATTGGAAAAGATTTGCCTGGTTTCTGTTGAATATAACAGATTATTGCTGAAATGAACTCTGAGTCTTTGTTTTAATTTCCCTCAGCACACACACACACACACACGCACACAGCTTGTATTTTGTCCCATATCTGCTCATAAATTTGCTGCTCACAGAGCAGATGCCCACAATTTTCGCAGGCAGTTTCAATCTCATCATTTCAGCACATGGTTTAATTAAATCTTGGTCACATGATTATAAATGTTTATTTGCACCAGCTCATTAGAAGACATGCTTTGTCAGATTATTATTATTTTTTTTCAGATGGTTTTATCCCATAACAATGAGTACTCCTCTAAATATAGACGATTTTCCCGCAGTTAGGAGTTGATTTTGCTGAAGCTCTATTGTGAGAGTTTTACGCTGAGCATGCTGGGAGATTTGTGTTCAGAATTGGTGTAAGCTCTGAATGTATGAATGCATAGATTTACACAAGATTCACCAAGGCTGCTTTAAGTGGCTTAGAGGAAGAAGAAAGAAAGAAAGAAAAGAAGAAAACCCAAATCAGGCTCTACCAGAAACAGTCGCATGCAGTCACGATGACCTAAATAACTACGGCGCTGTATTGACAAAGAAACATCTTCCTGAGTGTTGTTTATGGAAGCACCAGGACAATGTTTATTCTAAATTGTCTGTCATTTGCTTAGAAAAGTAGTGATATATTATTTTATATTATATTATATTACATTATATTATATTATCAATCATTATCTGCCAATATTAATTTAAAATTCACTACAATTTCTGAAAGTATTAAGGTAAAATACCGCAAGTTATTCTGTGAGCTATAACTTTACTTTAAGTACTTTAGAAATCTTGGTTGTAAGAAATAAAGTTTATGTAATACGCTATGTTTTACTTAATAAATAAATAAAATGTTTCAATATATAACAAGATAAACCCCTTTCTGTAGAATCTTTGTTTCTACACTAATATAATGTAATAAAATGATGATAAATGAGAAGATGATTCATTTCGCAGACTGGAGTATCCTTGGCATTCGGTGTAGATTCGCTTTCCTCTGATTTGGGATCAGTCTTTGGCTCAGACATGTATGACTGAATTTCACTGGTTGCCGTTTTTTAAGCATCAGAAAATTTCAAAAGAGTTACACGTGTTTAATGGTGGGGACTTGAAATTTATTTCAATATGCAAAACTGTTACCCCATCATAGCAGTTTCCAAGTCTTGAATGTGGCACGACTTAAAAAACAAGTGTTTCAAAGAGAGGGTAAAAATTATTTTGATGTAAAAATCTTGCTAAGCTCAAGAACATTATACAACTTTATAAAACATTTATAAACTTTTTAAACATTAACAACTTTTTTAAAAAGTCCAGTTCACGACCCCTTTAACATTTGAAAAGTTACAGTTGTACTGTAATATAAAATTATGATGGTTTTTCTTAAATACTACTAATAATAAATAATAATAACAATAATTTTATTTTACAGTACTATTATTATTATTATTATTATTATTATTGTATAGTCATACTGGTGTAATGACAACATTTTGCAGCCCCACAAACAAGCACTGCAGCTTTTTTATCGTAATCTCAATTTTTATCAAAAATAATTGTTGTACACAACAAATAGCCTCAGATAGCCTTTAATAGAACCTAAGCAGTAAATGTTAAATGTAGGTTTGTTGTGTGACTCAGTTCTGCTCTGGATAATTATGCATATTAGCTGTGGTGAGCAATGACTGGAAATCTTTCAAGCCCAAAAAAAGCGAGACCGTAAAAAACAGCTGAGACGAATTTCCTTGCGGATTATATTTTTGGACTGCAGGGGTTGCCGCTTTGCATTCAGTAATGTTGTTTGTGATGGGCTCTGATTAATGGCGTCTCACCTCTGAAATGATGAGCACCTGTGTCCTGTAGGAACGAAATATTTTGAAAGCTGCTGACTTGGTATTGAATCCAATTTTTTATGGAAAACAGATAACAACTACAAATAAAACCTGAAGCAGGTTTTTGGAAAAGAAACAAGAGCTACGAGCCAAAGGATTGAGTAGCTCTTGAATCATTCTGACTGAAGAAAAACAACATTAAGAAACGATAAATGTGAAGGCGTGTGTGTAATTTACCTGTTTACATTTTGATTCGAGTTTTGCATGCTTCTCCTGATGCGTTTCACATGATTGCAGCCGCTATGAGGTTTATGGATTGTAATTTTCATCATCTCTTTTCCCAGCAAGGATTTAAGATTTTCTTCCAGTTCAAGCATCTCTTGTGTGAGATTTAGTGTTCTCCATTGTTTTGTGACACTACACGACAAAGTATGCAGGATTGCCCTGATTAAGGTTGAAATATTACAACACTCTAAGAAAATACTGCTATGTAAAAAAGGAAATTTATTTTTCTTTTCTTTTTTTGCAACCCAGGCTCCTTTAAAAAACGTTTTATTATTTATACTTTTATTCATTTTCATGATTACAGGGGCAGATTATTAAAGACTTTTGTGCATTTCCTTCCACATTATTATGAGCTCAAAACACTTACCATTTGTAAACTAATACATCTTGACATTTGCATCACATAATCTACTCCATGCGTATGTATTTTCTAATAAAGTAAACGTGTTTGGTAGCTCACCTGGTACAACAATGCAGTGTGGAGCGCACTGCACGAGTCCTGTGAAACAAGAGTCACGGTAAAAGAACTCAAAGACTTAAAAACAAAAACAAGCTAAAATATCTGTCTGCTTTTGTTAACTCTATAAGTAAATTTAGGGTAGGTTTTAGTGTTGGTGTTACGTTACTTTGAAACGTGATAGAGCATTAACCTTTTAGCAGATTCACTTTCATCAGTTTTGGATAAAACTGAACGCTCTTTTTGCACAAGTCACTGGACATTTCAATCCGGGTCTTGCGCGACACTTTCAATGTAATGTCATTTTACAGTAATATCGCCACAGGCACAAATTTAAAATGGTTGTTTTCTACATTAAACCACCAAAGAGGGAAAAAAGCTGTTTTAAAAGCAGTTGAGCTACTGTCACAGTACTGATAATGTAGTTAAGTAAATAATCAATTATTTTATTTGCTTAGTCCTCAACACTAGTGATAACTATGCTATTTTGGGCTCAAATACAGTAGAAATGGACTTGCCATTTACTGGGTTTTGCTGAAGTATGAATCTGAAAAGACCTTTGCGATGATGCTTTCCTCTTGTGCATCTTTGTTAGATTCAACGTGTTTACTGTTTCTGTACTAAACTTAAAGTATTTTTCTGTTTATGCCGAGTTGGCTGATATGGCAGTCGTCTAGTAGCTTAGATGCAAAAAGTTTCAGCTTTAATTTAAAAGTGCAGTCAGTTGTCATTAATTTCGTTCAAAAACAAAAGTGCCCAGCAGTAGTCTGTTTATCAAGATAAAACCAGTTATATTGGGCTGGCTATGTGATCTAAAAAGTTTTTTTTTTTTAAATGCCACTAATAAGTCTTCATATCATGTAAGTGAGGATTTTAAACATATTGTAAACACAGTATTCATTATGTCATACTGTTTTAATGAGAACAAATTACTGAGTGCTTGTTTAAGTGGTTGACTCAGCACAGTAATTATAATGAATGAATATGACCTTATTAAGAAGCCAAAATAACGACTGATTAAATTGAATATTAAATAGTTGTTTCAGTTATAAAAATGTAATAATAGAAAAACTCAAATCGTCTAGATGCATACAATGAGAAAGCAGCTGGCAACCTCAAGATTGTGTTTGTTATAACTCAGGCTCTCAGCACTCTCAATTTTGAGTGTTAAGACTATTTTAATTCTTAGCTCATAAACACAACATTAAAGGGATAGTGTACCCCAAAATGATAATTCTCTCATCGTGTCACCCAAGTTGTTCCAAACCTGTATACATTTATTTCTTCTGCTGAACACAAAAGAATATATTTTGAAGAGTTGGTGGACCCATAGTATTGACTCCCATAGTATTTTTTTTTCTATACAGTGGAAGTCAATGGGGTACATCAACTGTTTGGTTAGCCATATTCTTCTAAATGTTTTCTTTTGTGTTCAGCAGAAGAAAGAAACTCATACAGGTTTGGAACAACTTGAGTAGTGTACGATGACATAAAGAGAGGAGCATGATGACAGAATTTGCATTTTTTGGGTAACTATCCCTTTAATGACAGTAAGCAGACATTAGGGGTAAATGGTACTTGAGCACTTTATTATCATACTATCTTATACTGTAACTTTGAAATATATATCAATAAATATTATATTTCATCCATACAGAACTAACAAGCTAATCAAATCATTTTAAACCCAAGTCAAACCAAGTCTTTGATCTGGAGCAGTTGTTTTAATGAATGCGTTTTTATTAATGATTGATAAACTTGACCAGAGTGAGGGATGACTCGACTGCTGCTGTTGAATTTCAACTTTAACAGTTTCAGAGGTTTAATAGCTTCAGGACAAGGATACATTTGTTATTACAGGCAGCTTAACCTTCATGAGAAAATATTTTCTGCTCCTTGGTTTCATCAGCCAAGCTATCTTGGAATATCAAACAATTAAATGTGTAAACTTTTGAACTTTCACTCAAGCATATTTTTGTGCTTCAGATTTACTTAAATGCACTTCACTTTTCTCTCTTTTTAAAATAAAATGCAAACAAATCTATTTGTGTAATTAAATGATTGTATTATTCATAATCAGAACTGATTGTGAATGTAAAATAGGAATAATGGAATATGATCCATTAAAAAAAACATTCTTGATTGATTATCATTCATAGTTGCATTTAGAGCAGTAAATATTGACACTTTAAATGTTTCTTTTTTATCATATAGCGTATCGTCAAACGTATATTCATTATAAAGTGTGCATGCACACTGTAAAAAAATTACCCAGTGGTACCCATATTAGTAGTGGTTCTAGCCATTTACCGTAATTATACAGTTTCAACACTGTTTTTTTTTCCATTTCAATTTACAGATGTGCTGTTATTTCACAGTAAAATACTGACAGCTGTGGTTCCAGCTATTTACCGTAATTCAACAATACCAATACTCTTGTTCATTTTACCGCTTTACTGTAACTCCACAGTAAAATACTGGCAGCTGTGGTTCCGGCCATTTATCCTAATTCTACCACACCATTTCAATACTGTTTTACATGTACTTGCAGCAATGGTTACAGCAGGTATAGGACTTCCATCGTGGTTTACAGTGCACTCAGTTTACTGCATAAATCCAATGTGTTCCATTCTCAGATCCTGTGCAGCTTAGTGTGATGAAAGCTCATTGAAGAAGAAACTAATCTTTAGTAGATTTTCTGGGTTTTGGTCGACTATGGAGTGAGAGCAGTGACCTGGTCTCTTCTCATCTCCGTGAAGCCTTTCACCAGCTTTACTCTTATTTCTTAGGCTTTTTTGTGTGTGAAAGTGCTCAGGTCCAAATCAATGACTGCATTAAGAACTCTTTCTGTTTCCCTCTCCAGACTCAATATGTATACAGGGTTTTGACCCCAACCTTGGCATCCTCACCCCAATCAACCCCATGATGGCTGGCATCACTCTGGTCCCGCCCCATCCTGTGGCAGACCTTCCTGTTATTAAGGAAATCATCCACTGCAAGAGCTGCACATTGTTCCCACAGAACCCCAGTAAGAGCCACTGTTTTACAGCAGCCTACCACAGCACAATTATTAGAGGTTTCACCATAAAACAGGCACACAAATGAATGTAGCCAACCCTTATTTACTTCTACTGATGTCATGGTAAATATATAAAGTAGCCTACAGTCAGTGCCATGTTGAATGACCTGTTACTGTGGGGTAAAATGTTCCAATGAAAGACCTGTAACTTTATGCCAAACGTTTTACGGTTATTCGAATCACAGCAACCACAGGATAGTGTTTATTAATTCCTCCTATGTGGAAAGTCAGAGAAAGACCAAATGTTAAATCTGTAGAGCTTGTGTCTTATAAACTATAAATGTAAATGAACCCTAAATCATAATTAACTTTAAAACGTCTTGTTTTGATAATGGAAGTAAAGTAATGATAATTCATTAAAGGGATAGTTCACCCAAAAATGAAAATTCTGTCATCAAAACCTCATGTCTTTCCAAACCCGTGAGACTGTCGTTCATCTTCAGAACACAAATGAAGATCTTTTTGATGAAATCTGTGAGATTTCTGTCCCTCCATTGACAGCTACGCAACTACCAATTTGACGCTACAAAAAGTGCATAAAGAGATCGTAAAACAAATCAATATGAATTGAGTGGTTTAGTCCAAAATCTCTGAAGAGACACGAACGCTTTATATGGTGAACAGATTTAATTTAGGCTTTTATTCACAATGAGCTTTCATGAATTTTGGGTGAACTAAACCTTTAATGTCCCTTAAATAAATTATGATAATATCTTGTTATACCACACCATAATTGACCGTCTCCATGTTTGGTGATTTGCAGATGCAATTTGACAAAAAATATATTAATAAATTAATAATAAAATAATATGGCTCCAAAAATATTCCATGTTCATGCATTTGGGATGAAGTATATTTAAATTGTTCAAATGTTTTAATTTTTTCAAAGCCTTAAAATCTGTTTATTTCCAGGTTTAAAAATTCCATTTCAAATCCCACATTTTCAATATGGCTTCAGACTTCTGAACCCATGAACTCCATTTTCTATTAGCAATAGCTAGTTAATGTGAAAACAATTAGATCACTTGATCAAACTGGTTTAGTCATGCAATCTGAGTGCGGTAAGACACGTTTGTGGATTCTGCAGATCTTCCTCCTCCTTCTACGAGAGAGAGGCCTCCAGGATGCAAAACGGTATTTGTTGGTGGGCTTCCAGAAAATGCAACTGAGGAGATCGTCAAAGAAGTGTTTGACCAATGTGGAGAGATTGTTGCCATCCGCAAGAGCAAGAAAAACTTCTGCCACATTCGTTACATTGAGGAGTTTATGGTAGACAAGGCCCTCTACCTCTCTGGTGAGTCTTTGTTTTGTTTCATGTAAATGTGTGTTATGTTAAGTTTTTCTACTTCTCTGAGGCTTGTTGCGTGAAGCTGGTTTCAGTTGCTACAATGTCAGTTTGAGATTAGTTTGAGCAAACTCTGTTTTTTCAAGCTCAAGAACATTGTCGTGTAAACCCTAAAAATCAAATCTGATGCATATGCTGCAAGTAACATAGTCTAATGACCCAGCTGTATTGTTTTGTTGAACAGGGGCTTTTATGTTGCAAGAGGGAACATCTTAAACTTTTGATATATGCAAGTAGCCTGTATGATAGCTGTGTTTGCTGAACAATGTTTGTCGTCCTAGGCTATCGGATGCGCATTGGCTCCAGCACTGATAAAAAGGATTCGGGCCGCATACATGTAGATTTTGCTCAGGCGAGAGATGACTTGTATGAGTGGGAGTGCAAACAAAGATTGCTGGCACGAGAGGAGAGGCACCGACGGAAAATCCATGAGGAACGGCTGAGACCTACATCACCTCCTCCCATAATGCACTACTCTGAGCACGAGGCAGCTCTTTTGGCTGAGAAACTGAAAGGTAAGCTTTCCCACAGACTGTGGTGCCATGATCTCATCTAGCCTTTAAAGCACATATTTGTCATCATTAATGTAGTGCCGAGAGAAATTTGGGTTCTTTGGAAAAGCTTCAAGGTGGAACTGTAATGCGAAATGTGGTAAGATGACCTACACCGCCAGGTCTGCTTTCCTTCAGAGATTTCGCAGCTGTCCACGACTGCTCTCTGATGATGTGACAGACATTAATGAGCGGCTACATAGTTTTGAGGTTCTTACGCATACAGTCCTAATTCTCGTCTGCGGCTGCCAGCCAAACAGCCCCAGCTGTTGTCTATTCTGTGCGACTGGTGTGTTTATATGATCAGCTAGTTCCATTCATCAGCTTCAATGAGACCAATGATTGCCAATGAAGTGAACATCCAGTACCAGTGTTGGGCAAGTTACTTTTAAAAAGTAATTAGTTACAGTTACTAGTTACTTCTTCCAAAAAGTAACTAAATTAGTTACTCAGTTACAAATTTTAAAAGTAACCTAGTTACTATTACGTTACTTTCAAGTAAAATTAAATTTGAAATGCTCAAATGTGACCCCACCTCTACCCCTCTTTAACGGAACTTAAAATACATGTGCATAGTTCAATTATTTATGATAAATCTGAATATTATAATGAAATGGACACTTAATACAATACATTATTAACAGAAACATGAAACATTGAACACACATCTAAAAAAAATGTTGCTGTGGGACAGAGTGAGACTAGCCTCCAATCAAATGCCATGTATGTAAATATTATGTTTATATAGTGGATCAATGCAAATAACACAATAGATGTTTTGGAACTTTTGATATTTATTGCCCCTCAACAGGCCACAACTGGGCAAAATTAAATTAAGCTTGCTAAGCAATATACCAAAAAGAAATAACAAATATATACACTCTTTGTAGTGCAAATAAAACAAACAAACAAAAAAAATTACTGAAAAAATGCTGTACTTCAAGTAGAACAGTGTAACAATATTAGGTGCTTTCAATGTAACTGGAAAGTGCAATGTATAGCAAAACGAAGAATATACATATACAGGTAGGTATTTTCACGATTACATTCGTTTCCTTTAATTTCTTGAAGGAAAAAGTAATGTCTATACTTCCATTTAGAGATGACTACTTTTGGATGATTTGGGCTCGTCGCCATACC
The DNA here is from genome assembly GCA_030578275.1 of Meda fulgida. Classification (NCBI taxonomy): domain Eukaryota; kingdom Metazoa; phylum Chordata; class Actinopteri; order Cypriniformes; family Leuciscidae; genus Meda; species Meda fulgida. The sequence continues at coordinate 27,983,728 of CM060624.1, forward strand.
TGTCTCTCGTTGACTGACTGGCTTGTGTTGTTCCTTGCGTGTCCTGTCCTGTCCGACTATGCGTTATAATGGGTCGTTCGCAATTCATGAGCGTTAGCCGTTAGTGATGATGGGTCGTTCGCGAATGAGCGTTAGTGATGATGGATCGACTCGTTCGCGACTCTATGCGCCGGCTCTTTTAGTTGAACGTCGGGAGCTGGCTCGCATATCTGAAGAGCCGACTCTTATTTTTACAAATTTAGCCAATAGAAATTAAATAATTATGTAATAAAAATTGAAATATTATAGTCAAAGTCATTTAAAGAGCCGTTTGTGAGCCAAAAGAGCCGGCTCTTTTCAGTGAGCTGAGTCAAAAGAGCCGAATGCCCATCACTACTATGCGTGCTTTCGAACACCTGCCCAACTCTACCTCTGATTGGCTTACAATGACATTTTACTTTACCTCAGCCAATCGTCAGCATTTATGCGCTTGTCTCGTGCTCTGCCCACTAACCAAGGAAGAACAGTAAAAAAAGTATTTGCCTCTTGCTCAGAGATCTAGTTGGCCTGATGAAAAAAAAAAAAAAACAGCTTCATCAGTTATAGTAACGCGCCACATTTTTTGGCAGTAACGGTAACGGCGTTATTAAGATGAGGAAAGTAATCAGATTACTCGTTACTGGAAAAAGTAATGCCGTTAGTAACAGCGTTATTTATAATTCCCATCGTTATTCCCATCACTGCCCAGTACTCGGCTCCTGTAAAGCCAAAGGGGTTCCAAGGTTGACTAAATAGTTTTCATTTGCATTTAGGGTGCTTAAAATTTACTTGGTTTTTGGTTGATTCTAATCAAGAAATACAGTATGATACTGTGCAAGAGTCATATTGTGCTCTATCGAAACACTGGAGACCTGGTGCAGTTTCACCAGAGTCTCATTTTAGTATCAACTTTGTCTCAGATGTTTCCTAAAATTGGTGACATGCTGTAAAAGTATAGAGCTGTGGGGAGCAGTTCAGATCATTTCATCTTTCTCGTGAAACTCTAGAGGAGACATGGGAGATTTATCGGGACATTTTCTCAGAAGAAAACTCAGAAATATTCCATTTGCTCATTGTTGCACACATAATATATTGCATAGAAGAACCAAATGAGATATTAAAGATATATTCTTTCCATTTCCACGGCTTTGCATGGACATGAGCAAACACTGTTGTGTTTACAACTGTGACAATGAGCGTTTACCATGATCAACTAAACGCTTTTTTTTAAGTATTTGAAGACGTCACCTTTATTTACACAGATTTTTTCAAAGCAGCTTTAACAGTGATAAATAGGAAAATGATTCCATGATGTAGTTAATTTCGGCTGTACAGCAGCAACAGTGTCATTGTTCAGCTGAAGTCATTTCAGTGTTGATTCAGTTCTGTTTATAAAGACCATCAATTTTTAAATTAGTAGATTTCATCTATAAATCATTTCTGCAGAAAAAAACAGTGATGTCATCAATCAGCTCAGTTCAGTTGTCATCCAATAGTGTCAGTGCAGTCAAATCAATAATATTGTTGAATTTTAAAGGGTGTGATGTTCATGGCATAGACTCTTTAAAATACGTCCAAGAGTTTTACACACCGGTTTGTTATTGTAGGGACATCGACTTTACATTTTCTGTGAACCGACTGTGATTGGTTGCTTTACATGTCAGTCAGACAGCTTCTTGGCGGTCCTTGGCCAATTAAAGCTGTTATGGAGTCCAGACCTTCTGCTGAGTCTGGAGGTCTGGTTATGGAAGAATATTTGGGGACTGATTGCTTTGCTCTCTACCTCTCTGGTGTGTCTTTGTTTTTAATTTATACATATAAATGTTTGTTTTGTTTCTTTAATGCTATAACAATAGATGGTAACATGAACAGTGAAGGTTTCCAAGGTTGACTAAATAGTTTTCATTTGCTTTTTGGGTGTTTAAAATCTGAGGTTAAAAAACTCATTTGATTTATCTTGTGAAACTTTAGAGGGGACATGAGTGAAATTTATTGGGGCATTATCTCAGGAAACTCTGAGAAGCTGGAGATTTAAGCAGAAGACTCAAGTTGCTCTCTTTTTATCTCATTGCTGTCTTGAAGAACCAAGACTTAATTTGCAGTTGCGTCAACAACGTTGGCTGTACATGTTTTGCAGATCTACTATCAATTTCAAATTTCAAATTACATCAAACGTGTAATGTTTGACATATTTAACCACACTTATTTCTGAATTTAGAGAGGTTTGAACGCTCATACAATTCGTCAAATTTCCAATATACAGGATAATTTTCAAGGTGCCACATACTGTGTTTCCACCTCAGGGTTACGCCAATCCATCACACACACTTTGACGTTCACACATATTCGTAACGTCACCTTTCACGTTTTAATTTCAGAGCCGGTTCCTGGCTGACAGCTGTTTTCCCATGCTGTGATGTGATTACAGGTAGCGGCTTCAGAAAGGTAGTGATGGTTGAGTTATGCTGGCTGCGGTGGTTTCCATTCCTCTCTGAGCTCTTGTCTCTCTAGAGAGACTGCTTTCATTTCGATGATGGGGACTTGACTGCAACCTCCACCTCATCAGCAATCACAGCACTTCCCATGTCAAGCACTTTCCATGCTCTCCGCGGCACATCCAGAGCTCTCTCTGTATGTTCTCATGTTTATTGAGCCCAGGAGGCAACAGGCAAAACATCTCAGACAGGGTTTCGATATTCTAGTGTCTGGCACAGTTTTGCTCATGCCTGACATCTAATTACCTCTCCAGCACAACCTTTGTTTAAACTCTAGCCATTCTGCTAATTAGTTCTAAACAAATATTGCTTTTCAAGTATCAACAGCATACAAATGGGCCTCAGTATATTGGGAACGTTTTTGGGCACATTTGTGTCCATCATAAAAATAGCAAATATTACATTTTGTGAAAAAAAAAATCTATAATATCATTTCAATAATCAATGAGTGAGTTTATTGTGTGAAATTGAATTACAGTTTTACACAAAAGATGACTGTCCCTCAATTATAGCATTCCACAACAAACAACAATTCTACAATTCATTAATAAACATTATACATCAAAAACATTAATTTGTTTACACATTGTGTGTGAATTTAGGACACACAAAATATAGCTAGCTATGAAATTAGCTATAGCGAGACAAAAGATTCTGCATTTTATTCCACAAATGTTATACAAAATATCATTTAAACACGTATTTGCTCATCCTTAAATCTGGACGTTCTTCAGCTCTTAATATATCGACTTTTATTCTATCCAATGCTGCTTTCTGTCTCTTGCATTTGGAAACACTTTAATGCTATTCATTCAAACAGCCCCTGGTTAATGCTTTCTGGCAAGTAAATGCTCATTGCCACATTATTCTTTCATGGAAAAATTAATATGAGCGATGTTTAAAACAAAGCTAATTTCCCGACCATAACTGAAACTGACTGCATTGGCAGTCGCGTAGCAGCTTACGTAGTGTCTGAGTTGCGGAGAGGTCGGATGACTGAATGCTGGGAATTTTGAAGGAGAGTGTGGAGATTTCACATTTGCATTTCTTGTGGAGGCTCTCATTAGGCATACGATTAGTAGAGCAGGCTCATTTGACTGTGGAAATTATTTTTATTCTCGTCAGATGGCATTTTTGCCCGAGGGTTGGGAGAATTCAATTTCCTTTAATTAGCTGGGAAGTTTGAGTGCCACCTTAATAACATACCTGCTCTTGATCTCAAACGCCCAGAGCCCCTTGGGTCTCTTACCAACCGCACATGGGAATAACATTTATTGAATTGAAAAAATGACTAAAACAGATGTCACATATACACTTCAAATTAAACGAGTTGAGGACATATTTTAAGGACCTGGAATAGAGGTTTGGTATAATTGATACATCTCTCGTGATGTCATTCTCCTCGTTGGCTTGAAATCGGTTATTCTGTGGTGAGATGAAGCAATAACAGTCTGGCGAAAAAGCGCACAGATGCAGGGAATGATGTTGTTGCCGTGTACAGGATCTCATTAAGGGAGGGATCGAATTTACTTCCAGCCCTACTGCACTGACTTTGAGGCAAAATTCAATTATTCTTCCAATTTCAGTAATGTATTTCACACAGGTCCTTTGGGAGCAGATTACTGAAGCTTGGAAGAGGCCACACTGAACGCCTCATGTCTCAGCTGCTCAGGCTGGAATTACACTTCATGTTTAGACAGGAAAAATGCAGGGTTAGTTACTGACTCACAAGCCGTGACTGAACACACTGATGAGATGATGTTCTTGTCCAAAAGAAAAAGACAATGCAGGGAAAGAGTCATTAAATGAGGCTCTAAAGTTAGAGCCGTGGCTTAGTGTTTGGTGTATAGCTGAAGCATGTGGACACGAGTTCCAATCCCGCTCTCCCTATCCTTTCTTTTCCTCTCAATATTATTAGAGGTGTCAAATCTAAATGTAAAATGTTCTCTTAAAATGAACTAAAACAGTCTTGTCTGAATCTGTAGTAGCTTAAAGTCTTGAATTTTGAAGGTTATACGACTTGTGTACTGTCGTTCGAGTACTTGAGGAGTTTGAAAAGAGATTCAAAGTTTGAAGGTTATTATGAGTATAATGTGTAAACTTGGGAAGAGAGATTTTGAAGTGTGAAGGATTTGTAAGCCTTATGTAGTTTTGCTGTATGCTGGCTTTGTCAAGCCAACAAAGTATGTGTAACAGCAGTCTCTGTCGTAAATAGTTGAAGTAAAAATGACAGATTTTCCCCTCTGACAGTTTTCCTCATTCATTCCTCCAGAAGACAACAAGTTCAGCGAGGCATCGGCAGTGCTGTTCACGTGGGTCGACAGAGGCGAGGTGAACCGACGCACAGCCAATCATTTCTACTCCATGATCCAGTCGGCGAACAGCCACGTGCGGCGCCTAATGAACGAGAAAGCTCAGCACGAGGAGGAGATGGAGCTGGCCAAAGAACACTTTAAGAATTCCCTGCTTTCCATCCTCACACAATGTAAGATACCTCCTGCCTTCACTGTTTCTATTCCAACTGGTTACTCTGAGATTTTTATCTAGTGTTGCCATGACAACAGCACATCCTTTGTACCGAGCAGGATGATGTAGCTGTCCTTAAGTGGGCTCAGTCTCAGATCTGATTGTTGGATGTTTCTCGCTCATATTGATATGACTGTACTGCCAGTTTGAGTGTATTTGTATATGTCCAGAACTACAACATACACTATACTGCTCCTAACTTTAACAGACAAGACACAGGCTCTGTTCCAAAACCTAGAGAGCTGCCTACATAGGCATCATAGGTGAGCTTCCTACACAGAGCCGCTCCAAAAGGTAGGCACCATAAAGCCACCACATGTATCCTTCACAGATAATAAAATCCCTTGATGCACTGCGACAAAAGCCAGCTTAAATTGCATCACATTTACCGTTGCTCTGTAAAATTTTGGGAAAATAAAGTAAATTCAATAGTAATCTGCGCAATTGGGAGTAGTTCAAGTTGGTCACACACATTTGCCTGGTTGGCTGATTGGTTTGAAAGTGACCTCTGTGTGAGTTGTGATTCATGCATCGCTACACTAATGACAATGGACCTTTTTTTGCTAGCGAAATTTCACAGAAGTGACCACATCTTGAAACGATTAGAAATGTAGATTATACATATATACTTATAGTTCATTCTATAATTAAATGTTGATAAAATTGATTGTCATTAGTTCTGTCTAAATAAAAATTGTGTATTTGTGTGTGCCAGTCTACAGAGACCCTAAGGGGACATGTTGATGAAAAAAAAAAAAGAGAATAGACGAAAAATTGTATTCTCTTGCAAATTATTTGCATTATTGCATCCCCCTGAAAAACGTAGCATTCTCTCACGTTTTCTCGCAAAAGTTTTGCGTTCCTCCAAAAAACTGTTCCCTCTCAAAATATTTGCGGTCTCTTGCAAAAGTATTGCATTCCCCCCAAAAAAGTTGTGTTCCCTCTCAAAATATGTGTTCTCTTGCAAAAGTATTGCGTTTCCCCAATAAATTTGTTCGCTCTCAAAATATTTGCATTCTCTTTCAAAAGTATTGCATTCACCCAAGAAACTTTGTTCGCTCACAGAACATTTGCGTTTTCTTGCAAAAGTATTGCGTTCGCCCAATAAACTTTGTTCACTCTCAAAACATTTGCGTTCTCTTGCAAAAGTATTGCATTCCCCCAAGGAACTTTGTGTTTGCTCGCAAAACATTTACGTTTTCCTCCCACCTGCATATTGTTTCCATGAAAGTTTTGCAAGAAAACGAAAAGCATTAAAATATTTTTTAAAAATGAACCATCGTTCATGTCCCTTTAGATGCTCTGTACCAATGGGCTTGTTATAAACACAGAATTAAATGCCAACAGGGTGATCAGGACGCAACATTGAGTTGAGGGTTTTTGCACATTACCCTGCTTATTACTTTGCTAAACACCTAATAAATAACTAGGACATTAACTATTGATCTGCCTAGATATTATTTTATAATTTTACCTGTATATTATGTTAAAGCTTCTGCTATGAAAACAATAGTCCAATGTACAATACAACCAAACTGGCAACAAGATGAACATGTCAACAATATTGCAGTACGATTAATACTGAAGACACTCGAGGTAGTTTCACTACAACGGATAACTAAGGCGCAAAATGACGGCAGTTGTATTTGTATGAAACAAGAGAGTGAATCTGACATACGTGATGTGAGAGACATGCAGCGATTCGAACTACTGTATTAGGACAACTACTGGACAACTACCGTATTAGGAAATATTTGACCGCTGAATCCAGCAATTGACCAGTCAATTTTAATGACCATAAGAGTTATTTTAATGTTTATGTTTAAGTTATCTTAGCAAAAGTCAAATCAATTATGTGTTAAATCTCCCAAGTGCTTGATGTGTCACTCACTCACAGTATGAGGTTCAGATGCTCTTTAGAAGGCAGTAGCCTACAGTACGTATCCAGCTCACTAGTCGTGGAACAGAGCCACACAGTCTTTCCTTTACACAGTTCACAACCCTTCACTGCAGATATACAATACACAAAAGTACACTAGGAGATATGATGTATGCTCAAACAGCATTGAGACCTAGCTGCCTATGTCAGTGTGACTGTAGCCAAAGCCAATAGAAGGGCCCCGGGTAAGTACAGTCTCAGTGGAAGCACTCTGACCATATAGCAGATGTGGAGATGTTCAACTTAACTTAAAGGTAGGCCAACACCAGATTCACTCTTTTTTTGGGGGCCTGGACAGGTGAGAAGACAATATCCCAACTCAAGAAGTAAAAAAAAAGTAATTGGCTTGAATGAATATGTGTGATGGAGATTTGCAATTGGCAACTTGACAGAATTTAGACATTTTCGACTCCATATGTGCATGAAATAGTAAGAGAAATGTATTTTAGAGTTATGCCAGTTAAAATGAAGAAGATAATCTTATAATTGTTTACTTGGTCATATAAATAAATAGCAGGCAACAGTTTACAAATGGTCCAAATCTCAATCTTACAATCAGAGGCGTCATGCACTTAGTATTTTTGAGGGGCCATCACTTGGGGAGAGGAGGGGGTGACAGCAGAATCAATGGTTCTGCACGAAATCGCCTAGGCTGTATGACATATTTTTGCTTCAAAACTAAGAAATTCACCAAAAGACAACAACTTTGGGGCACTATTGACTTGTACCCACAATATTCTAAAGGCCGGGACACACCAAGCATAATAACATGAGCGACTGGAATGAAGAAAGTAATCAGCATGGTTCCAGGCTTAAGATTAGACAAAACATATAGTTTTCTTCGCAATATGTAGAATATCGGATATCAATAAAACACTTCATCAAATTATATTTAAAAGGATTATTGGCGCTTTCATAGACAGTATGGTTTTACAAACTATAAATAATTTTTGCTAGTACTTATCTGTATCAAAATGTCAAAATAAACATTGTATGGTTAAAAAGACTGAACAGATGTGATATATGATGAGCGCTAAGCGTGTCCATCTCTGGCTCAGCGCTAGCCAAATCGCGAATGTAGATTTGAATTTAGGAGTTAATATTGTCATGCACTGATCGCTTCAAAGGGTTAATTGTCAAATGTAAAAATATTGTTTTGTGTGTTTTGAAAGCTGCATTCAAATCCATTTGGCTCAATAATATGAGGGGGCATGACGCCTCTGCCTACAATCGTAATGCAAATCCAACAAACTAATGCAAAAGTGAAGAAAATGCACACATACACATTTTGAGCTAAATCCTCAATCAATGTTTGACATCAAACACTTTAATAATACTTCTCCAGCAAATCCATCATTGTAGACTGTTGCCTTCCTCAGTCCTAAGGAATTGAAACAGCAGCTAATGAGATGTAAGTACAACAGACACTATCAGGGGCCTCTCAGAGAAGTGTTGCGAGGGTCCTGATGCGTCTGACTCTAGCTGGCGCAGATGCTGAGCTCTACATAAATGGCTTGTCTTGTCTGACTTCCTTACCCACCAAAGTTGAGCAGATTACGGCTGTGTTCACCGCTGCCACCAGGCAAAAGGCATGGGACCATTTCTCAAAAGCGCAGCGCAAGAACATAGACATTTGGCGAAAGCAGTGCGAGGTTGGTAGTTCTCCTCCCCTTTTGTCATGCTGACTCTACATCAGGGGTCTCAAACTCTGGGCCAAGATTTCTCATTACAATAACATTTTTCGTTTGGCTGTAATATATTTTGAATGCCAAAGTGTTGCACTAATATTTAATAAAATTATGGTGAATGTTCAACTTCCCTCAAAGGAGAGCACCACCTGGCTAGTAGTTGTTTGAGACCCCTGCTCTACATGGTACACTGACACGGCAGCTGTTTATATGGCAGTGTATCTTGGCTTTTCATTGTACAGACTTGTGGGCTCACACAGCAAACATCCCCGTTTTCTATCCTCTGCTCTTTCGTGTAGCAGAGCTCTCCTTGAAATCGCAACCTAGAAAGAACCTCCATTGCTGCCATGGCAACAGATACTGGCAGGATTATAATGATGCTCATCAGTGATTAGCCTGAATTAATCGTTAATAACTCATCCAATTTGAATTACGTCTTTATGAGGAAAGAAAAGGGAGGTGCATGTCAACCTATATTGTGCCTGTATGAATCTATCCTTTTAAACTCCTGAATTCTCTGGAATGCACAATATGAAATTTCCATATTCATAATATGGAACATCACCATGCACAATTCATGTTAGTGCAAACAGAATACTCAATGAACCTTGAAACATACAAATCCCTCACTGGTGATAGACTCCAGCTGCAGTCTTTCCTCCAGCCATCTGACTTTTTCCGTGACTGTATATCATGAGCAGTAATGTGAGGACCGAAAGCTAATCCTAGAAATACACTGACTGTATTGATTAATTGCTTTGAGTCAAGTCTATGAAAGGATTCCATTTCAGTTCACAGTCGCCAAGAGGTAAGACATCAGTGACGCGGCAGAGTCTTTGGTGCTGTTAGAGGTGAAAGCCAGTTGATATGCCACCCCTGTGAAGAGATCTGTTGTTGTTGTTTAAAAAAAAAAAAAAAAATGCAGCACTGTTTGTAGAGTTAAGGGGTCCGTTCACCCCAAGGAAGCGATAACGATAAGGATGGTTCTAAAAATCGCTCTAAATGTATATTAGAGTTCACACCACAACTATAATGATAACACTATTGTTCGAATCACTTTCAGAATGATTTTTTTCCTGCTGATGAATGACAAAAACATTGACCGCGGCCAATCAGAATCCATCCTGCTTTATATAGCTCAAGCATTTAAAGTGGCAGACGACAAAACTGCAGCACATGCTTATAATAAACAGAATGATATTGTGCGTTGATGTGGGATGCTAATGGAGTTATCGTTATAGTTTTTCTCATAGTTTTTCTTATAGTCGCTCTTGGTGTGAATTAGACTTTAGACAATGTTTAAACATTGCAAAAAGTCTAAGAAATCTGAGAAATTAAGAAGTAATGGAAAAATGCTATATATTTTAAAATTTTAAAGGGGTCATGAACTGAGAATTAAAATTTTCCTTGGTCTTTTGACAGTTAAGAGGTCGTTATACTATAAAAATATCCTGTAAGTTTAAAAACTCAAAACGTCCTTGTTATTCCAAAAACTGCTTTTATTGAAACCAAGGCCAGAAAACGTCAGGATCTAAAAAGTGGGGACATCACAGGGCAGCGAAAGACCACCTTTGCAGAAGAATATCAAAGCCTACGTCTACATCACCGTATGTGCTTTGGCGCCGCAAACTGGCGCGTTAGTGAATAGTGACATGAGAACGAGTAAAGATCGACACAGGATTAATACCATTACCTTCCAAAGGATCCTAATGCTAGGAAAGTGGTTTTTTTTTTGCTTTTTTTTTTTTACAATGTGAATTTCTCAGCAGTGCATTATTTGTTTGTATTCGGTGCATTTCACTGTGGATTATTAGGTAAATTAGTTGTAATTTCAGCGCAGGCTTGGCAAACAGACTTTTACGATATAGATCTGCCAGCAACGCCAAAAAAATGTAAGTAATCATGTTTATTCTAATGCCTGATCTGTGATCAGTGATTTCTGATGTGTAAATATTCAAGTTCAGACAGATTATCTTTCTCTCCAAATCGTTCAATACTGGTTATGTATCAGTAAATCAAGCCAGTGACTAAAAAATCAACTTAACATCGTTTCTCTTTGTAGGATATAAATAATCTTATTTAAACTGTGATTAAATTATATATAGAAAGCGATCAAGTCTCCCTTTCCAATCGCTCAAGTGGTCAATCACAAAGCGCTAGTTTATCTAGACACTTGCCAAAACTCCCGTTATGAAATCAATGACACTGTTACACTGCACAACAAAGCTCTACTGTATTTACATCATGTTTGCATTGTTATTTGGTGAAAGCATTCGTGAGAGTGCAGAAATTGCGTTGCAATGATGAGATCACTTCATTCACGCGATCAACAGACTGTCTGTAGAGATCCGGCCCACATCTGGGCCATGTGGAATTCACATGTACCAGATGTGGGCCAAATGTGGGCCGACACTATGTTGTTGTCTTGATTTCTGCACACTAACGAATGCTTTCATCATAACTAGCAGTGTGAACCATGGTGCAAACATGATGTAAATAAGAGATTCGTTGATTACGAAGATTTTGCGGCAAGTCCAGAACTTGCACTGTTTGATTGACAGCTCATAATTTAATCTCAGTTAAAATAACAGATTATTTTCATCCTACTAAGAGACACAATATGAAGTTGGCCATTTAGTCACTGGTTTGATTTACTGACGCATAGACAAAGAACATCTGACTGTACATGAAGCATTACATATTAGAAACCACTGGTCACAGATTAGGCATTATAAGGAATACAGTTACTTACATGTTTTCGCATTACTGTCGAGTCCATATTGTAAAAGTCTGTTTGCAAAGCCTGCGCCGAAATTGTGACTTATTTACCACCTCGAAATGTACCGAATACAAATAAATAATGCTCAACTGAGACATTCACATTGTTGAAAATACATAAAATAACCACATTATAGCATTCAAATCATTTGGAAGGTAATGTTGTTTTTAGTCGAGTGATCCTGCTCTTCTCTCCTCGTGATCTCACTAACACACCAGTGGACGGGGCCAACATTGCAATGATGAAGTAGGTGTTGATTTTCTTCTGCAGAGGCAGTCTTTCACCTATGTATTGCATGATAAATAGGCACATTCCAGGACGACTTTCGCTGGGCTTGGTAACAATAAAAGCTGTTTTTGGAAGTTTTCAGTTCTGAAACTTACAGGATATTCTTATGACCTCTTATATGTTAAAAGCTCCAGGAAAATTAAATTTCTTAGTTCATGACCCCTTTAAAGTGTATTCCGCTGTTATTGCCCATGACAAAAGATACCATTTATTAACTTAAGTGTGAATTTACCATTAAATAGCATATCTTTCAGCTAAATTTAAACAGAAACACAATAATGAAACACATGAAATATGTGACATGAAAAACATACAAAAAGTTACATACAAAAATATACTAAGCATATGCTTACATACCATTGTTTTGGCTAACAGAATTCTCAGTTTATTAAAAAAAAATTGTTTGATGTGTAATTCATAAAAATACATTTAATATTTGGTTTTATTGTGTTTACTCAACAGCCTTTATAAAATATATGGTATTTGGACTCAAAACCTTATTGTTACTGAGATATAGGCCTTGTGACAGTGTCCCAGTCTGACAACCAGTCTCAGTCTCGCCTATTTTGTTGGCTAGAAGTTGCTTTTTGTGAATGCAGTCTTTATAAAAAAGGAATTTTAAAAACCTTACATGTGTTTTCCCAAATGACTATAAAATGCTAATGGAAAAGTCTTGGAAATTCAATGGTCAAAAGCTGTGGGAATCCTGTAAAATAATATTGTGAGAAATATGATAGCAGAAACAATCCAGAACTCCCACTTCTATTCCTCTGATACTACTGCTTTCAAGAAACAGATGAAAGTTCAGGCGACACAGTGCTAGAATAAAATGTATTCAATCACAGATAAAGTAAAGCTCAAACGCACTCCCTTTTATAGAGTCAGATCTGCAAGATTTCACAGTGGTGGCATTAAACGTCCTTTGTTCTGATCCCTATAATGGCTATCAGAGGATCAGTGGGCTTGGAAGTTTGTGTAATGTGATTTTTACGCTCCATTTTCAGACCTAGACAAATGAACTTTCACTATTGCACAGCACTGAGACGGCAGAGCCTCGATTTTCCCTCTGGGTTTTATTTTATGGTTAAGGAATCAATCACCAGAGCCTGTGCTTCCAAATCATTGCCTGGTTTTTCATCCGATCAAAAATGTCCAGGTTAAATCAGAGTAGAATTGCAGAAAAACATTTCACTGGTATGTGTGATTTTCATGTTACTGCCACATTTATACAGCAAATGAAACTATAAAGTGTGTCCTTGTAGAATTACTCAGAACAGAGGAAATGTTAATGTGTGCAAAATGTAATCTTTAATCATTCAAGGTCTCAGACAGAAGCCAGTAATGTGATGTGTGTGTGTGTGTGTGTGTGTGTGTGTGTGTGTGTGTGTGTGTGTGTGTGTGTGTGTGTGTGTGTGTGTGTGTGTGTGTGTGTATGTCTGTCTGTGTGTGTGTGTGCGTGTGTGCGTGTGTCTGCATGTGTGTGTGTGTGTGTGTGTGTGTGTGCGTGCGTGCGTGCGTGCGTGCGTGTGTGTGTGTGCGTGTGTGTGCGTGTGTGTGTGTGCGTGTGTGTGCATGTATGTGTGCATGTGTGTGTGTGTTCGCTTGATTTCTGTATTGTGCTCCATTAGGAGCTGAGAAATGCTCACAGTGAAGAGATCATGGGAATACGAAGAGAAGAGGAAATGGAGATGTCAGATGAAGACTTGGAGGAAAATCCCTGCAAAAAGATCAGGATGGAGGACCATGGTAGGCCTGTGATCAGCCGCTGATTTTCATAATCATGATTCATTATAGGATGCTGGAGACAGGGACTGACTGTGCCTAAAACAACCTGATGGCCTAACTTCTAGAGCTGTTTTGAAAATGCAATGCAATTTAACTGATCATCAATAAATCGATAATAAAGGTAATTGGTGAATAAGAGGAATGTGTAAATGCAGTGCCATAGAGAGCTTTGTTCAGCGCCCACATAATTACATTTCATATTAGGACTCAACAATATGGATTTTTTCTGCTTGGTCAATAGTTTTGATTTTTACTTGATTTTCCCACGCCGACAGAAAATAAATACATATTTTCGTTTGTTCAAAAGTTAAGGATCGTTAAGATTTTTTAAATGTTTAGTAGGATTTTATGCTCACCAAGGCTGCATTTATTTGATAAAAAAAAAGAAAAAAGAAAAATGTTGTGCAATAAAAATATTATTACAATTTAAAATAACTTTTCTATTTGGAATTTTATTGTAATTTAATCCTGTGATGGCAAAGATGAATTTTCAGCATCATTATTTCAGTCTTCAGTGTCACATGATCCTTCATTCTAATTCAATTCTGATTTCCTGCTCAAGAACTTATTATTATTATTATTATTATTATTATTATTAATAGATATTAAAAATAGTTGTGCTGCTTAATGAAGTGTGGAAGTGTTTTTTTTAGGATGATGAATGCAAGGTTTAAAAGAACAGGATTTATTTGAAATAGAAATCTCACACTATAACATCATAAATGCTTTTATTGTTATCTGTGATCAATTTAATGCATCCTTGCTCAATAGATGTATCATATTATAAAAAATAAAAAAAAACTTACTGACCCCAAATTTTTGGTAAATTACATTAACAATTAAATAATAGTATGGGAAAAATAAAAATAAAAATGTATTATTATTTATAAACATATTTTTCCCACCATCTATCAATTCTGGAAAAAGATGCATGGAATATGGTGCAAAACTTATTTGTTTATAACGGCTATCACAAATCACTCAATTTCACACAATTTCAACAATAACTAATCCATGTCTTCTAAACTAAACTTGTTTATTTGTTTCATTCATTCAATGAATGATTGAGTATTATTATCAGCTTACTACATTACAGTCACAGATAAACTTTTCCTGGTGAAACAACCTGTACTGTAAAAAGCGCTATATACATAAATGTGACTTGACTTGACTTGAAGCAGTCGACTAGAGTAAATATACTAAATGATAACACTTTACAATACACTTTATATAGTGTTAAAATGTCCTATAGGACCAGTCTTGCTCTCTCACTACATCTGATCGTGTACATGTTTTTTTTAATGGATTGACAATTAAAACATCTGGTTTGCTGTAATAATTCAATGAAAAAAAATAAACACAATCCCCCTTGTTAATCTCTAGTCAAATCAGCTCTGCCGTGACCACTTGTATACTTATTAGTTTTTTTTGAACGGAGCGATCACATCCTTTAGATAACCTTGAGTACAACAGCATTTGTGCTGAGATATCAACTTGAGTGATTACACTCTACTTTCTGCGTGTATCCCACAGCAAATCTGATTATGAATGATATTGCTTCAGCAGAGAACGGCGGCAGAAAGTGTCAGGGGATTCTGAGCTCAGCGATATTTCATGACCTGTCACAGCACACTAGCTCTGGCTCAATAAAATAAGTATTTTCGGTGGCAGGAAGGAATATCTAATAGTTGAGATTCTCTGTTGACACAGCAGAGACTCAGCACAGTGACCAAGTTGTTATGCAAACTTCACCATCAATTTCAGCTATGAATCATAACACTTCCTCTAAAGGCTGCCACCGTGACTGCCACATATACAGTATTTGCTGATTCAATCAGACGGATTGATGTTAGAACTTGTCTTATATACTGCATGTTAGATTAAGTAACAGATCATGCCACATGCTAGAAGAGAAAGGTTGTTAAGGACCACTAACAGGCAAAATCAGTTTTACTGATGTGTTTGTTCATATAGGCTATCACTTGACAGATTTATTCCTAAAAACATGGTGATTATTTTTTCTGGGTGTGGACAGTTTTTTCTTATTTATGGAGTAGTAAAGAAATATCAAAAACCCCTTTGTAAAAACTAATACGTCAACAAAATGATCAAGAATGTTCTGGGAATGTAAATGAGTGCATATTTAATTACATAAAGCCACATTTGCATACTTTTCAGAAAACGTGTAATACAAAACAAAAATCGAATTCCTTCAGCTTTGGAAGTATAATAATATCTAGTTAATTTAGTTTTACGCTATTCACCTGAAAGTGTCTTGCCTTGAAGTCGCCATGAAATCAAAATGGACAATTCTTGTTTCAGTATTTGTTATAAATGATTTATCCGTGCACATCTTTTTTTGCATTTTTTTTTTTTATTAATGTGTCCTTGTAATCTTTTATCAAAATAACATCCCCTCCTTTTCTCTGATGATGTGTTTACTGGCGTGAGGGCGGGGCAACCTGTCACTCACATGAGGTCGACCAATTGCAAACCACAACAATCTTAACGATCCAATCACAAAATCAAGTCCCCTTCTGCATTTTTTCCTGTTCAAGAAGCCGTTTCATTTGTATGTACGTCACAATAGAGAAGAAAAGACTATCCCAACATCCATTTTATGCTGTCTTTAAGGTGGTAAAGATGGTTGACTGGTTTAAGCTAGGTTATGGAACACAGTTAATCAGCTCAATCAGGTCAAAGTGATCTACTAGGTCTACCAGGCACAAAAGTGTGAATTTTCTCATCTGTAAATTGAAAGCAGTAAATTGAAAACCTTCTTCCAAGCTCACTTCCGGTCTCTCTTCCTTCCTGTCCGAGAGCAGTGCTGTCTGCGCAGTCGTGTGCTCTGCGAGAGGAGAACGACAGTCTGCGCTGGCAGCTGGACGCCTACAGGAACGAGGTCGAGCTGCTGAAGAAGGAGCAGGGCAAGGCGTACC
This sequence comes from Meda fulgida, assembly GCA_030578275.1. Lineage (NCBI taxonomy): Eukaryota > Metazoa > Chordata > Actinopteri > Cypriniformes > Leuciscidae > Meda > Meda fulgida. The sequence goes on from CM060624.1 coordinate 28,000,185, forward strand.
GGACCGAGGAGGACCACACGCAAGAACAGCAGCTGCACTTCCTGCAACACACCATGCAGAACATGCAGCAGGTAATACACACATCAGCTGCACTTCTAGGGTTCAGTCTCAGGCCCGCGTCCCAATTCAAAAGTTTAGGGGTCGAAAATAATTATGTTCCCCTTATGTTCACCAAGGCTGCATTTATTTGATCAAAAACATTAAAAACAGTAATTTTGTGAATTACAATTACAACTTTAAATAACTACTTTCAATTTTAATATACAGTTGTCAACATTTGAAGTGGATCAAAAAAGTTCATCAAAGTTGTCCTAAGACAAGAACGGGTATTGTTCAAAATTCATGTATAACTTTGATTGAAGGTTTTGATCCACTTCAAATGTTGACTACTGTCAGAGACTATTTATATAGAGTTACACTTACTCAATCCTCAATGCAACTATGTAGGGAAAACCCGTAACGCCAAAGATGGCGGTTGTATGCACATGTCCCGCCCCTTCCACTGGAAAGCCAATCGTCTGCTTTTAACATTCAAGCCGGGAAACATTTAAGCCTATCGTCTGGTTCCACTGATGCATGCGCACAGTTGAGGTTTGCGACAGTGGAAAATACTTTACTGTTTGAAAAGGCGGCAGATTTGATATGCAGTGTATTTATGCGTTGTGTAAATATCAGACATCCCAAGTGTCTACCGCATATTGATAGCGGCTCCCTGATGCCCGCAAATTAGTTCAAATCTCCCAGAATCTTGAGCAAGCGAGCGAGAGCTCACACATACTGTGTTTCAAACCGTGCCGCGCGTACGTCAGAGAGGGAGAGAACCCTTGCGCATGCGTAGTAAAGTATAACCTGTGGGGAAAAAGGCGTTTTAAACCTTATTTTGGGGCAAAGTCATCAAACTGTTTCAGCGATTTTTATCATATTTTACTGCTGTTTCTATACATGCAGTTTTTATGTCCCGGTGACCAGTGAAAGTGCAGTTCTGACTCTTTGCCCATTCATTTAGATAGGAGCCTGGTCTTGTTAGTCCGAAATAGCTGCCCGGATGGAGGCGTTGCCAAGATGGCGGCCGAGTGGCATGACTTGCCTAAAAGGACTTTACTACTGCATTTTAAAAGACTGAATATGCAGCAGCCATTACTCTAGTTTCAAGACACATTTCTTATTATTATCAATGTTGAAAATAGTTGTGCTGCTCAACATGTTGGTGCCAACCATGATAGATTTTGACATCTTTGATAGAAAGTTCAAAAGAACAGTATTTATTGGAAATAGAAATCTTCTGTAACATTATAAATGTCTTGCTGATGCGTGTCTCAGCGGGTGTGCATTAACAGCCTCAGCGACTCAACTTCCTGCTGACACTGTCAATAGCATATTTGATATTATTGTTATTGTTTAGTCATTAGGCTCATGAATCATGGAGTGACCAATTAGATCACACTAAAGAACGGGCCAGCCATTACCCTGCTCTAATCCTTTTCTTTATGTCGTTACTTAACCCTGTAAAGCCTGATGTGAAATAATAGTCAGAACATATAAGTGTGTGTGTGCGTGTGTGTAACAGCAGTTTATTCAACCTATAGGTAATATATATATATATATATATATATATATATATATATATATATATATATATATATATATATATATATATATATATATATATACAGGTCCTTCTAAAAAATTTTGCATATTGTGATAAAGTTAATTATTTTCCATAATGTAATGATAAAAAATTATCTTTCATATATTTTAGATTCATTGCACACCAACTGAAATATTTCAGGTCTTTTATTCTTTTAATACTGATGATTTTGGCATACAGCTCATGAAAACCCAAAATTCCTATCTCAAAAAATTGATATATATATAAAATGGCTCTTATGGCTCATATATTATGATATATTAAGAATATAGAGCTCATAATCAAGGAGAAAAAAACTACATTTTGTCCAGAGACCCAAACTGAACACAAATATACAATTTGATGTAGTTGTTTTATGATCATAGCTCTGTAGTTCTGTCAGACGACCGAAGGCATTTGGGAGAACAGGTTTTTCAGCAAAGTTTTGATAATATTGATAATTTAGAGGCCTTAGAAATGTGTGTATCAAATATGATACAGTGGCCTTTATAGGCTTAAAAACACTGGTAAAGTTGTGGGACTCGTTTGTCCCATGTCTGATGAATCTGCAAAGTAGCATCTTACACTGTCCACTCAGTGGATGTCGGCGTAGGATCACATCATCACAGCTGAGATTAAAGACACTCCTAAATAGTGAAACACATTTGACACATTCAAACATACTCAAAGCATCAGTTATGCGTAAGTGTTCAGCATGCTCACACGTCAGCGCTCCATCTGGAACACAAACACTCACACCTCCATTAATTAGCTGTCAAATCAGCTTAAATAATGATTGGACACAGTGTTCTTCATGACGCAGGCTGTCATAGTGCTGACATTAATGCACTGGTGAGCTCTCTCTCTATCTCTCTCTCTCGCTCACTATCATTTTACATTGTGCAGTTGCGTTAAAGGCTGTACAAGATCAATAGTAATGGAAGAAATGAGTATCCTTTTTGTTGAAAGAGAAAAATGATATTCAGATTTATATAGAGTGCAGTGGACTGTTATCATTTAATTTAAAACGTTTTTTTTTTATTTTAAGGTTATTTATTTTGTTTGTGATCGCATGTACAGTATACTGCTGTTCAGAGTCAGTAAGATTTTTTGGTAACACTTTACAAGTTTCCCTTAGTTAACATGAACTAAGAATGAACAATACTTCTACAGCATTAATTAATCTTAGTTAATATTAATTTCAACATTTACTAATACATTATCAAAAAATGTTTTATCCATTAATCATGCATTAAATTGATAAAAAGTAACATTGAAGATTTTTACATTGATATAAAACATATATATTCACATTTAAGTTTCTATTCATTCAAGAATCCTAAATGTTACTTTAGCAGCAAATCATCATATTAAAATTATTGCTGAAGGATCATGTGATATTATGCAGAAAGTTCAGCTTTGCCATCACAGGAATAAAACGTCTCGGTTACGTATGGTAACCCTTATGACTGTACGTCATAACTGATGAAATGGGGATCTCGCTTCAGAGACCAATCTACTTTGAGTGTAAACTAAACGAGCCAATGAAGAAGCAGACTCGTCATTTGAAGTTAAAACACTCTCAGATAAGGCTCCGAAGCGAAAGACAACGATGCGAATCATTATATGTTCGCGCCGCGATGCACAGCAGCTGGTGCAATCGTTGCATGCCAATGTGCATTGGCTCGTTTAGTTTACACTCAAAGTAGATTGCTCTCTCAAGCGAGATCCCCATTTCGTCAGTTATGACGTACAGTACGTCATAGTGAACTCACGAAGGGGAACACATTTGAAATATATTAAAATAGAAAATTATTTTATATTCTAATAATATTACTGTTTTTCTGTAACCTGGTTAAAACCAGACCATTCTCAGTAGTAATTGAGTTATGGTCTGGCAAAGCTTCATAGACAAATTATTTCCAAAGGGGCGTCACCAACGGACATCGCTCAAATGCCTCTGGGCGCAATTGGATAGACCTAAAAACCAATCAGAGCGATGAAGGAGATGACGTATGCAGAGCGACGGAGAAACATCTCCAAGTGTTGTTCTTTGCTCGGGTTTTAACAAAAAGGAAACGTTCAAATCGCTTAAAACAGACGCGATAGCTGATTCGAACGAGTGATGTTCCACGGAGGCATCCATCTTTGTTATGTACAAAACCTGCTTCATCGTCGCTGCTCTGTCGTCATCGTGTAAAGCCCGCCGTTTCTGTTTCTGATTGGTACCTCGATTTCAACGGATTAGAAATGGACTTGAATGAGCTCTTTGCCTAAATCTAAATTTGCCGGAAGTTGTCTGGGTTTTCCCAGGCTAGTTTTTCTGTATTTCGATCAAATAAATGCAGCCTTGGTGAGCATAAGAGACTTATTTAAAAAAAATTAAGAAATCTTACCGAACCCAAATTTTTAAAAAGCATATTTCTACAGTAAGTGAAACAGGACACTGAACAAGCCAAACATAGAACAGAAATTAACTGAATTGTGAAAAGTGCGTGTTATGTATGGGAATAGATGTTAGAATAGATGTTAAGGCCTAATTAGCATATTCATAGAACCGCGTATAATAAATGAGGCAAGGGTGTAGAGTTACATTCAAGCTATTTTAGGAGATGAAGAATTTTTTTCAAGGAAAAAACGATTAAATATGTTATTTTGCTGATCATGGATGAGTTTTAAGGGATACAATTATTGACTACAGCGGGACTTTAACACTTTTAAAATTCCATTATTACCTTTTTATTTTCAATACATGCTACAAAAAGCTGACCGCATAACCTTTTAAATAGGCACACAGCTCTGACCCACAACACCGCTTTTTATTATCTTCATTGTATGCCGTTCAATAATGTTTATGTGGAGTTTGTTTATGAGGGCACCATGCAGCCCCACACGCTGCTCATTGTTCCAGCCATCTGCTTTCTGTTGCTCACGATGCTGTTTGTCTCCTCAGCAACTGCTTCGGCTCCAGGAAGAGCTGAAAGGGAAGGAGCTGGAGCTGGAACAGGCCAGAGATGAGCAGCGCTACCTAGAGGGAGAGGTCCTCAGCCTCAGGGAAAAGGTTGGACAGACTTCTTGGCCATTTTGCTGAATAATCTGAATTTTTCATATAATAGTGTTATTTGAGGGTACAAACCATGATTATGAGGAGCGGTGTTGGCGGTGGGGGGGTGGGGGGGTCTACTTTGAAGCTGCAGCTACTCAATTTAAATGTAGCTACACTTCAAGCTTATTATTTTGTAAGACTATTGTTTTACTATCAGAACAGTTATATGGCAGAAAACAATGAGGATTCCAATTATGGTGACATAATTTTACCACATTTATTTCCTCTAAAGCCATAATTTACTCTATATAACGATGAGTTCTCATGGTGAAAGCCAGTGCCTGGAAATGTCTACGAGGCAAACTGCGCCGTTTGTCAGAGATGGTTTAAAATCGGTACAATGGGCACCAAGACAGTGGAAACACACACCTAAAGTGGGAAGCACACAGCGAGAGCCTGTCACAGTAGAAAGGTAAAAAAAAATCGAAATATGTGCTATCTGACTAGAGAAAATGGATAAAAAAAAAAGGCTGTTGTCTTTTAGGGATGTGCCCAAAGCTGAAAACCATGTTCAGAAAGGAAAAAATGCGTACTACGGAGCCCCTAAAGGGACACAGTGGTAAAAAAAAAAAAATCCAATACTTTTGTGTTCTCTCGCAATTGTAATTGGGTAATTATATTATATTGTATATAATTTGTGGAGCCACTATCAATATGTGGGGTGTTGAAATCGCTTTTGAATGCGTGCTCATTTTTTACTTCACTTTTGAATTTGCGTTCATTCATAGTCTGTGTATGTCCATCGCAGGTTTGGTCTTAAATTTAATATAAGGTGGTATTAAAAAGGTCTGTTTTGGCAAAAAAAAAAGAAAAAAAGTTGACATCAATCTTTTTGACCATTTCTAATGAAATATTGTTCAACCAACAAACTTCACTGTGTTAATGGAACTTAATCATTTGGATTACGCCAAAAACAAATCAAGTTCTTCCAACTAATTTAAACATAATTGAGCAGTGGCTCTGCTGGCCTGAAACTAAGTAATCTTATTTATTTCAGTTAGAACAGCTAGCATAGCACGTGTTTAGATTGTATTACAATAGTATTTAGGACAGCTTTACAAAAAAGAAGAGGTGAAATATCGTTCAGACATTTGAACTTTTACTTTGCCTTTGACTTTTACATGACTCATCTAAATTCACTTAATGGACGTCTTAAAAAAATGACCTTTTATATATATTTTTGTATTATTATGTGGCACAAACAAGCTTCCATATCTCCCTGCTTCTATGAAAGAAATAGTGCCAATTTTAGACAAGCTTGTTTGATTAGTTCACTTGGCTGTAAAACTTTGCATGCAATACATAATTGTGCCTCTACTTTTGGCACTGTCAAAAGTGTGTAGCATTCAGTTACTTCCCAGCACTGGTTGGGAGTTAGTTTGTAGAGGGGCACAAGCCTTATGTAAGCCATTAAGAGCACTGTTCGCTTCAGATATACTGCATTTTGGCAATGTCTGCCTCCTCGTGTGACAGCGGGAAGCTCTTCAGCCTGGGGTCACTGCCTGTCCTCACTACCCCTGTGTATGCAGCAAGAAACACAACTCAACATGGCAGCAGGAGCACAGAGTGCACACACACACATACCTGAAAACAGAGACATGTAACAGCAACACACGAAAAACAGCAGGACAGTTTTTCATCTAAGATGAATGTGTTTTGTCGTGTCTGGGGAAAGGAAACAAGGCTACGCTGGAGAGCCGGGTTGTTCTTCATTTCTACACTAGATATGCATATTCGCATATGCCCAGTCTATGAAAATGATATAGACACAACACAACATCTGCATGCACAGAAAACGTGCACAGTGGCCTCGAAAAAGATTCAGCCACACACATAAGTTGGCTCTAGGCGCCGTGTGAAATTTTACGCGAATATAATAAAGGTTTACTTGTGAAGAAGTACACTTTAGCATATAGTACTTTAATATATATATATATATATATATATATATATATATATATATATATATATATATATATTATGGAGATAATATACTTAAAAATATATTCTTGAGTGTTAATTGCAACGAAATGAAAATGTATGTTTACATTTATAAAAAATGCAGTTAGCTGAATGTTAGTTTCACAGACAAGGCTTTGGCTAGTCTCAGTTTAAAATGCTGTAAGTTTGAGCTGTTTTAACTGAAAGCAACTTGCGCAATTTTTTAATATGTCAGTGCCATTGTTTTGTCTCAAAATGCACACCAGTAATGTTTTTTTTTCTAAGGCATGTTTAAAAAAGCTACTTAAATGTTAATTGAACTAAGGCCTAATCCTGGCTTAATCTAAGCCCTGTCTGTAAAAACAAGGCCTATATGTAATTCTATAATTACTTCTATTGTCTTTAAAATATGGTTAAAGTATATGGCTGAATGTACTAACAAGCATTTATGGTAAACTAAAAAATACTTAGTCATTGAAACACACTTTCAATAACTGAAAATAGTTCTTTACAAAAATTAGAGACACATGAGTTGTGCAAGTTAGATGTTGTGACTTTTGTCCTTTATGGATTTTACCATATCTGTTTAACAGACTGTACATCTCTCTCTCTTCTTCATCCATGTCAATTGAAATGTGGTGTCTGCCTTCATTAAAGTCTATAGAGATGTTGTCAGTGAGGACAGATGATCTGTTGCTGAACAGCACAACATGATACCTTATCATTGGTGCCAGTAAAGTGGTTTGCCCAGACGCAGGGAATAAGGACCAGCCTTGTTTACTCCATTTTCCCAACAGCAGACATTGGTTTGCATGGATGTTATTTGACTGAGATAATAGGAACATCAATAGTTGTGGAAGTCCTGTGTAACATACTGTATAAGCGCTCCTAACCAAACCGGCTAGCAGATGGGATACGTGTGGACAGTATTTTTGGAACCAGGGGGAGCTTGCTTCCATATACCATAAATAAGAAACTACTTTGAACTTCTATAGACACCCTGGCTGTAATCTATGGAATCACAAATGTGTTTCATTACCCCATTTCTCACAAGCATCCATTAAAAAAAAAGTAGTATCTATTAACGTGGCACACTCAAGGCCAGTCCGACATTTCCCAGACATAACATCAGCTTCCATCCACCTAAATTTATTTTTGGAATATTGCATAAAATAAAATTGCTGGATGGAAATGCCAAGATGCACATACATTTTAAAAATGCACATGAAAAATGTATGCAATCATTTGAGTCTGAAAAAAAATAGCCGATAAGACGAAATTCACATGAACACCTTTACTGAAAAAATTCCTCGCTGCTCATCAAAAAAGTCATGTTGCACAGCATTTGAAATTCTGTTTTGGTCATTCTGAAATGCCTGAACAAAGTCTGTGGTCAAACTGGTTCCTCCCAGAACTGTCTTACATGACTGCATTCCCAAACAGCGCAAGTAACTTATTAAATATGAAAATTATTATATACAGTGGCTTCTGATTCTTCTTAGTGATATTTAGTGGCAGTTAAGGTGATAATTTTGTTCTCTTCAACTCACTGGATGGAACTGGATACTTTATTCGTAAATGTTTTATGCAATATTTAAATTTTGAGCATAAGTTAAATTCGCAACTTTGGACGGAAACATAGCTGCTGTCTGCAAAGCTCCTTCACAGCTGCATTTCAAAACATTATTGGGTCTGAAAATTTGTATTTCTGTTATTTTTTGACAGCTGTTGAATGCCATGGAATCAGTAGACTTGATGAACCACAACTCTGAAGGCCTTGAAAAGGTAAGTCACCCAGCGTCCATCTGTCTGATGGTCACCAGTGAGATTAGTCTGCAATACCAGAACACCTCAAAAGAGGCATGTGAACCGCTAACATTGTGTCATCCCTTCATTTCTCTTCACACCATGAGTTCTCTGGCAGGAGTTAATTTTAGCCTACTAAATTGATTCAGAACCTGGTGTTTTCTTTCTCCCTTAGTTGAGGTCATGTTAATGAATCAATCACATTCACACTAAAAAGTGGTCTTGTCAACTCTGTAACAGACTGCTTGAAATGACAATGTAATTATGACTAAGCAGACCAAAGAACCAACCGATATCCCAATCGATTCCTAGCAATGAGATAAAGACATTATATAAACATGGATAACAACCATGAGCGTATCTGATCTTTTGAGTCAAAAAGTGTGGGTCAGCACAGCTATCCCATATCAAAACATGCATATAAATTCAAAAAGGTGGAAAAAAAAAAGAATTCTACCATGTATTTACACATGGTATCACACACCTACATTTGAAGTAAACAGATATATGATATTTGTTATCTATATCATTGTTTCCACCTTAATTTAAATCTACATGCCCATTCCAACTTGATTATCATCTAGAATTCTAGAGTTATCCACTGGTAAATGTGACTTTTCTCAGTCACTCAGGCTCTGAATTCCGTTTTGAATTATTTACTTGTGAAAACAATCTGAACCCACATTTAATTTGATAACAAAGAAACTGTAGGTCTGCTCGGTTCATTTCTGACTCTGGTCAGCAACCCCCACGCACTGAAAAAGGCATGGAAGTGCTCTATAATCCCCCTGGAGTAATGCACTTTCTGGAAATAAAGCAATGTTCTCTCTGAGGACAGACATGTACATACTGTGAAGTTTTCTTTGAAAAGTTACTGAAAAGGAAATTTCCATAGGTCATATATGGCTTTAGACACATGCCATATGCACTGCTGCTGCCTCCATTTAGAGATTGTCCCTGAGGATGTTCAAAAATGCACTGTTCAAGGGCGTTTGCTATCATTTTTATTCAACCTCTATGTGACTTAATGACCTGCCATCTTGTGCAGGATCTTGGAAGAAGAGCAATAGTCAATAGGCATTGATTTCTCTAAACACAGCAAAGTGCAGTGCATTTTCAGTAAAGATTAGCAGGCAAACCGACCAACTCAACAGTTTGCATGATCCCATCACTCTTTTATCTGCTTTGTGGAGGTTACACTGCATGAGATAAAGATAGATATCATAGATATTAAAACGTTTTTTTTTTCTTTGTATGTGTGTGTACAGGGAGTCAATGGCACGGCAGCACTCTACCACCATCGAGAGAAGAATAACGAGACGGTCATTTGGGGTCCTTTGAGATCAGAGAAAGAGGCTCTCTTGCTCGGTAATTATTCCAACTCCGCTTCATGCCGTTTTGATCTATAAAACATCTTGAGCCGTGTGCTGAGGGCCTTGAATACCAGATGGGCTTGGAGGATTGAGTCCTAGCTTAAAAGCACATGAGGGCGAGCAGGTGCAGGAACAGCCAAGCAGTTGAAATGCAAGGCTGTTTGACCCATGTTTGAACCGATACGATAACAATGACTAAGAAAAGGTAAGGGAAGAGAGGCCGGACACTCCTGCAACACCTCAGTCTCTCTGTCATGTTTTTGGAAGATGATCCGTAGGAGGAGCTCAGGGGAGCTGTTCTTCTTTTTGCCAGTTGCTTCATTGGCTCTAGCCCAGAGAAGACCACACAGTCTTTGCTCTATCTAATGGCTACACAACACCGCCGCTCGGAAAGAGGACACATATACTGCATTGATGGAGTAGGGAACGTCAGCCAGGCTCTGAGGCCCTGAGCCAGAACGGCAGAAAACCCAGACTCATTTGAGCAGAACAAAGTGAAGGGACGGGCTGAAGAAAACAAATTGTTTAAATCTCCAGGCGCTCTAGTACTAGACTGTTAGCTCTGAAGAGGACGTCTAATGCAGTCATTGGATTAGCTTGCACTGTAAACATAATTTTGTATAAGCCTCCGCTGTTAGGCCATTCAAATGAGTTTGTTTGGTTAGATTTCTCACACGAGTATGCGAAAACAGAGATGTTTATCTCAGTAAGCACAATGCACTGTAGCAGAACAGAGACGTATGGTGCCGGCTCAGCTGTTCTGCATTGAATTTTAAAATCGAAACGGACATCTTGAGACTCCCCTTTCCCTCCCCAAGTGTGGCTCTGTGAAAGTAGGTCTTGCGGAGGGAATTGAATGAGGTTCATTCGTAATTTGCAGCGTTAAGGCATATAAATCAAGGAAATAAATATTGTCCCGGGCACTTCAGGCAAGGCACTATATCCTGTGCCACTGCATCAGTGCTTTACCTTTTGCAGGACCTCTCTAAGTAATCAGCTTAAGTGGGGGAGGAACGGGATTCTGCTTCAGGCGGTATTTTTATGACTGTGCGGCTGCGGGTCTCTTGTCTTACCTACTAGTCATAGACAACATATGTTCTTTCACAAGCTTGTTCTGTTGTCTGTCTCTCTACACAGGAATCATTTCAACCTTCCTCCATGTCCACCCATTTGGAGCCAACATTGAATATCTGTGGTCTTACATCCAGAGACTTGATACAAAGGTGATTATTTGTGTTGATTAGTTCACCCAAAAATGAAAATTCTGTCATCAGTTACCCTCATGCTGTTCCATACACAATTACCCATAAGTCTTTTGGATAATCTTCAAAGCACACATTTTTAATGTAACCTGAGGTTTCTGTCTTTGCATTGAAACTCCCAAGTAACCAAAACTAAGAAGATACATAAAGGCCAATAACTGTCGTAAAACAAATCCATATAAATCAAGTGATGTAATACAAGTATTGTGAAGTGATATGATCCATTTATATAGGGAACAGATTACATTTTTAGTCACATAATCTTTTTAAATAATTTTTAAATTTACATTTTTTAAAAATTTGTATTCACATATAAACACATAGGCTACATAGAGTGCATACAATACGGTAATCACAGAAGCAGATGCATGTGTCAGACGCTAGAAAAAACCTCATTGGTTCTCATGCATCAAGCAAGCACAGCTGATTTCATTTAAAAAATATCTTAATTTGTTTTTCAAAGAATAACTGAAGTCTTATGGATTTGGAACATCTTGAGGGTGTGTCAGTTCTGACAGTTTGCATTTTTGGGTGAACTATAATTTTAATTAATTTACACATTATGCCAATGGGTGTGCATGCATGATTAACAAAAGATTAGAAACAATCTAATTTGAGTCAATATGTTATATGAACCATGTGTTTGTTATCTCTTTGACCCTTAAATACCCCATGAAATATTAGAGGGACTGTTTGAGTTCAGCTATTTTCACCCAGGTAGCCAAGTGAAGCTTGACCAGTCTACAACATAATGCAGATTTCAAACCTGAATTTGAATTCCATTTGTGACATTTTCTTTGATCCCACTGCTCTTCCTATTCCTTCCTTTCTACACTCTCACTGTCTTTATAAAAAAAAAAAAAAAAAAAAAAAAGTTACTATTATAATATACTATTATAACAGTACTCTATATGTTATTATTCAATTGTATAATATATTTAAGCATTAAGTTGTCCTATAAATCATATTGAGTAACAGATTTCAGACAAAACATCTTTAATATATATATATATAAATATACAGCATATACTGTATATATATATATACAGTATTCATCTGTAATAATATAATAGGTGCCACTTTTCTCACTATTAACTATTTTGGTTATTAGCATGCATATTACTAGGATTTGCCAGTCTGTGAAGTAAATTCCATTGACCATTTAAAAAAAAAAGTTAAAAGTCCCAACTTCCTTCAATTGAAAGAAAATGAAGCCATTTCATCATTAAGCAATTTCATGGAGTCTTTAATATGAGATCAGCTGATCTTAGTTTAAATTTTATCTCATCCCAATCTAAATAGTCATTTACTTTAACTAAGAGTAGAGAAAACAAGCAGCTTTATAAACTGAATAAAAATTTGTATAATCTCTGTCTTAAAAACCAGCAGCACAGTACGAATAACTGTTTGCAGGAAGCAAATGACAAATATACTGACAAATACATTAGTGCATTTGATTAATTTCTAAGCAAGCATAGGCGAGGGAACAATTCTGTGTCAGTTTATGAACTAAACGTTCAACGTGGAACTAAGTATCACTGTGCTTCGCTCATGTCTCATTCTTCAGATCTCGGCGAGTGAACTTGAAAGATTAATGGTCCGGCTGCCCAACATGTTCAAGCAGGAGTTCAGTGGTGTTGGAGCGACGTTGGAGAAGCGCTGGAAGTTCTGCGGGTTTGAGGCTCTCAAGTCGGCGTGACTCGCAAAGCCACATAATATACTCACACTGAGGCTGCTGGACTTCTGAAGGACTGATCCAAGTTCAGTAAGAAGGGCCAGAGCCTCATAGACAAACAACAGGCTCTACACCCCCGTAAACCGCCTCAAATCAGTCAGATGTCTGTCGCTGTTTCTTGCAGACTCTCGAGAGGAAGTCAGACTCTACATGTGGAGTAGCATCTGATGTATTTACTTGAAAAAGCTCCTTCCAGACTTCTGTGCTGATTGCGTAACATATCTATCAGTGGCGTCGTCCCTGAAGGCTGGGAGATATCCAGGAATACCGCGCCTCTCTGTTGAAAATACAGAATGTTGAATATGGGACACAGATGTGTGATTGCGGCCCTCTGCGCCCTTCAAAGCCAGAGTATGTGTGAAGATGATTTCTGCTCTGAAAAATGATTTAATACATGGCCAAAGTTCTGGAGCTGATAGACAACAGTTGCACAGTTGACGCTCTTTGGATAGTTTGCTGTGTTTCAGGCCATCCATGTTGTGTAGACGATGTATGTAACATGCTCTTTGTGTCTTGATGCACTGTTGTTAATGGTCTGCTTATGTAAATGATGTTTTTTTTTTTTTATCAATTAAAAAACTTTTTATGGAAAATCTAAAGCAGTAGTACTTGGAGAAATCAAAGTCTTTACTAGCCAGCTTTGGGCGCCGTTTAGTATTGAATGCAGAATTGAAAACAGAACATTTAAGAATTTTGTTGATTTCGACGACTGAAATTCCATAAATGTCACTCCAGTTTATCATCTTTTGAGGTGTGGCCAATTTAAATTCACCCTCGTGAACTGAAGGGGAGCCAGTCCTTAAACTCTGGATTTTGCCCAACCAAGTTCCCGGCAGCGTCTTCGAATGTGTCAAAGCTGCTTGGTTGTGTTGTGTCTGACATGCTTTTTGATTTATGTCTCGGATAAATAACTGAACTATCTGCCATGAATGTGGAGCAGAACTTCCCTAATCACCCAGAATATAACAAGCTGTGAATAATGAATGAGAAGGGAGGAGAATGCTGCTCTGTGTGTGTTTAATTTGATCTATTTGCTATTTACATCAGCCACTGAGATGCTGTTAGCAACATAGTAGTGCATCTGAGACCATCTAAGCCATTTGCATTGTTGCTTGTGCTGGCATTAGTTTGAGGATGTTAAGAGTAATGCATATTAATGCTTAAGGATCATGGATTATGGTGATGCAAGAGCTAAAGCACCTGCATTTTTAGAGAACCCCTTTAGTTGAATTGCAATGTGTAATTCAAACAAACAATAAATATGTTGTAAAACTGTGAGATATAAAGTCACAAAGTTGGATTTACAAGAATGAACACTTCATGTACACTGCACTCTTAAAAATAAAGGTTCTACATAAAGTGCTGCTGGGATGACGTCAAAACCCGGAAGAGTAATTCGCCAGCGGTTCCCTCAAGATTTTCCTATGAGGAAATAAGGGTGTTTTTCTCAGTTTATGAGTAAAATAAGGTATGTGGAAAACATAACTTGACGATACTTGGACGTTTAATTAAAAACATACCAGATCTAGATGGTATAAAAAAACATGACTTGTGGAGTGCTCTCGGAGTATGCATTTATTTGTCATTTTAACTGATGGAAATGGAGCATTAATGTAAATCTGTGGGATTTTTTTGGGAGTTTTGTTCATAATTTGCAAGTCCGATCAGTTAGAAAAGATATAACGCATGAAGTCAGAACCGTCTGAAGGTCTTCTGCAAGGTGGCCATGTTGTTAGTGTCTATATCACTAAAATATCAATAGACCAGCGGCTAGTCAACCTCAAGCTTAAAGCTTCATGGCAGAGCATTAAAGATGACAAAGTCTGTGCAACCCCTAGTGGAACCAAAAAAGGCATTGCTGCAAAAAGTGGTGATGTCTGAAAGTTAGTTGAAAATACTTACAGTATACTTACCTAAGAAAATACTGGGCAAAATGAGTTAACTACATGGGTTAAGGTTAGGTTCAGGGTTAATACCAAGTCATTACCCAGTTAGTGCAATTACTATAATAATAAGTACATAGTATACATGCGGAACAGGGCTGTAAAATAAAGTGCTACCTCTTTTATTTTTAAGTGGAACTCCTAGACTTGCATTTCCATGTACGTAATACAGTACAAAAACATGTACAATGTACCATAAAATCAAAGCAGCAATGTGTTCAGGGGCATTGACAAAAGTGATAGAAAATGAACACCTCAACCAGTCAAGATCATGAATTGAAAAATGAAGTTCCATAATCAGTTCTAGGAACAGGCTTGCTCCAGTTATCACTGCTCTGAACGTGATAATAAAAGCTCAGTGAGCAGAACATCTGCATTCTCTCAGTAGAGAGAATGAAACAGACTAACTGCAATGAAATGTTGATAAGCTCACAGTGAAAGAAGCAGAGGTCAATTTTCAAGTTCTAAGCCGAGGCCTTTTAATCGCACTCAGAAATGGCGATTAAAAATTCAGAGTTATTTTCGAGTGCACACACAGTAGAGAAGAAATCAGAACTATACAGACAACAAATAAACGAAAAGAGACAGTGATACCTCCTGGAGTATATTTAGACTTCCTGTATCAGATCAAACTGACATTTCCTTGGAAAAGGATTTAGGCACAGTTAGGCTCTCAAGCGTTTTTTAAAGTTTGCTCCTCTGAATCAAAACCTCTTATTATCAAGAAGTATGTCATTCAAAGTATGCTGATGAGTGCTGTTTCAGAAGAGTGAATATACTGCACTGCAGCAGAGCTCTCAGTCTATCTATCCATCCATCCATCCATCTATATATATATATATCTCCATACATCTGTCTGTTTATCTATCATCCATTTTTCCATCCATCCAATATTTATCTATTTTTTTTATATTTGAATGTATGAGTTATGGTCTGAGCACAGGTGCATATCTTCTGAAAATATAACTTCTCCATGCATTTATTCCTATACACAATTATAGTAGTCCCCATGGTAATACTGGCTAATTTAGGATAAACTATTTACAGTGAGTATTTAGAAGAAAAAAAATGGTTGAAATATTACATTATGATTATAATCACTTTCTGACTTCACAGATAAAACTAATATTCTGCAATCAATAAAACAACCAAACACTAAAAGCTTTATTAATGCCCAAAAGTGAATGTGTGAATATTTTCACATTCTGAAGAGCAAGCAAGACCACTGGACTGATTCTCCAGAGATTATCTATTTCATGCCTGCACAAAAATAATAAAAGGAGTTGTTGTTGATGTCGACAGCTGCATGAAACAGACATTGTATTGTCTGGCCAAGCTATTTTTATTAACTGAGGCAACAAACAAAAATAGTGCTGCTGCAATAATGCCAGCCAATGAAATGAGGCCTGCCAAACAGCCCATATTACAGCCTCACTTCCCTATCTGACGGATTGCATTGTTTTCACTGCTCCGCCAGCAAATGAAAATGAACGAGACCCTCTTGTAGCGGTTTCACGCGGCAGCTGCATTAAGCACATGCATATTTTTCCAGCTTTCCTTCCCGGGCCATTTTGATTTTCATCCATGAAGCCTGTCCTGCGATGAACGTCCTTTAAGTGATGGATGACCAACACACACGGCGGCCTGTTTACACGCTCAGATTGAACGCTTGTCTTTCCCTCCTATTTTGGATCCCTCCCAAACCGTTAGCTAGAGCTTGTTCTATTGTTCCCATCTGTCTGCTCCTCACATCACTGTTGAAGAGACGGAGATGTCGTATTTGTCCTGTGGGTGCCATCAGCATCAGCAGCTATTGTCTGCGTATTAATGAAAACCAGGTGATGTGACATAAGCAGCTCTTCACCCTGATTGGTCAAGCCTGAGGCACAGAGATATTGCACTGCATTGCAGGAGCCCAAAGTCAGACTAAATGGCCTGCACAGCTAGTCATTTTCTCGAAAGTGTTTTCCTCATTTCACAGAATAAAGTGCAAAAACGAAACACGTTCCCATCATCAATGAGCTGCATATTTTTGCATTAAGATGAGTGATTTAGCAGGGAAATATTTTTAGCCTAAGAAAATGAAGCAGTGGGGCTCTCCAAGGGAGCCTGGGAGACAAAGCTGGGTTTGTAAATTAGGTTTATTGACATCGCCTATAAATAAACTTAGTGGGAGGGGAAATACGGCAACATTAGATGTGTGGATTTCTGCTAATGAAGCTGCTCGACAGCTCTAATTAGCGCCAGCTTTTATGTGCTTTGTTTATAACGATTAGAAATACAACATTAAAGTCATTTGCATCCCTCCAAATGTCATACATTTCACTGCATCGGTGGCGGTGTGAATCATTTGTGACATTACATTTGGTATGAAAATCATTCATGCTCTAAAACGGTTTGCGCTGGTGTTGGTACATGGCATCCATCAACATTCTGAAGGTGATCTTATTAAAGTTCCCCACTGGAGAGCATTGCAGCTCAGCATGAAGATTATGAGGCTCGTCTAGAGCTGAGAGCATTGCACTTTATATGCTGTACTGCTGTTTTGTATATAACTGTATATTACAGTTAGGTTGCGCTGCATACAGCAGTTTACACTAGTTCTCATCAGATATTTCCTCTAGATGTCAATCACATCTACATTGCATACATAATTCAAGTTCACATGGCTACGCGGAAGCGATAAATAATTCTGTATTATACATTTTTAAGGCTGGACAAGTAATTTGTTGAGGGCAATTTGTAAAGATAGACTACACGCCTTTTACTATGTGACTTTTAGAGAGCTGTCTACTCTACACAATAATTTATTCCCTTACCTGTTGTGGCATCGTGAGAGGGTATGTCATCTGTGTTGCCGTAGTTCAGCCACAACACCAGTTACATCACTTGTAACTGTGGCCCACCGCGGCATCACCTCCACCTTCGTTTTGATCTTTTTATAATAATAAAAATAATTTAGTTCAGTTAGAGAACAGACACTACAATAAAAAACTGAAGGTGTCTGCTCATTGCAGTTTGAGCCGAACGAGAGTCGCAGCACAAATCAGCAGCAGGAGTTTTATCCTCACTTCACGCATTTCGCTGCACACTTGACTGACAAGACCATGGCGGAAGATTTGGTTTCAAAGCGGAATGTAAACGCGCTTATTTAATGGTGTTTGCCATTGTACTTATTTGTTGTTGTGTTTTTCGCTAAGAATAAAAACAAGCCTGCCATTCAAGCAATTGCCGCTCCCGAATCGGTGCTAAATCAAAAGCGAATTCATGTAACATGCGCAAGGCCGTACAGGCTTTCATAGCGGCGCATGTCCACTGGTGCGGAGCGAGCGTTTTTAGTTCATTACTATGGAAGCTCAACTTAGCTAATAAGTTAGGGTTAGGGTGGGTTTGGGTTAGGGTTAGGGTTAGGGTCAAACAAATTAATTAGCTATGGAATTAGCTAATTAAAAAGAAGGTGCAAAAAATGGAAAAACTCAACATCCATCCACCCTCCACCAAGTGATACAGGTATTACCAGTGATTTCACACGTCAAATAACCGGTGGGAAATATATATACACCATTCAGATGACTCTTTAGAAAAACACAATGTATTCTTTCTATTTTATTTATTCTTTCTATTTCTATTTTATTTATTACAAAGGTGCGGTCATGTGCGATATCAAAAGTAAACCGTCGCGGCAAGGAAAATACATTAATTTTGTCTATTTCTTTTATTGTTTCACAAGTACACAGTGCTTCTGGGTAGGTCTACAAGTAACACCTGAGAATGATTTATTGTATAGGCCTACGTTAATTCTGGTCAAGGTATTCGGTGTGATGTATGAAAATTTTTTTTTTTTTTTTTTTTCTCAAATACTCATTTAAATGATTTACAGCTTCTGGAATCAAAAATAGCCTAACTGAAAACATAAGGCAGCTGAAATGACATCCTTTTCTGCAGATGAATGAAAAGAGTTTTGATAACAGGAACAGAACCAAAGCATCAAAGAGCCTTCAAAGAGTATAGCTGGCAGCTGGTTGGCTGTCATAAAAGTTACATGAATCTCATTCAAGCAGACCGATAATGCCAGGAAAAAACACTTGATCATAATACCAAAATCAAGTGTGTCAAGTGTGAAAGTTGGCACACGTTTTAAAAACTATAGGCCTTCACACATTTCAAATGAACAAGCTGTTGATATGAGTTTTATGAGGTATTTTGTTTTTGCTCACATCTTATGCTCCTCTGGACAGTGCATTACACATATCTATAATGAAACCCAGTGTGGATTAGTTTGGCAGTTTTTTTGAACGTTTTTACACTGTTTAATGGGAACTCACTCTGACAGAAAGAAACCTGTGGAGAACAGGCTTGCTCATGCTGGTTGCACGGCAAGCAGAGGCCGAATATAGCTGCAGTCACAAGGGGGTCAGAACAAAACCATCTTACGACATGTAGCCTGACCACAATGCAACTTCAGCCAGAATCAGGGCCTTTACCTCTGTTATACATGTAGTCAGGACAAAGACGGGTTTAGTGTCTCACAGTCTGGGACAGCGTTCCAAGCTGCACCTGCATAGCGCATGCTAGCTTTTAATCAATTTTAACAGCCCCTAAGAAGGGTCAGGCAAAAAGAAGCAGTAAATAAAGCCAGCTAGAGAGGCCAGAGTAGGGCATCACTCAAAGTGGCAAGTATTTCATAAGCATGCCTAACACCTCACTGGGTTTTATTTGTAGACTCAAGCTTTCACCTACGGAGATCTCATGGCTGCAATAATCAAACGGAACATTTGGGAAATGAATTGGATCGATCGAGTCTTTCCATGACATACGACTCGCATTCATTCTGCAACGGTCTGGCTTCATTTTCATGTTGGTCCATCTGGAACGACGAACGATCCAAGATAACGTCCTGTTTTGAAGCACACACTCAGTTCGTGGGTCTCATAAGAAGCAAGAGGAAAACTTCCACGCATATTATAAAGGCTATGTTCAGCATAGCATATTACTCATATTATTTATGCACTATAGTATTTGAGATGGCCTACATTTGTCTAAATAAGCATTACACTATGGAAAAAAAATGAGATGGAAGGACAAGGGGGGCTTTTGTGTTCTTTGTGAGTGAAAACAGTTTTTTGGGGGAACAAAAGCTTTGCAAGTGAAAGTGGGGAAAGCAAATGTTTTGTGAGCGAACAAGTTTTGAAATATATTTTCTCATATTGTTTTCCACCACTATGTCCCTTGAAGGGCTCCGCAGTATAAACACTGTGCATAATACAGTATCCCACAATGCATTGTGCATGATCTTCAATTTCTAGTGTGATGATCTAAGTAATAGCAGTTGTGATTTTTAACATTCCTTTTTATGATTTCATTCAAATTCCAAAACTTTAAATATACATTTTATTTGAATGTGTCCTTGTTGCAGAGTAATTAAACAAATAAGAACTAAATAATATAATTTAACAACATAGGCTACTTACAATAGGTTTAGGTTGGACAGTGTATAGTACTGCAAATACATGTAACGTGTAACAAGGACAAAAGTTGAAGTTAATTAAAAATGCATAATTATTTTTCCCAAGATGATTACTGGATGCCTCTCACATATCACATCACGAGATGAGATCATAAAGTCTAATATAATAATATAATATTATCTGAAACATTTAATACCTTGTTTCACTAGCTATGTTTAAAACAAAGTAGGCACTACGCAGTATGCAAGCTTACACTAAACAGTTCTAAACATAACCCCTCTCTCAAAGAAATGAAATATAAAATGCATCCTAGAAGCAATTTCTTTCCCCGTTGCTTGCCTTTTATTTCTTTTACAGTAATGTGTTAGTGGATTGTGCAGCTTGTGTTATGGTATCTTGGCCTTGGCATTAATCTTCAGGCCTGACAAACAGCAAATCAGACTTGGTGTAGAGAACATCCCTCTGTCCAATCCCAAATGCTCCATTCCTGCGTGGATAACTCAGACATGCAGACCAGACCGCCATCTGTACCTCATGCATCAGCACGAGCACAGCAGGAGGAAAACACTAGCGTACAAACAAACACAAAAATACTTGCTATGAGTCATTGCAGATTTGTAAAACTGTTTATTCAGCGAGCTAAAATAACTTAACACCTACACGGACTGTTGCATGCGGATTAGGGGAAATATTTTAGGCTTTTTGGCCATTTGACATGATACATCCACCAGATTTGTCAGCAGACGATAAACATTACACAAGTCACCTCAATAAATAATAAAGATTACAGTGAGATATTTCACATGGACAGCGTGAAGATCCTTTAACATGAAGGATCAACCTTTCAGGACATGCATTAAAGTTGTGGTGAGGAAAAGTGCCAGATAGAACGGAGCACAATATGCTGAGAGTCGGCTGATTTATGGCAGAAAAACAACGAGAAGAACAATGACTTGTGGAGGCTCATGGGTGAGCTGGCGGGACTGAAGTAGATGTAACTCTGCTGGGTCAGCGTCGAGGGCCAGAGTCAAGCAGATCTTTTGCTTCATTGATCTTGGCTGCCAAATACGGGGATCCACCTGCAGGAGAAGCAGTAGTTTTATATCAGCAGGTTCATGATTCATCTCCTCTTTCTCCTCTTATTCTTTAAAGCTGTAAAATGCTAATTTCCCCCTAGTGATGACCCATCCCAATGTTTGCGTCCCTTTTGGGCCACGGGGCGTAACACCCCCAATAACCTCTCTTTCCAATAACAAGTAACTTATTCACCCCTAAAAGTGAACACATTAGTACCGAGAACCTTATTTTTCATGGTAGTACTTTTTGAAAGGGTACCACCCCAAGCGAGAGATGTTGTTCCTTTTTTCTTAAAGTCCGCCTGTTGTGAAAATCAAGCTTTTGTTTATATTTCTATGTGGTGTTTTAAGACAAACCATGTGCAAATTCATACGTCAACACCATTGCTGAGTATTTTCTCTTTAAAACTGCAGTGAACCAAAGACAGTCTCAAAAACACAGTTTGAAATTGCTGGTGTTTCTGACGTCACAAACTACCTTGTAACCAATCATGTCAACGTGTGATCGTCAACGAGTGGATCTCTAAGCTGCTGTGAGTGAGTGGAGGCGGGGCTAATTTGCATATTCATAGAACCACGTACACTAAATGATAGTGTGTAGGAAAGGGTGTAGACTAAGTAGACTATTTTCAAGCCATTTCAAGCTATCATTTAAGTTATTTTAAGGCCTACAGAATTAACGTAAATTAAACGTAATTTTGGTGATCAAAGACAAGTTTTAAGGGATAAAATGATAAAATGAAAGGGGGGAGATTCCAAACAAATTAATTATCCTTTTTGACATGATATAGAATATAATTGTTTTTACAACGTAAACACTCACAGCACACACAGAAAATATAACTCAACAAAAAATAAATGTATTTGATTGTATTACTCTGTAAATGCCTTTTACTGTGGATGATTCATTAGCGCATGTCATTTCAAATAGTAATAACACAATTGTATACACTCTAATGTTCAAAAGTTTGCGCTCAGTAAACATTTATTTTTTAAATGTTTATAAAAGAAGTCTCTTATGCTCACAAGGCTACATTTATTTGGGAAAAAAACAGATCGGATTGCTCACCCAAAATTCAAAATTCTGTCATCATTTAATCACCTCAAGTAAAAAATAAAAATACTATGGATACTATGGTCAATGGTGCCCCCAAATTATTATACATTATTATACTAAATTATATACATGGAGGGGGCCTTTGTTCCCATGAGAGAACAGGGCGTTCGAATCCTCAAATATCTCGACGACTGGCTCATACTAGCACTCTCTCGAGATCAGCTATGCGAACACAGGGACCTCATGTTCAGGCACCTCAGCCAATTGGGTCTTCAGGTCAACTGGGAAAAGAGCAAACTCACCCTCGTGCAGAGGATCTCTTTTCTCGGTATGGAGTTGGATTCGGTCGCACGACTCACAGAGCAGTGCGCTCAGTCAGTGCTGAACTGCTTGAACACGTTCATAGGCAGGACGGCGGTCCCACTGAAATTTTTTCAGAGGCTCCTGGGGCATATGGCAGTAGCAGCAGCGGTAACCCCGCTCGGCTTGCTTTACATGAAACCGCTTCAGCACTGGCTTCACGGCCGAGTCCCGAGATGGGCGTGGCATCACGGCACTCACCGGGTGGCAATCACACCGGCCTGCCGCCAGACCTTCAGCCCGAGGTCAGACCCCTCGTTCCTTCACGCAGGAGTCCCCTTGGAACAGGTGTCCAGGCATCCTGTGGTGTTCACAGATGCCTCTGCCACCGGCTGGGGTGCCACCTAGAACGGGCTTGCAGTGTCAGGGGTGTGGACGGGGTGCCATGTAGAAAGGGCTTGCAGTGTCACAGATGTGGACGGACCCCCAACTGCATTGGCACATCAATTGCCTCGAGTTGCTAGCAGTACATCTCGCTCTGAGCCGCTTGAAAAAGCGTCTACAGGGCAGGGACGTGCTGGTGCGTACGGACAACACTGCGACCGTTGCGTACATCAACCGACAAGGTGGTCTACACTCTAGTCGCATGTCACAACTCGCCTGCCATCTCCTCCTCTGGAGTCAGAAGCATCTGAGGTCACTTCGGGTCATGTATGTCCCTGGTGTGCTCAACTGTGTGGCCGATGAGCTATCACGAGCTGTGCTCCCGGGAGAATGGCAACTCCACCCCCAGTCGGTTCAGCTGATCTTGAGAGATTTCGGGGAGGCTCAGGTAGACTTGTTTGCCTCCTCAGAGACATCCCACTGCCAGCTGTTTTACTCCCTGACTGAGGGAACACTTGGCACGGATGCACTGGCACACAGCTGGCCCCGGGGCCTCCGCAAATATGCATTTCCCCCAGTGAGCCTACTTGCGTAGACACTGTGCAAAGTCAGGGAGGACGAGGATCAGGTCCTTCTGGTGGCTCCCTATTGGCCCACCCGGACTTGGTTCCCAGAACTCATGCTTCTCGTGGAAGTCCCTCCCTGGCCTATTCCTCTGAGGAAGGATCTTTCGACTCAGAGACGGGGCACCCCTATGACATCGGTTCCCCACAGGGGGGTCACAGCCCACAAGGGGGCCTCAGTGAGGTCTGTGGGGGGTCGCGTCCTATTTTGAAAAGTGTTGAGCAGTGAGCATTAAGGCGGACGATCATATTAGATTAGCTAATTTTAGCTGACCAAAAAATGGACAAATTTGTAATTTGTCCTCCACAAAAACGACAAAGTCCCACTGACTTGCCTACAGCTGCTGATAGTAATGACCCAAGCATACTGGACCCAGGTGAGGAAACTCCCACCAAGTCTGGTCGCGGTGCTAGCATTGCTAGCAATACGAAACATGAAATGCAGGAAATACCAAGATAGTTACCTGAACTATAGTTTTATTTCATTTTCTCGTAGCAAAGAGTCTCTGCTCCAGCCACAGTGCATTTTCTGCACCAAAGTCCTTGCTAATGAATGCATGAGGCCGTCCAAACTAATAAGACATTTTCAGACAACTCATCCCCAATACCGCAACAAGCCCAAGGCATTTTTTGAGCGCAAGGCAAAAGAATTGACACTCTCACAAAATGAGATGAGGGAAGTCTTAGCTACTGACAAGAAACTTTTAAAAATATTGTATACAGTTGCTGAAAAAAATCGCCAAAGCAAAGAAAGGGCATACAACTGCAGAAACTTTGATTTTGCCATGCGCAACAGAGATTGTCAAGGAATTATTTGGAGAGGATAAATCAAAACAATTGGCTAAGATACCATTATCAAATAATACAGTCAAACATCGCATTGCAACAATGTCAGAAGACGTGAGGGATCAGCTTTCTGCGCGATTTCGTGGTAATAAATTCGCACTTCAAGTAGACGAGTCTACTGATGTGTCAAAAATGGCACAACTCCTCGTTCGTTAGGATTGGGAAAATTAAATAAAATAAGATTTTTGTTTTATAAAGAGCTGCGTACCACGACAACGGCAAACGACATTTTTGAAACTTTGGATAATTTCATGAGATCAAATGAGATAAACTGGAGCGACTGTATTGGGGTCTGTACTGATGGAGCTGCTGCGATGACTGGCAGGCAGTCTGGGGTAGTTCAGCGTATCAAAGGTGTTGCACCTCTTATGATTTCAACACACTGCTTTCTGTACAGAGAGGCGCTTGCTACAAAATAAATGGAACCCAGTCTCCATGGAGTTTTAGATGTGGCCGTAAAAATCGTGAACTTTGTGAAAGCCAGAGCCACCAACTCCCGGTTATTCCCTGTGCTCTGCGAAGAGGCAGGCGCTGATTACCACACCCTGCGGATGCACACTGACGTGAGGTGGCTGTCCAGAGGGCGAGTGCTGATGCGTCTGTTCAGCCTGAGGGAGGAATTGCGTGACTTTCTTGCGGACAAGAGACAAGACCTTGCAAAATTTTTGGACATGACAAATGGCTCGTTCAACTCAGCTACCTTTCAGACATATTCGTTAAAATGAACAAGCTTAACAGAGCAATGCAAGGTGCAAACATAAACACCGTGGTGCAGCATGAACAAGTTGAGGCTTTCAAAAGAAAACTACACATGTGGAAAACTCGTTGTCTCCTCCGGAATCAGTGACATGTTCGAGCACACCCATGTATTGATTGCAGACAGACATTTGAATTTTAAAATCATTCAACGTCAAATAACAGTGCATCTAGAGAGAAATTGAGCTGAAACTGAGAACATTGAAGCAAAGCTTCCAGCTACTCTGCCATCAAGACTTATAGAAATATCCTCTGATGCCAGCCTGAGAGCCCGTTTCAGTGAGGTCCCATTGGAATCATTCTGGTCTGAAATTGCAGAAGAACACCAAGTCTGTCACACAGCTGCAATGAAGGTGCTGATTCCCTTCAGCATCACCTACCATTGTGAAGCTAGGTTTTCAACCATGACAGCCCTTAAAACCAAATACAAGGCCAGACTGACCCTTGAGGATGATATGCGTCTTGCTCTGTCAAAGATCTCTCCACGCAAGCAGCAATCCTCACACTGATTGATAAAGCCTCACAAATAACATGCAGTACATATACAAGTATTGAGGTCCCAGACAGCAGTCATTTTGTAATAGCCTATATTCATTCTTTTTTCCTACACACTAGTGTGAATACTGAAATTTTTGTTATTTCATTTCAAACAGGGCCAATTAATAGGCTACTCCTAGGCTTATACAGTTTGCAAAACAACTACAAATGGCCTACTGATGTTTTTGTTATTGTATTTTCAATAGTACAGGCTATTATTTTTGAATTAATATATCTGGTTACAGTAATAAACATATGTTTGAAAACAAATGTTTTTGTCATCCTTGCTGCAAGCTTACAAGAGCGATATCATTAAATGTGAAGGGGGGCCCTAAAATATTTTTTCGGGAAAAAGGAGGTCTCAGACAAAATAAGGTTGGGAACCACTGCCCTATGGCACTCGCGGAGGTTCTAGGTGACTTACCCCCAGAGGTACTTATTACCATCACTTTAGCACGGGCGCTGTCCACGAAACGTGTTTACGCCCTGAAGTAGAATTTGTTCGTCGAGTGGTGTTCTTCTCACCGAGAAGACCCCCGAAGATGTTCGATAGGGTCTGTGCTTTCCTTCTTGCAGCAAAGGTTGGAGCAAAGGCTGTCTCCCTCCACCCTCAAAGTACATGCTGCCGCCATTTCAGCTTATCACGACCACATAGAAGGCAACACAGTTGGAAAGCACGACCTGGTCGTCAGGTTCCTTAGGGGGGGGAGACGATTACAACCTCCTTGATCCATACCCTCTTGGGACATTTCCCTGGTGCTTCGAGCACTTCAGGATGCTCCTTTTGAGCCTCTGCAGTCAGCAGACCTAAAGCTTCTTTCCATGAAGACTCGGTCATATTATAGAATTCAGTTTATTCCTATGAAGGTAAATCTGTATTTTCAGCAAAATTACTCCAGTCTTCAGTGTCACATGATCTCTCAAAAATGTAACATGTCCATGCTGAATAAAAGTATACATTTCTTAAAAAATAAAACAAAATCTACTGAGTATAATAACACCCACTTTTGCAATCCAATCAATTCAGGATGCATAAAATTAGGTAACACCCTACATTTTCTTTCTCATTTAATATACTGTTTCACTCAGAAATGTCATTACAGAAATCAAATGGGTCGCAAACAGTGTATTACATTGACTTTAAAGTCACTTTGAAACTAAATGGAGCAGCATAATTCATTTGCTACCCCGAGTCCGCAGGCACAATTCTATCTTAGTTTCTGCAGCCGCAGTACAGCTCTACATCCACAAGCTTTGTAGAAAATAAATCTCTATGCCTCCAATCACTGACTTTCAGCCCACGTCCATGGTGCCTGATGGGAGCGTTTGGCTGAGAGGGGGGAAATGTGCTATTGCTGGCAGTGTGTGATGAGGCACACCTGGTGCCTGCTGCGCCCCATCATGCGGCTGTAAATTTCCATTGCATCTTTTCTTCAGTATTCCTCATTCCACGAGTGCGTGAACACAGTCACAAAGTCATTGCAGATTTTACCTGATGACAGCTAGACCCTCAGCTAGATCTGTACCAACCATTTCCCCCTCACTGCGCAATGGGCACGTTCATAACCCCCTAATACACATTTATTTAGCTCTCGCTTTGTAACGTTTAGTTTATGTTTATATGTATATGCGTATGTATATACAGTAGAGATCAAAATTAGAGAACAATTAAGAAACACTTGATTACTTTCAGAAATATTGTTAATATTCATTGTTTGAAATTTTAAGGAATATTCACTGTGGGTATACCATTGTTCTACTAGCATTTTTTACAAAATAACCAAGGTACTTCAACAAAAACCTTTATTTTGTGGAAAACACAGCGATCAAAATTAGAGAACAATAACAATTGCAGCACAAAAGAAAGCATTACAACAAAAATTTGTGGCTTACAGCAGTCAAAAGTTAGTAGGAAGTGTAGAGGCCCTTGCTTTGAATGACCTGAGCACATCTGCGGCCACAGGACATCGCTAGATTCTCACACTGCTCTGGTGTGATCTTGGTCCACTCTACTTCAAGTCTGTTCCACAGTTCGGCAACTGTAGTGGGTTTCTTAGCCATAACTTTGTCTTGGGTTTAGATAAGGACTCTGAGCTGGCCATTTCATTATTTACATTTTCTGAGCTTCACCTTCACCTGAGCAACAGGGAACTGCTTTACCCGTTTTGCAGTGTGACGGGGCATTTTCTTGCATGAAAATTGTGGGCTGATTGGGAGATGCTTGCAGGGAAGGAACCACATGTTGCTGAAGGAGGTTCTGATAAACATTTGCATTCACCCTGCCATGTAGCATAATCGGCCCAACTCCTGTTGCAGAAAACATTCCCCAAACCATGACACATCCTCCTCCACCTCTGACTGACTTCTTTACGCACTTTGGGTTCAATCTTTGCCCAGTTTGACACAGAAAATCGTTCTGTTTCCCATCGGACCCAAATAAATTAAATTTAATTCATCACTAAAGTGAACTTTTGACCAGATCTCCTCTGTCCACATGCTCCTCTGCAAAGGTTAGTCTAGTTGGGCCGATTATATAGCTATATGGCAGGGTGAATGCAAATGTTTATCAGAACCTCCTTCGGCAACGTGGTTCCTTCCCTGAAAGCATCTCCCAATAAGCCCACAATTTTCATGCAAGACAATGCCACCTGTCACACTGCAAAACGGGTAAAACAGTTCCTTGAAGCTCGGAAAATTTAAATAATGAAATGGCCAGCTCAGAGTCCTGATCTAAACCTGATTGAAAATCATTGGAAAATCCTTGGCGACAAAGTTATGGCTAAGAAACTCACTACAGTTACCAAACTGTGGAAGAGACTGGAAGAAGAGTGGACCAAGATCACACCAGAGCAGTGTGAGAATCTAGTGATGTCCTGTGGCCGCAGATGTGCTCAGGTCATTCAAAGCAAGGGCCTCTACACTTCCTACTAAATTTTGACTGCTGTAAGCCTCAAATTTTTGTTGTAATGCTTTCTTTTGTGCTACAAGGGTTATTGTTCTCAAATTTTGATAGCTGTTTTCCACAAAATAAAGGTTTTTGTTGAAGTACCTTGGTTATTTTGTAAAAAATGCTAGTAGAACAATGGTATACCCACAGCGAATATTCCTTAAAATTTCAAGCAATGAAGATTAACAATATTTATGAAAATAATCAATTATTTCTTAATTGTTCTCTAATCTCTACTGTGTGTTTATATATATATATATATTTACAGTATATTATATACATTTATATATATTATATTAAAATGCTACATTAAAATGATTAAATAGTTGCTAAAACATTTAGTACTATCGTTTGTGAATAATCTAAGTGTGTGTGTATAAGCTACTACATTTTGGCTTATTATTTATGGCTATAAATGATCTACTAATAAAAAAATTATTGATTAATTGAGATGTTTGATAAACCTTGATTTGGGATTTATTATTTAAATATTGTGGCTACTGAGCCATGGACAATCATCGTCATTGTAAAGAATCCAGATTTGTTATAGTTTAGCTTATTTACAAGTTAAAGGTGCAGTAAGCGATTTCTGAGAAACGCTGTTGAAAGTGGATCGGACCGAGCATCAACACACTTGTACCCAATCAGCAGTAGGGGCGTGTCCACTAATGATGGGGGAG
Organism: Meda fulgida; assembly: GCA_030578275.1. Classification (NCBI taxonomy): domain Eukaryota; kingdom Metazoa; phylum Chordata; class Actinopteri; order Cypriniformes; family Leuciscidae; genus Meda; species Meda fulgida. Next base: position 28,029,652 of record CM060624.1, read on the forward strand.
GAGAGAGAGAGTGAGCAAGAGGGAGATTTGAAGAAGGACTGTAGAAAGAGATGGATGGATGAGAGACATAACAAAAGAGAAAAGCTCAAAGAAATATCACTGGAAAATGAAGGGATATGACCAGGCAAGAGCTTCAGGATCCACGTTAATATTAGAAAAGCTTTCCAGCGCTGAAGAGATCTAAGCATGAAGACCTGAAACGGATGCAGAAGTTGTGTTGTTTCTGCTCCATATGTGAGTAACATTGTTTTTTCTTTGTTGCACAGAACCAAGATATGCTGTTGTTGTAATTTTATCTATAATAACAGGACGGTTTTGAGTGTCACTGTTTGTCTGGATCTGTTGTACTGTTGGCGACTAACAACCAACTCTCGCTTATATACACTCTTGTGTACTGTATGCTCAATTTGTTCTTTTGTTGTTTCTTCGTGATCTCTTTATTTTTTCACAAATAATTATTTTGCTTCGCTTCAGCTATGATAAAGAGACATCCACTCTAACATTGCGTGTTTGTGCATTTCGGGGGCGGAGCATTGAAGGGAGGGGTGTGTTTGTTTGGGTAGATTTCAATCAAATTTCTCAGAAATCGCTTACTGCACCATTAAGTGAATTAATATTCTATATTACCCTTCTGGCACAGATAATTACAGCACCAAGAATTAAATGTTTTATAACAATAATGATTATGTTAAAATACATTCTTGTCATTTGGCCATTTTTGACAGCTTAAATTGCAAATTGACTATTGTGCAGGGAGTCATGGATCCAAGGTCACTGCAGGTGTCACCCATGAACTGGAGAATTAATGCTGAATTACTAATTGGCAAAATAATAATAATGATCATCTCATCATGACATGACAGACATTGGCCTGTCTAACATGACATATTGATGTTCTTAAATGAGAAAATATCAACAATATATTGGTTTAAACTTTTGTAAAGCTTGCTAGTTAAGCTGTGTGAAAAAAAAGAGAGAACGAAATCGTCACAACACACACAAAAAAAAAAAACCCCCAAGCTTGATCCTACAAAAGTCTTTTAATTAATTATTTTAGTTGATTTATTTTTCCCATTCGGTTCCCATTTTTAGGGGCCAAGCACCGAAGGTGCGGAGGCACCTATTGTATCTGTTCCGGTTCTTCTTCTTCTTCTTCTTCTTCTTCCGACTGGGCGTCTATGGCAGCCCATAGAACCGTTTCCGGGAAAGTTGTTCCGGTTTGACATTCTGATAGAGGACAATCCCAACAGTAATTGCACCAATTTTGGTGTCTTTAACTCATTCCCTCTAGCGCCACCACCTGTCCAAAATTTCACTTTTATTATGCTAATAACTTTTGAACCGTAAGGCCTATCAACAAAATTTTTTCCTCTGATTCCTGAGCTCATGACGATTCGATTGCATCCTATGACGTCATTTTCCGTCATAAATATATGGCCGAAATTTTGAATTGTCCAAAAAACCTACTTTTGCGAACTCGTCCTAGACGGTTTGTCCGATTTTCACCAAAATTGCACCATTTCATCTCCAGGCAGTGCCGACAAAAAGTTATGGAATTCAAGTTGATTTGTCAAACCGTTTTCGATAAACGCACAAACTAATTTTACGAAGCGCTTGCGAAAACAGACGTGAGGCTGTATCTCCGCAACGCTTAAACGTATTCAGACCAAACTTGGTACGTCATCACAAGCATGACCTGAGGCTACATGCTGCGTTTCGGCGCAGCGCCACCTACTGGTCCGGAGATATGAAAAATGGCTATTTTTGATAATAACTTCTGAACGGTTTGTCCAAAAATCATAGAAAGTGGTCTCGTTAGATTCAGGGCATCATGCCGAGTCGACTGATATCCAATTTTCCCAGATCGGCCATTTTGGCTGTCGGCCATTTTGAATTATGTGCTAAAATGCTGTATTTTTTGAACGCATCAACGAATTGTTACGAAACTCGGTATGGGTCATCACTACGATGCCCTGAAGGAGCCTGAGAAGTTTCGAAACTGCGCCACCTAGTGGTAAAATTAAAACCTAAAATGCTTATAACTCTGGCTGTGGTTGACGTATTTTCACAAAAGTCATATTATTAGTCTCCTGAATCCTTTCCGAGTCCAACAATACCAGACTTGCCAGGTTTTGGCATATGGTTTGTGCAGCGTTGCAATTTAGTTCTTAAAAAACATTTGCCGATGTCTTCGAAACCGCTAGTCCGATCAAGACGAAACCACCGTCAGAAGTTTGAAAACATAGGTCGCTGGCTACATGCTAATGCCCAAATGCCCAAATATTGATAGTAAGGGGTCGTAAAATTCAATCAAAGTCACGTGTCAGTCATTTTTTAATTGTTTTTTCACATAAATGTCTATAACTCCGAAGCGAATTGAGATATTTACACTTTCAAAATCGACACACATATGTATGGGCTCACTTTGAGGACACGTAAAAAAAATTGTAGGATTTTACCTCTTGGTGGCGCTATAATAGAACAAAACGTGAAATTCTCATTGATTTCAATACAGTTTTGTGATGTAAAATGCTATACTTAACGAATGCATCGCTGTAACATTATGAAACTCAGAAATTGCCACCAGCACCTTGCCCTGAAGGCACTGAAAAGATTGAGACAGCGCCACCTGTTGGTCAAAAATTCAAATTACATTTCCAAAAATGCTAATAACTTTTGAATAAACAGCCTATTGTAATGACACTGGTCTTAATAGATTCCTTGGGTCATGCCGAGAACATGGATACCAATTTTGACGTATTTGGAGAAACTTCCTGTCCGCCATCTTGATTTTCATTGAATACCTACTTTTTCGAACTCCTTCAAGGCCGTTTGTCCGATTTTCACCAAAATCGAATCCTACCATCTCCAGACCGTGCCGACTAAAAGTTATGGATTTCGTGGCGATAGACAAAACCGTTTTCGTATACCGCAGCAGCAAAGTTGAGGCATGCTGCCAAAATGACTACTCAGGCTTTATCTCTGCAATGCCTTGACATTTTGACACCAAAGTTTGTATGTGTCATTGTCACCTCACTCTGACCACATCACATCGATTTCGTAACTGCGCCACCTATTGGTCGAAAGTGATAATCCATTAAATCATCTTAAAAGTTACTGTATATATGATTTTTTAGCCATTTGCCCAAACTTCTCTTAAAATGCTGCAGTTGGTCTGCCACTCCCGCCCATGATGGCATCTGTTGCCGCTTCTTGCGCTTGGCCCCGGTAATGGCTGCTTGCAGCTATATTTCCCCATGTTTTCGTGAGACTCAGGAAACAGCACTGTGACAACAAAGACCTTGCTCGGGCTGAAGGACTGAATCGGAAATTTCAGAAGCGAAGACCAGGAGACATGGATGTATCTTCAAGTCTCACTAAGAAACCTGAACACTGCATTTTATACACATTTTAGGGGGCAGTCCTTACAAGTGAAGACAAAGCACTTAGGTGACGACATTAAACAAAGCAGGCAAATAAAGTATTCGGGTATAGGAACTCAACCCAGCTTCTAGGGTGTCACCAGTTCTAATCCAATCAGCAGAAATATTCAACGAATGGGACAGCTCCATGAGCCATTCAAAAGACAAAAGGTGTCCCAGAAATCTGAATCCTCTGACTTACAATAACATGAACAGGAACTGGCAGAAATCTTTTGTTGGAAACATGGCTTAAAATAATAATTTATCTGATTGTATCATCTTTACCCTAAAATGCTAGTTTTTAGTTTTTCATTTAATGTTATGTCAAGATGTAGGATCACCAGATCATAAACAGATTCTTGCATTTGTAATCCCACAACTCACAGGATTTACATAAAGCCGCCCTTCTCCAAGATCCTGAAAGCATCCATTGTATTCACACACACACAAATGACTATCATGATAAGCAACAATAACAAATGTGCAAACACACTAGGTAGCAGAGAGCAGGGCCTGAGGAGGTTGCTAATCTGTCTGTGTCAGAGAGAAAGTGAAGCTGTGCGCTCGACAGTCTGCACTGATGCACTTAATTACACATTCTTTTTTCTGCCAATATCACTTCGCCAAGTTCATTTCATATAGACATTGTCAATAGAGGAATTTCACAAGAGAGAAATTTTGCTATTCTTTTTAGTAGTTAGTGTTCATTCAATTCATTCTCTTTCTAAAAAGTTGTCCATTTCAATCAATCAATTAAATAATCAAAACTATGATTCACTATCGACACCACTGAAAACACACAAGGTTTTATTCAATGCAAGCCACAGCCACGCTCACAAATCCTTTCAATTTGAACCAAAAAAGTGTTAACGATGTAAATAAGAGATTCACTGTGCAATTAAGACAGCTTTTTTTTATTATAAAGGGAATTTTTGCGAGAGAGCAGAATTCAGTGAGCTTGCGCTTAAGAGATTGACAGCTTCTTTCGATTACCCATTCACAATCTCAACACAAGTTTAGTTTTTCATGCTGCTAAGTACACTGTAAAGTTTCTGGATTGACAACCGTATTTAGGTTAAAATGATAGTTCCTCTCATTAAGTATTACTTAAATATTTAGATGAATTAAATAAGATATAATTTTGCTCTTTACAAGCCAGCCAGAACAAAGAACAAAGCACACAAGTCACATCTCAGCATCTTTACAGACGGAACACAATAACCTAAAAAGCTCAAAAAACAAAGAAAGAAGATTGCTTTTCCTTTTTTAGTTTGCTTCCACTTTTATATGGTTTCAGTTAGATGAGTTAAGGCATGTATGACGGTTTCTCAATGTCCCCATTTGCTCATAGCTAGCAAACTAATGAAAGCCAATTCAACAATCATTCCATGCCATTACCCTGACCGCTCAAAGTTAATCATCTCTTTACGACCTAAAGAGCGGATACCGGAGCGAACAACGTCCATCCTCACGTCACTGTGAATCCTTGCCATAGGGGCTACAAGGGCTACATGCAAGATGAACACAGAAATATTGAAAAGCGCTCAATCTCAGTTGGTTTACAGACTCTTTTCTGACTTGAATTGTGTGATGTCAAGGTGAGATGTGAATGTATAGATCCATATTGATAACTCACCAGTCACAGAGTTCCTCGGAAACCAATACAAAGTTCCTGCCTGAAAACGTCTATTGAATTAGAAACAATAGATGAGTGGAAAAAGGGAATAACACAGGTTTCAGCGAAAGCCAGGAACTGCTGCCATGTATTGCTCTGAGGATGGACTGACACCACTTGAACCTTCAACTTGGAAAAACTAGAAGAAATTTCGAGAAGCGGATGTACAAGTATGTTGTTACAATCACACACTGGCGCCCAGTCAGATGTACAGTAAATAAAATGCTACATTAAATTGCATATATTACATCATAAATGATCCTCTCAGTTGATAATGGCACTCCTGAAGAACAGATGCTAGTGTCGCACAGCAAACCTCACTCTCTCAGAGACATCATTGTTGATAATGAAATACCTGCGATATTTAATGCTTGCTTTGCCCTTTTGATTCCTTATAGAAGTGTTGAGTAACAGAACACCTTTGTGGTCGGAAGTCTGAGATATCAAGTAGGACTATGACACATGCAATCTTGAATGGAATGTAGCATAAAGGTGCGATCACATACATTTCGAGCTATTGTCAATAGTGTAGCAATGTTTAGGCCTGTCACGATCATGAATTTTGTGCTGACCATTAATAGTCATATACAACAACTGATTAATGTTTAACATATCACTTACAATGTAAGCCTAATATTTGTTTTACTTGAAATCATAATATTGTAAATAATAAAACTTACTTTAATGCTGTGAAAAGTTGTATAATCTTTATAGTCTTTATAATGTATAATAATGTTATATACAGTATAATCTAATATGATATAATAATGGACTCCGATTAAACCCACCAACCTTTTTGTATGAAGTAAAACCTTTGACTATCTTTGTGTACTTTATAACAGTGTGTTTTTTTTATCTCAAATAATTGCGATTAGATTAAATTACCACAATAATCACGACAGGCCTAGCTCACACAGAAGTAGGGCTGGGCAATATGGAAAAAAAAATGAATCTTGATTTTTTCAGAACGATTGACCATTTTTTTTATGTTTAACTAGTCAACTTAAAAACGTAACTACAATATGTTTCAAGTAACATTTTCTTAATTAACCATCTGTTTAAAAAAAGTTATATTCCAAGTGCACCACAGTGATCAACATGGTGTAAATGTAAAATAAATGACTTGTTATTTGTTCAATATCTTTGCAGAAAATATGCATAAAATATGAAGGCAAATATTGCACAAACTTTATAACATATCCTATATGCTCAGAAATAATATAAAATGAGAAAAATGCTAAACATTTGACATACCAAAAAGTAGTCATTTAGTTTTAGAGGTCAACCTAAAAAGTCAAGGCATTTCAAAAAACTACAAAGTATAACACCAGTAAAAGGCTATTATTAACAGCGAATGTTTTGAAAATAATAACACCTTTCAGCCTGTCTCCATCATGCAAACATTAAATATCTATCATACAGTAGTAGACCTTGACAGGTTTTTGCAATCCACTGAGCTGTTTTTCCATTGATTTTCTATGTAAACGTGTGCTTGATGGACGTGTGTTTGGCTGTTGCTCTTTTGCAGCGTCTCGCATATGAAACGGCATTCTAACACCACACCGCTCAAGTTAAAAAAAAAAGTTTAACTCGCGTTTTTCCCGCTCAACGTCTTGTTTTTTCAGTGCAAAAATGCACTGTTCACCAAAAAATGAAAATTATCCCATAATTTAGTTTCCGTTATTATTTGAAAACAATGTTGTGTAAATGACCCCTTAGTACGTCTTTTTTCAGCTTTGTTTCAATGAGAAATACATATATGCCAAAAGAAAGCAAACTGCATTCATCAAGCCATTTCATGGGGTCTTTAATACATCATCCCCCTCCAATAGTGTAACAAACTAAATGGGCTCTTACACACCATTATTATCAGCACTGTAGTAAAGGATTTTTTTTGCAGTGCTGGAGGATGGACACTTTCTCTGCTGGATGTCCTCTCTACAGTCTGAGGCCTTATCGCTCCACTACAGATAGCATCACAGAGACCATCGCTTATTTCACTGAGAGTATTAGTGGTCTAGAGGAGCAAACAAGGGCTGACACACACACATACATTATATACGTGTATATATATAAAGCATCTCTGAGCGCTGTGAGAAACAGACCTGAAAGAGGAAAAAACCAGAGAAAGGAAAGGTGAGGCCATTAACCTTGAACAGAAAAACAGGGCGAGTACAGTGACCAAGGAAAAATAAAGACTCCTGCTCACAGTGTTTATTAGGTGAGACCCTGCGCTTAAAAAGACCACTGCAAAAAAGCAATTCGCTAGACAGTGATTTATAACCTGTGTCGCGCAGATCAGAGTGAACAAATCCTTATCAGATCGAAATACTTTGGTACCTGGTCCATCACCACTACTACGTGATGAGCAGAATATTTAAAATGTGTTGGCAATTATTTTGCTTGTGATATACAATACACAGTATGAATGTTTTTGAGAGAAGAATGTTATGCTCGCCATGACTGTATTTAAGTGATCAAAAATAAAGTAAAAAAACAATAATAATATAAAATATTATTACAATTTCAAAATAATATTTTTCAAAATGCTATTTGTTCTTGTGATCAAAACTGAGTTTTTAGCATCATTACTCCAGTCTTCAGTGTCACATGGTCCTTCAAAGAGTCATTATAATATGCTGATTTATTGCTCATATAACATGTAACATAAATATTATCATATAACATTATCATCAATGTTGAAAACAGCTGCTTAATATTTTGGTGGAAACCGTGATGTTTTTTTTTTCCAGGATTCTTTAAATAAGTTCAAAAGAACGGCATTTATTTGAAACAGATTTTTTTTGTAACTACGTAAATGTCTTTAATATCATTTCTGATTAATTTAATGCATCTTTGCTAAATACAATTATACAAAAAAAAAAAAAAATTTGGACAAAAACATCTGCTTATTAAGTTTGTTAAAGAATGTGTCATTACTTTAGTTCATCACATGAGAGCATCAAAATGTATTAATCGTGTCTCTGATTTGAACTCCAGCTGCAACAATGATATTTTACATTATACATATGTACATCACATTGTATAGTTGGTAAAACTGATTCATTGCGATGAATCAGATAAAACTATTAGCTCACTAAATTTAAAACTGATTTGAATTGATAAAAAATAATTATTAATTTGCGCCATCGTTCAAAGATGTCTATGCATGGCATTTTTAAAAAGTTTTTATTAAAAATATATGTCACTATGTATTATTATTTATGGGTGAATATGAATGCAAATGATTCAATATCATTCATCCTTTAGTGAAGGAAAGATTGTAAAACGTGCCTTGATTTCGAATCTACCGCACTTGTGTGAGGGTTTACCTGATCGTGTCCTGCTTTGTGTGGTTCTGTCTTAAATTACAGCAAGTCAGCATTGCAGGGATGTGAGCCCTCTTTAAAAAGTGTGTTATGACAAATGCTGTTCAAATCAATAATGTAATCAACACCCGTCTCAGCCGCTGTCTTGCTCAGACAATACCTACAGCTGCATGTGGAGAACCGAACTAGAGGATTATTGATTTAAACACAACCATCCCAACATGTCAACGTGAACTACTGACCTTTATCCGGGTGATTTAGGACCATGATCCTTCTGTGGGATTCCCGTACCTTTGCCTTAGTGCTCGTTGGACTGCGCAAAACAAGAAAACAGAACATTTAGAGAAGGAACACACCGCCATCTAGTGGTCACCGTGGAAACTGCTGCATGAATCTAATTGGAGGCCTCCAGATTGATTTTTTTTTAACAAATCATCAACATGTGTGGTCTGTCTTCATCACTGCACACATCAACTGGAAAGACTCAATCTGTACATTCCCTGAAATTCCCCAATTTAGTGGGCAAAACAAGCAACAGAACTGAAAAAAAAAAAGGTATGGTCTAAGTCTGGGGACATTTCTTAACTCGACAAATGAATAAAGAAAAGCATTTGAAAAAATGACAACAAAAAAACCTGGCATTTCATAAATAAATTAAAATTCAATTTAAAATGTGGATCTAAATGATTTATTTACCATTTTATTGTTTAATTTAACTAAATTTTAAAACATTAATTAAATGAAATATTTTTTTATGCGCGAGTAATATTTTATAAAATAAGGAAAAATCAGATATACATATTAGATATGAATAATGAATATTGAAAAATCTAGTATTTATTTCAATGAATTGATCAATTAAGACTACAGCATATGATGTTTTTTATCTCCATCTAATGAAATATTTTGTTTTTCTAGTAGTGCTAGATACTATTAAGACTTGCTTATTCACATTCAAGCACATTTAAATAAATAAATATAACGTACCTCTTCAGTCAGTCAGTAGCATATAGTCAATTAATAATAACTTTTTTACAACAAAAATGACTTACTAACTTACTTAAGCTGGACTGTGACGATTTTTCTCTTTAAAGCTGCTTTGAAACAATCTGTATTGTGAAAAGAGCTATATAAATAAAGGTGGCTTGACTATAGTAATGTTTCTTTTTAAAAGACTCAAATTTTTGTATTTATTCAATTGATTCAATCATTTAATCTATATGAAGCATTGAGTTACGGTGTGAGGACAGGTGGTTTTAGGTTACTTGGCTTCACACTGTATCCTTACTGAAAGATGAAAACATTTATTTTCCTACAGCTTTCAGAGTTTGGATCTGAGTCACAGCTAAACAGCCAGAAGTGATGTTAAAAGATACATTAATGCTTCCACACAAGTGTTCAGTCCCACCAACCGTCCTCTCAAGTCTCAAATCATATGCAGGAGTGGGTGTCTGAGAGGGGCCTGAGCCGCTGATTAAAACACTGTGAGGAGTGGAGGCTTCCAGAATGTGATGACGAATATGTCAGGCAAAACTGCATTTGCAGAAATGTGTGGCAGTCGAGAGACTAAACTGTGACCTCAAACTCATTTAAAGTCAGAACAGCATTGAACATAAGGATGATCAAAGAAAACATGAGCATGACTAGGATACAAAAAAATGTAATTAAAAGAAACCCAAGAAACTGTTTTATTTTTATTTGATATATACATTTCAAAATGCAGTTTGTTCCTTTGAAGACTGGAGGAATGATGCTGAAAATTCAGCTTTTCTTTCAGAGTCATATGATCCTTTAATGTCACTCATGATTAATTTAATGAATCTTTGCTGAATAAAAGTATTGAATAAAACATCTGCTAAACATCTGCTTATTCAACCATTAAGTTTGTTAAAGAATGTGCCATTAGTTTTACTTTACTTTCTCACTTGAATTGAATAAATAAATCGTAATTTATTCCTGTAATGTCACAGCTGAATTTTTAGCATCATTACTCCAATCTTCAGTCACATGATCCTTTAGAAATTATTTTAATATTCTGATTTGCTGCTCAAGGAACGCTTCCTATCATGAATCAATGTTGTGCTGCTTAATATTTTTGTTGTTTTTAGAATTCTTTGATCAATAGAAAAAGCATGTATTTAAAATAGTAATCTTTCGAAACATTTTAAATGTCTTTACTGTCACTTTTAATCAATTTAATGCATCCAAAAAACTGACCTGAAACTTTGAAACGTAGTATATGGATTAACAAAAATAAAGCTGAAAAAGTAAAGCTGAAGACGGATGAGAAGAGAATAATAAAAAATATTAACCCGAATCAGTACCGTTTTATGAGCATGAACGCGGTTGACAGAGTTCATATTGTCACATCCAAGAAATATTGGACACAGTCTGGTTCAGTTCTATGAAAACATTAGTCCAGTTTGACTGACAACACAAAGAAATGATGCAAGCTACGCCACACAGGATGTGATGCTTGCATGGTGTGAGTCACACCTGGTCTGGGACCATGTGAACTTGTTGAAGTAAGGGAAATTTTTAGAGAAATATACCCTGTGAGGATGAGGAGGGTGGTCCACCGAAAAGCAGATTATAAATTAAAAAGAGACACAGCTGAGAATTTTTCCCATTAGACGTTATAGGATCAAAGCTGTGACGACAGGAGATGACGACCGACTTCAAACCAAAAGAATTGCCCCCAGACTTAACCGCAAGCTCTTCTGGGAAGTTTAGTGATGCAGTGTGTGTGTATATACTGTAAAACACCTTTGTTTTCTTCCATGACAACTCATAATGAGAGAATTCAGCAAGAGGAATTGCAGTGATTTAGGGCTTTGTTTAGCTCACGGCCTGCAATTACCTGATCCCGAGAACAAGGCTGGCTTCCCGTCTGGTCATCTTCTGCTCAAATCCACCTTTGTAATATGCAGAAAATGACTACGAAAGAAAAGAAAATGTTGAAAGCAACGGTCCAGATTCAAAGTTAAGCCCTATCAACAGCATATCTGTGGTATATTGTTGATTACTAGGAGAAAAAAAAGATGCTTTCCTCAGTTTTAAACTGTTAGAATTGAAATAGACATGGGCAGGCACTTAACATACATACAGTATTCAAAGTGTCACAATACTTCAACCTTACTGACATGAAACTTGGATGATAGAATCATATTAAATCAAGTTATACCCAATCTTTCAATTTGGTTGTCATGATACACACAATGAGACACGATGGAGGTATCTGTACACCACAGACATTACGTTGGTAATTCGTAATCAGAATTTCATTCACCCAGAAAAGTGGTCCCAGCTGAAAATGATTCACCAACTATACAGATCAAGTTATAAACAGGGTTTAACTGAATAACTCCTCTAAGTGCTTTTAACAAAAATAAAAGAGTCAAAATTAATTTATGTAGTAATCAAGATAATGCCTCAAATGCTGTGAATAGTATAGTACTGAAACGTTCCTTTAATCACAACACGAGACTGATGTGCACAATAATGTATAATCATTCTCAATATTGATGGCAACCACGTTGTTTTGGCTCAGCTAAAAGCCTCATGATCAGCACTTTCACCTTATTATGTGAAAATGGAGATTTTAGGGATTTGAGAAGATTGACCCCATAATTATCCAAATTCCAACACTAAAGGTGCGTTCACGCCTGAATTAACGTAATTACTGAGTTGAAAAACGCTCATGTCCTCGTTGAACTCGTAGTTCCAATTCGCAAATTTTCGGAGAGTCCCGACCTGATCACTGTAACATCAACAGGAAACTCTCAAAATGGCAGCGGCTTCAGCAGTAAAATGTAGGCATTGTAGTAAGAAGCAGTTATTTCATTATATTTGTTATATCACTATTGTTAATGTCTTATATTATTTAATCATTAATGTAAGAATAATCTGAAAATTTACAAAAGATTTTTTTTGTTTACTGTTGATAGCACTGAATGTACCACAAAAGAAACATTCAAATATATGTTTAGCAAGGCATTTGCATCACTTTCTACATTACGCAGATTAATTTGTGTTGTCATAGAACTATGCATAATTCAGAGTCCAAGGATGTGAAAAGGCCTAAGAACATCCCAGGTTGTCATCTAACAATTACAGTAATTATGACATAGCGTGAACGCATCAAAAGGCCCAAATTTGAGTGTTAAGATCATGATCATGAAGTTTCATGTGTTTGGAGGAGGTTTAGGTTGTATTCTTCATTCAAATTCAAGATTTTGTTACAGTAAAAACAGAGAATGTTTCTGTTTCCATTTTCTTCATAGATTTTTCACTTTGGAACTTTCACACATTAGGGCTTTTCACACTTGAAATATTTAACCATGACTCATTCTAAACCCAGTAAATGGAATCCTGAGGTTATCCTGCTTCATGTTTCACACTGCTCATAACTTACCCCGGGGTTAAAAATTAATCTGTGGTATTTTTAAGACGTTTTTATACTTAACATTCCTAAACACTGGGTTATGTTCTTATTTGCCTATTTGTGGTGTCAATGTCATTGACTGGACGAATGCCACACACAATTTTTACCATAAAGGCTTTAGCATTGCGCGCCCGCATGTTATTATAAAATTTATATATGTATATAAACTAAGCTATCAAGTTTTTCCAGAATAGACTTTTTGGACAATAAAAGTAAAAAATAACTTCTTCACTCCAGTTGACACATTTTCCATCGCCATTTGCCATTTTCCCCTCAAAAGCTGACTGACTGTCCAAAGCATGTGAATATGTGCCACACGATTGGCTGTCTGTTTCTAAGCATCTAGTCATAACATTCTAATACCGCATTGTTTCAAGCTGCACAAGTTTGGCACCGCAATGAGGGGTTAAAAGTGGGTTTAAGCACAGTGTGAACAGCCATATAGAGTATTTTCAGCACATACTTAACATTTAAAGGAGCATTTCACATCAAAATTCTTTAAATTTAATAATACATTATATTTCTCGACATCGTTCAAAACCCATATGTTGTTGTCTATTAATTGAAACAAAAAAAAAAACTATGAAGAATCTTCACACAGCTAAAGCACTATATAAGTCATTTACCAAAGAACAAAAAGTCATTTCTGGACTTGAACAGTCCTGATGATATAAACTGTGGTTCAAATGGCAAGAGCTTTGAAAAGATTCTTCAAAAATGTTTGAGAACAATTTTTGTGTTCTACGGCAAAAATAACAGCAGACGGGGTTTGGAACTCATGTACTGATTGATGTGGAGTAAACTATGTCAGAAATGTCTCTGTTTTTCGCTGAACTATCTCTTAACTATAGATGCCATAACAGGATAACATCGGTCTGTGGCTCCTTCAGAAATCGTACATCCTGCAGGATTTCGGGCAGAGTTCACAACTGAGTAAAAACATGTGTACGTTTAGAGGGCGAGGAAGGCCAGAATGTTCAGTACAATCTCAGCCCAAAACATGTCACTTAATCACACTCATCCGTTATGTGATTCACAGAAATGAAAAAATGAAATAATTTGATTAATAACTCTAATAATGATCTATTACAAGAGAACTCAGTCGCGAATCTGCGAAAGCCACTGAGATTATAGAAGGTTCAGAGAGTACACAGGAGGACAGGTTGAGTCAAAGCGCTGGGAACCAGTCCCAACCACACATCCCTAGAGATTAAGAAAAACCTGGACAAATCAGGTTTATAGACTCCATCAAAAACCAGACGCACAGCGTGAACTATGGCAAGGGCCAGTAAGACACGATGAATCAGTCCTTCGCCCTACAGCAGGAGGTTTAACATGCCAAAAACGCACGCAAAAACAAGTGCCTCAAGATGTAGAAATGAACATGGAAATATCCAAATTTCATTTCCACAAATCATCGCTTTCTGAAACAAAATCTGTGTTTAAAAAATGAATATGTTATGCTGGATCTTTTCAAATGGGAATACTGATTCATAGGGTGTTCGAGAGCAATCCCACAACAAAATCATTTGCTTTATGTATGCTAAAAAATTGTTGGTTTGTTTCTGACACTTACCGTAGTGGGCAACTTCTTGGCAGCATCCGTGATAACCTGACCCAGAGGCCTCCATAAATGGAATGCATATCGACCTAAAAGCCAATGTAATAAGAGAAAAAAAGGATTGATGAGTTGAAAAGTGTGCCACTTGATAGCAGACAATTTACAGAGATAATTTCCAGGGTTAACAAAGTTGGTTTAAGGGTGAAACCAAGGACAAAACCACATTTTAGTCTTATGTTAAAGGTGAGGATGCCTTTCAACTTCCCTTGGTATTTACTTGGTCAGGGTGCTGGTGAACTGCCAGCGGTTGTGGTTCAGCTGTGAAGCAACACACTGCAAGTCAGCAGCACTCAATGAAATGAACATATAATGCCTCTGAACATCCAGCATTCAATAAAAAAAGCAGAGAAAGGCCGTTTAGAGGCTCATTTAAAGCAACCAAATAATAGGTGAAGAATTCATAAATCATTAAAGTATTACATTATGGGAACATTTCAAGATTTTCATTTCATCAAATTCTGAGGAGTTTATTGTTGAGAGGAAAACATTATTTTGCTTCTCAGCAAAAAAAAAAAAAAAAGCGTTTGAGGCTCCCTCCACTGTAATCCAAAGCCCTGCTTCTGAGCGAATCAGACCACACACCACCTCAGCTTTTGGCAGAAGTGCTGCCCCCTCGATGTACTGAAATGGGAATTAGCCTCCTTCCTCAAAGCGACCACAAGTGCTATTCCATTCTGACCTCACACAGCTATGGGTGGAAGACTTGGCGACAATGATTAACTATCCAAGCAGCAGTAGGGAGGACGGCAGAGACACCTGCCAGAAAAGAATCAAAAGTAAACAGGCTGATGACAAAGTCGCTTTAATTATTTGGCCACATGTGGCCATTTAAAGACTCATTGATTTCTTTAATGCCAGAGGCCACATTGACCTCATTAACCAGGGCGAGCTTCATCTGGGGGCTTGAACAAACACTCACAGTAAGAGCGGCTTAACCATCTCCCTCATCAATGCCGCCATCATCTCGAGTGCTTCCAATCCTTTAGAATCACATCATAAATATCTGTGGTCAGCTTTAACATACACGATGAAAGTTTAGCTAAATATTTTAAGAAGACAAAAGAGGAAAAAACTTTTATCACATTATACAATGGCTACTCTATCCCGCTGTGAACCACAACATGAGGGATTTAGCTTGCAAACATCCTGCCTAGAAACATACTCTGCGCCAGAACGCAAACACAAAACTTTCCCCAACACGTCGTTTCAAGAGTGCTGATATTCAGTCCAACAGCACTGAGACTTTTCGCTGTTAGTATAACTCCGCTTGTCTGTTTGCGCATTCAAGACAGACTGTCAATCTGTGTATTAGTGGTGGGTTGCTTTCACTCATTCATTCAATCACACTCATTCTTTCATGATAGAAAAAAGTGTCTTTTTGAGTTATTCATTTAATTATTCACTCAACTAATTTATTGAAATTAGGGCTGCACGATTATGGAAAAAAATCATAATCACGATTATTGTGGTCAGTATTGAAATCATGATTATGTAACACGATTATTTCATGACTTTGGGAACGTGTTGCATTTATTAAAAAGACACCTTTCAACAATTCTTAAAAAGAAAAAATCTAAATTTGAACATTTATTGTACTTTAACTATTAAAATAAATAATATAACAGATAATACTTCAATAAGTATTTTAATAATTCCTGCAGGTCTACCACTTATAATGCGGGAAATTCCCCCGGAAACATTGATTCACTTTAGCATGTAGATTGTATGAGTAGCCTAAATGAACCCACACAGATTATCAAATCATTTTAAAACTTTCTCCAAGACGCAATTTCACAAACCGCGTGAGTGTTCAGCGGTGCTGCGTCTTCTCTCTATCTGTCTCTCAAACTATCTCACGTTTACGAGTCGGGACATGACGGAATTGTCACTTGCACAATCGGGCCAGCATTGCATCATAACTAAAGTTGATCATTTTCACTTCTTTTTAAAGCTGCACTGTGTAATTTAATTTAAGTTGATTCTTAGCAAAAAAACACTCTTTTTACAAAAAATATATGTGCTCATTAATGTGTAATTACTTCTACCAACTAATCTAGTATTCTCGTAAGCATAGAATCTGCCATTTAGAATACATACGAGCAAGTCGGTCGAATGGTGGAAGCCATGTTGCGAATCCATCTTGAAAATACATTAGCCAAAGTGGGACATACCTGGAAATTCAAGCTTCGCATTTCGCGTTTTTACACTCAGTGGCACCGTGACGAATGCGAAGGGGAGATTACTTGCGACTGCCGGCAGATTTGAAATAATACGGCCACCGTAGGAGTTAAAACGCCCTCGGAATGGGAGGGGCTAGAAAGTAATATTAAGTTAGTAATCATATACAATATCACTGCTAGATGGGAGAAATTCCTACACAGTGTAGCTTTAAGTCTTATCAGTTTAAACACTCAAGCTGAGAGAGTTTATGGCTTCGGGAGGGGCGGATGTGCGCGTGTCATTCAGAACACAAGACAAAATAAGAGTGTTCTTGCAAAACAGAACATGGCAAAATAATAATTTTGTATTAATTCAATTAATTGCACAGCCCTATTTCAAACACTACTAAATACTAATTGCACAGATTATTTCATATTGTATGCACAGAATAACTTGTGAAAAATGTCTGCCTTATTAACAACACACATTTTGACTATTTAAAATGATTGACCGCATGCCTGAGGTTAATAATAATTAGCATAAAACACTGCCAAATGTGTAGGGGTGTGGCGATATTAAAACATGACAATAATTGTCGTCTAGGTGAAAAGCTGTCTCACAAAATCAGCATGTCGGAGTTGATTTGTGACCTTTACAACGTATGATAATTAATACTCAAAAAGTAGAACTGAAGTGACATTCATAGGTAGCATTTTTCATCACCTGAATCCATGAATCAGACCAAAGGCTTTATGATATTAAGACCATTTAAAATAAAGCATAGAGCTATTGTGGATCACAAATGATTTGATTCAATTAAATAAATATGCATCGTTATAATATACATGCGTGGAGAAGATTGGTTAACAAACACCATCTCTGCATATGCTGCGAGTTTGGGTTGCTTATAACGTTCATCTGGGTACGCAATGTGCACCGTTTCATCAAATTTGTAAAATACAGATAGCCAAGACAGGCTAATACATCAAAATCTTTCCAAATATGCATTGTTGTCCATCGCGATTTCAAAATAAAAGTTTAAACCCTTGATCTGAGTTTGCATGTTTTGATGTCCACATATTCTTGTTCCAAGAAATGACAGGGGCTGTTGCATTTCTATCATAAAGAAGTGGCCACATAATAAAGATTAAGTAGTCATTTAAATTAAATGTTGTTTGGCCAATATTAAACAAGGATTTGATCGTGCTGTAAAGTATAACAACAACACTTATAGGCCATTGGCGCGCCATCTGCAGGCATTTGTTATAATACGCAATATTTGCTTCCAGAGATCATAGATCCTCTTCTAAATATCATTAATTCGTCTTTGTCTCTAGGATACATACCAAAAACCTTTGAGCTGGCTATGATAAAACCGCTTGTTAAAAAACTGCAACTTGATCCTTCAGAATTAGTCAATTACAGGCCGATCTCAAATCTGCCTTTTCTGTCAAATATATTAGAAAAAGCAGTATCCTCACAACTGTGTTCCTTTCTTGAAAGAAATGATATCTGCGAGGATTTTCAGTCAGGATTTAGATTGCACCATAGTACTGAGTAAGATCTCATTAGAGTTACAAATGATTTACTTTTATCATTCGATCGTGGTTGTAGCTCTCTATTAGTGTTACTTGATCTTAGTGCTGCATTTGACACAATTGACCACAACATTCTTTTAAATAGACTAGAAAACTATGTTGGCATTAGTGGAATTGCACTAGCATGGTTTAAATCATACTTATCAGACCGTTATCAGTTTGTAGCAGTAAATGAAGAGATGTCTTATCGATCACAAGTTCAGTATGGCGACGTACCACAAGGCTCAGTACTAGGACCGTTGCTGTTCACTCTGTACATGCTACCATTAGGAGATATCATTAGGAAACATGAAATTAGCTTTCACTGTTATGCCGATGATACTCAGCTGTATATTTCTTCAAAACCTAACGAAACTTACCAATTCACAAAATTAATGGAATGCATAGCTGATATAAAAAATTGGATGACTAGTAATTTCCTACTACTAAACTCTGAAAAAACAGAGATTCTAATTATTGGACAAAAAACTTCCACACGTAATAACCTAGAATACTGTCTAACACTTGATGGCTGCTCTATTAAGTCTTCGTTGTAGGTTAGGGACCTGGGTGTGCTCTTTGATAGCAATCTTTCATTTGAAAGTCACGTGTCTAGTATCTGTAAAACCGCATTTTTCCATCTTAAAAATATATCTAAATTACGAAATATGCTCTCATTAACAAATGTGGAACAATTAGTTCATGCTTTCATGACATCAAGACTAGATTATTGTAATGCTCTACTGGGTGGTTGCCCTGCACGCTTAATAAATAAACTACAGCTGGTCCAAAACGCAGCCGCTCGAGTTCTTACTAGAACCAGGAAATATGACCATATTAGCCCGGTTCTGTCAACACTGCATTGGCTGCCTATTAAACATTGTATAAATTTTAAAATATTGTTGATTGCTTACAAAGCACTAAATGGTTTAGCTCCGCAGTACTTGAGCGAGCTCTTAATGCATTATAGTCCTTCACGTCTATTGCGATCTCAAAATTCGGGCCAGTTGATAATACCTAGAATATCAAAATCGACTGCTGGCGGTAGATCCTTTTCCTATTTAGCACCAAAACTTTGGAACAGTCTTCCTACCATTGTCCGGGAAGCAGACACACTCTGTCAGTTCAAAGCTAGACTAAAAACACATCTCTTTGACCTAGCATACACATAATATATTATAGACTTCTATAATTCAATGTTAGGCTGCATAGATTACGTCAGCCGGAACTGGGAACACTTCCCTTAAATCCTGAATGGCATCTACGCTAATTTTAGTGTCTTTGTTTATCCCGAGGTTTTCCCGCAGCCCTACCGGATCCAGGCCGTATCTAGATCTGACTAGGAGCTTTGCCTGGACCCGATGACAACGCAGTGCTGAAGTGCCAACTAGCCTCTCCCTATGGAGGATCCCTTTCCCACTCTACTGATAAAACGCTGTGATTCTGGTTCGCGTACCCACCCCGAAGTGATAAAATAAAACAAAATTCTGTATCAAATTACAGTTACTGTAAATCCGGCCTCTAGTTCATAAACGCCAGAGGAGAACTGGCCCCCGACTGAGCCTGGGTTCTACCAAGGTTTTTTTTTTTCTCTCCATTAGGTCACCTGATGGAGTTTTAGGATACCAGTAGGTCACTTGATGGAGTTTTTCGGTTCCTTGCCACTGTTGCCTTTGGCTTGCTCAGTTGGGGATATTCAAATTAATTAACCAAGCATTAATACCATTGATCAGCCCTACCAAACGTGGATGTTTTTTCCACTAAGAAACAAACATTGTTATGTTATTTGATTGATACTGTGAAGCTGCTTTGATGCAATTTATATTGTGAAAAGCGCTATATAAATACACTTGACTTGACTATACAGAAGTTGATTATAGTTTATAGTATAACTATGTATTTTAACAGTGTTGCTAAGTAAAACCATGTGATTATTTGCTATTGATACTTTATTTGAATTAATTATGTGACACCAATTGTCACCCTCTGGTATATTTGATCAGGGGTTCATCCTACAGCAAGATAATGACCCAAAACAAACTTCCAGGCTAAGTCAGAACTACCTTAGAAGAAAAGAACAAGACGGTAGGCTTCAATTCATGGAATAGCCAGCAGTGTCCAAACTTAAACCCCATCGAGCTGGTATGGGATGAACTGGACAGAAAGATGAAAGCAAAGCAAAGCAACCTACAAGTGCAACACAAGTTTGTGGGAACTTTTGCAACATTATTGGGAAGAACTTTCCAAAAAAGATTTGATTATATCTGGAAAGGTGTCTACTTTGAGTCGAACATTTAGATTTAGATTTAACTTTGTTAAACAAAATGATTGCATGATTTATTTTTTTTATGTCCAATTGTTTATTTGTTCTGTGCTTTAATTCCAGAGAAAATTGATACATTAAACTGCATAGATTTCAATGAAAACTAGAAAAATTGAATTTTATGTATGTGTATTTTAAGTCATTTTAAAAGCTATTGTTCACTTAGGTCTTTTTTTATTACCATATTGTTTTGCATTTTGCGACTTTCAGCGGAATAAAAGAATAATTTTTTCCAGTCATACTTTTGTCATTGAAGATTTCTTAAAAATATCATGTCATCTCGCTCACGTGGACCTAATGTTGTGTATCGTCTCATGAGCTAAGTGAATCATCACACCCCTGCAAGTGAGCCATCCTCAAAACTAGTTCAAACACAATAAACATTTTTTATATAGACCCAGATAACACACCTCTTATTAACCAGTTGTGCATATGTGTATGTGCATTTTTATACAGAGAAATGTTGCAGCTCAGGCTATGACACAACTATTCTTACTCTTTAACTATATGATGAAATACATTAGATTAAATACAATGTATAAAATTCATCTTAATTTCTTTCTTCTGCTGAACACAAAGAAATATATCATGAAGAATGTCGGTAACCAGACAGTTGATGGACCCCATTGACTTCCATAGTAGGAAAAAAATGGTTTGGTTACCGACATTCTTCAAAATATATTCTTTTGTGTTCAGCAGAAGAAAGAAACTCATACTGGTTTGGAACAACTTGAGGGTGAGTAAATTATGACAGAATTTTTATCTTGAAGTTAACTAATCCTTTAAAATAAGTTTAAAGAAATCCTTTAAAAAAAATGCTTCCTAGATGTTTTTTTTTTTTTTGGTTCACTGACCTTTTTACCCCCCCCCCCCCCCCCACACACACAAAAAAAACGTGTTCTGGGTGAATGGCCTCTAATTTGTCATGTAGCTAATGCTGTCAACAGCTTGAAAATACTTATTGCAAGCAAGCCAGGCAATAAAATACAGGCAATCCAGTCTCCCCTGGAGTAACCTGAGGTTAAGAATTTCCTCAAAAGCACAATGGTAATCAATCATCAGTTTGATCCAGTTAACCTTTGGTTATCATACTAGAGCTTTAACCACTAAGCTATATCACACATATTATATGAATGCATGCAGCTTCTCCATGTGACTGTGCAACACGTGGTTTAATGACAAAGAGATCTCCAAATGAGTGTATACACTGGGGTCAAAGCGGTTGTGCT
The DNA here is from genome assembly GCA_030578275.1 of Meda fulgida. Lineage (NCBI taxonomy): Eukaryota > Metazoa > Chordata > Actinopteri > Cypriniformes > Leuciscidae > Meda > Meda fulgida. Next base: position 28,051,432 of record CM060624.1, read on the forward strand.
CACCTGCAAACCCTGCCGCAGCAACACCCAGTCCCACTGCCATCAGAGTGCCAGCCTGAAACACACACACACATTTTATCACTATGACAATTAACAAACACAGGACCAGTATTTGTAGAGAAGCATTTTAAGTGTTGCCATATAATTATATTGGCTAGACATTACATGATTTTCCCATAGTAGATTATCAAAATTCTAAAACTTCCTTAGACTTCCACTGGAAATGTCTGACTCTTCAGAGATTTAAAATGACGTCCACCAAACTCACCACAGACCATCAAACTGTTCTAAGAGAGTAGTTGATAATCCAAAATCCCATAGACTGAATGTGCAGAGTCTGACTCATGAATCATCATCATTACATGATGATTCATGAATTAAAGCTGCAAATGTTAAACAGCTAAAATGTATACACAAGCCCTTAAAACTTCATTCTTCTGACAGTCTATCTATCCATCTATTTATTTAACGGTACATATCTGATGGTCTAACTATCCATCCATCTATCCATCCATCCATCTTTTTATCTATCTATCTGACAGTTTATCTATCTATCTGTCAGACGGTCTATTTATCTAACGTTCTATATATCTATCTTACGTTTATCAATCTATCTGTCTATCTATCTATCTTACGTTTATCAATCTATCTAATCTAGGCTATCTATCTATCTATCTATCTATCTATCTGACGGTTTATCTAGCTATCTATCTGACAGTTTATCTATCTATCTATCTTAAGTTTATCAATCTATCTATCTATCTTACATCTATCTATCTTACGTCTATCTATCTATCTTGATATGACGGTTCATCTATCTATCTGACGGTTTATCTATCTATCTATCTATCTATCTATCTATCTATCTATCTATCTAGATTCAGGATTCAAATAGCTTTATTGGCATTGTGAAAGAAATCGTTACATTGCCAAAGCATTTATAACACTATACAATAAAAATAAATAAATTATATATATATATATATATATATATATATATATATATATATATATATATATATATATATATATTTATATATATATAAAACATTTTACATGGAAATAAACATAGCAATAAAATTGTTAATATTTATATCAGTGTCTCTAGGCATATAGTCGGTAGCTCTGTCCTGCCTCTATCCACCTATCTGACGGTTTAACTATCTATTTATCTATGTGCCTGTTTGTTTGTCTGTCTATCTATCTATCTATCTATCTATCTATCTATCTATCTATCTATCTATCTATCTATCTATCTATCTATCTATCTGGAACATCCTAATAATTGCCTAGCAACCACCGAACAAACAATTTGTATCTATAAGATGTATATAGCATTTAAACTTCAAATTATTGAAGTTATTTTAATCTTTAAACACGACTTTGACAAGGTTGGCTCGAAATACTTCATGTTTAACTTTCATCTTCTTTTAGGAATCGACAAGGTATTAAATTAGCTTGTACTTAGAACTTCTAGTGGGCCGTAAAGTGTTTATATAACTCACAATGGCTGATGAATACAAAACTGAGAATGTAAAGGCTTCACAATGAGTAATAATTCGTGGCTAATAATTATTTCCCATCTTCCAACAACCGAGCTACTTTCATTAATACATCGGTTCACAGTACGTATTCGGCTAATAATTTAACACTATTTGTAAAGAAAAAGGTAAAAGTCATAATATAAATGCTTGAGTTTTAGAAGTGATCAGCAAGGTCACTAATATGATGAGCACAGATGGAACTCTTATGACACAGGTGGTGGTTCAGCCATGTAAAACAGTGTAACTGCTCCGGACTCTCCAGAGAGACATACTCACAAGGCGTTTGTCAATATCTGTCTCACTCTGCACGGTGGATTTTGGTGTATATTCAGCATATCTCATGAAGTCACCGTCCATCGCTACACCACTAGAGCTCGCCATGCTGGTGACAGCTACGGAAACACCAAAGGGACATACTTCATGATGCTGCGGAATCTCGCGATTCTAAAGCAGAGGTTTTAAAACTGTTCTAAAACAGTTGTATACGTGCCTTAAACTTCCCAACCATAATGTAAACCATAAGCATTATGTTTATTTATCATGGGTTTAAAAAGGTTGCATATGCATTATGTTGCATATGGATAATGGTATTTATAGCGGGGAATCCCAAACAGAAAGAGACTTGCCACTCCTGTAACACCCAGCTCTGCCACTGCCAGTGATCAGCTGCTGCGGTTTATCAACAGGTGCGCGACAGAATTTAGTAGCATGAATAACTATACACATCTAAATCGTAATAACTCAAGAGGGGGATATAGAGGAAATACAATAAATCAAAGGAGCAATATGACAGACAGCGAACAAACGAGTGAATATGACTCTGAGAAGAACTCACCTGGAACGCAAAACCCTCCGAATCAGACAACACAGTGAGTAGCCTACTACACCTAAAGCAAATAGACCTATTAGTCAAGTGAAATTTCACGAATGTTTACGTTTAATACATTATAAAAAAGGGGGAAAAAATAGTATCTACGTATGTGTATAAAAATAAACATTTTACATGTAAAACACATTTACATTTTAAACGTTTTATAAACATTTAAATATATCGTTATTTCGATATTTATTTCGGTATTCTGGGGATTAAATCGTACATTTATTTACATAGCTTCTTCTCTGTTTGCCAACAACTAGCCTACTTAAGTTTCACTTTCGTTTCTGTCCAAACAATCAGGAGAAACGAAACTTCCAGAACTCAGAAACTATTTACATGTCTGCTGATTTCTCACTCTTAGAAAAAAGGTTCAATGGAGTATATAGTAGAACCATAGCGTTCTTTACTCAAAATTAAGGTACCATTTAGCAAAAAAGGTTATATGCCTATATAAGGATTAAACACATTAAATTATTGCATAATAGACTTCTTATTTCAATGGTTTCTAGTGATAAAATAGGTTTACGGGCTGTTTAACCTATACAATTTCATTAAAATAAGAAATGAATTCAAACAAAATGCATTAATTAAAACTCAAAATGATCCCATGATGGAACGCCTAAAAGGTTCTACAGGTCCTTCTCAAAAAATTAGCATATTGTGATAAAGTTAATTATTTTCCATAATGTAATGATAAAAATGAAACTTTCATATATTTTAGATTCATTGCACACCAACTGAAGTATTTCAGGTGTTTTATTGTTGTAGTACTGATGATTTTGGTATACAGCTCATGAAAACCCCAAATTCCTGTCTCAAAAAATTTGCATATCATGAAAAGGTTCTCTAAACGAGCTATTAGCCTAATCATCTGAATCAACTAATTAACTCTAAACACCTGCAAAAGATTCCTGAGGCTTTTAAAAACTCCCAGCCTGTTTCATTACTCAAAACCGCAATCATGGGTAAGACCAACCTTACTGCTGTCTAGAAGGCCATTATTGACACCCTCAAGCAAGAGGGTATGACATAGAAAGACATTTCTGAACAAATAGGCTGTTCCCAGAGTGCTGTATCAAGGCACCTCAGTGGGAAGTCTGTGGGAAGGAAAAAGTGTGGCAAAAAACGCTGCACAACGAGAAGAGGTGACCGGACCCTGAGGAAGATTGTGGAGAAGGACCGATTCCAGACCTTGGGGGACCTGCGGAAGCAGTGGACTGAGTCTGGAGTAGAAACATCCAGAGCCACCGTGCACAGGCGTGTGCAGGAAATGGGCTACAGGTGCCGCATTCCCCAGGTCAAGCCACTTTTGAACCAGAAACAGCGGCAGAAGCGCCTGACCTGGGCTACAGAGAAGCAGCACTGGACTGTTGCTCGGTGGTTGCATGTCATTCGGAAATCAAGGTGCCAGAGTCTGGAGAAAGACTGGGGAGAAGGAAATGCCAAAATGCCTGAAGCCCAGTGTCAAGTACCCACAGTCAGTGATGGTCTGGGGTGCCATGTCAGCTGCTGGTGTTGGTCCACTGTGTTTTATCAAGGGCAGGGTCAATGCAGCTAGTTATCAGGAGATTTTGGAGCACTTCATGCTTCCACCTGCTGAAAAGCTTTATGGAGATGACGATTTCATTTTTCAGCACGACCTGGCACCTGCTCACAGTGCCAAAACCACTGGTAAATGGTTTACTGACCATGGTATTACTGTGCTCAATTGGCCTGCCAACTCTCCTGACCTGAACCCCATAGAGAATCTGTGGGATATTGTGAAGAGAAAGTTGAGAGACGCAAGACCCAACACTCTGGATGAGCTTAAGGCCGCTATCGAAGCATCCTGGGCCTCCATAACACCTCAGCAGTGCCACAGGCTGATTGCCTCCATGCCACACCGCTTTGAAGCAGTCATTTCTGCAAAAGGATTCCCGACCAAGTATTGAGTGCATAACTGAACATAATTATTTGAAGGTTGACTTTTTTTTTTGTATTAAAAACACTTATTTTATTGGTCAGATGAAATATGCTAATTTTTTGAGACAGGAATTTTGGGTTTTCATGAGCTGTATGCCAAAATCATCAGTATTAAAACAATAAAAGACCTGAAATATTTCAGTTGGTGTGCAATGAAATTTTTATCATTACATCATGGAAAATAATGAACTTTATCACAATATGCTAATTTTTTTAGAAGGACCTGTATATATGAAGCACCTGACGGAATCCTTTAAGGTTCTAAATAGAACTTTTTCTTCTAAGAGTGTGAAATACTTATTGTCCCTGAAGGGATGTTTGTCTTTGATACTATACGAACACAATTTACCAGTGTATTATCTCTCTCCTTAAAATTGTTATATAAACAGGAATAGTATAACAGTAAAATGGGCCTATAATAAAACAATACCCATTAAAATAACCTTAAAAAACACAACAACCCTCTTCTGCTACATAATCCCGGTTTCCAAAATGTATATAGGTTTTTAAATAAATGTCTTTAATGCCTCAACTGAACTTAATCATGTCATCTCGGCCATCATTATAACACCTGTTTCCTGGCCTGCCATAATCAATGTGCACCTATTGTATATGAAGCACATCTAAAATGGTTTCTTAAGCTCTAGACAAATGTTTCCCTTCATTTACATTGAGCATATTGTTAAGCAAATGCATACTGACATGGCATCACAAGACAAAAAGATAATAAACAAACATCATCAACTACTTTGTAAATAAAATCGATAAAACACTGAAACCATAATTACTACAATAAATAATAATCTTCTAAAAAAAATCTGAATAATCTTTGGTTATTTTCAAGCATCATTTACTAGATATAGAAATAATTTTACAGCATGGGCTAATGGTACAATAACAACATAGTTACTAGTTTATGTTAGTTAAAAACCAATAGGATAACCAAATAGGATTCTCATTATTTGTGTCCTTGTCATTGATTTGTTTATTTAGTTACCAATGTAAAATACTGATCTGGTACCTGAACTGAACTACTCTTGCTATTTATATTTGTGTTGTGATCATTTTCTTGATTACTGATTTATCTAACGATGATCATAATTCTAATCTTTTCATTTTATACCACATGATTAATTGTTTTAGGCTATATGTCATCATGCAGCACATTTGGGGTCATGTGTGATGTCAGCGAGCTATGATGCAAATGTGATACAAATGTGTTTTTAATTGGATTTTGACTGCTGCCATATTTGGGGTGGGGGTATTGTGTCACGATCAAATATGACGGGGATAGAGGGGGAGTTCCCCGGAGTTGTTTGTGAAAAATTCTGACCTTAAGTAAGAAAAGATGACTTGTGCCCCACCTTGGTTTTGAGACATTGCTGGCACATAAGACAAGCTGATAAGTTCACAACACAGATGGAGACAGAGTCAGAAACTAAAATCAACCTATGCATGCCATTGCCCACACAGTGCTGAGGGATACACCAAGATACCACCAAATGAATCAAGATGGAGCAAACTGCAGAGGAGTAAGTCATGACACGACTGTTGTTGTATTTTTCATCTTCATGTGATCCAGATGTTTCTCTAATTGTTACCATCAGGTGCAATTTCAGCACGTTTGTTTGTGACTGCAAGGGAAGACACATTTATTGTTGTTGTTGTTGTTAATGTAGTTAAATATTATCTTAAGCCTGGAATACACAACACAACTATTAAAATATGAACAGATTTTAAAACACTTTATAGGTGTGTTCACACCATGTAGCACTTACTGTAATTACTAGATTCCAACTTGTTCTACTTATTACAACTTTTAAACTGGGAATTTTCTGGGAGCTCCGCTGCAGATTCATTTAGGCGTTGATAATGTTGATGTAGAAATGCAAAAATTCCCAGTTTTAAACAAATAACCATTTAGATGTGTAGGACATTTGCAATATAAGAATGTACAGGAAAACTTCATATATAAAACACTGACTTGTTAGAAAATGTTTTCTCATTAAAATCAGATGGTTTCTTATTAAATCAATAGGATGTGTGGGAATACCAATATGGTGGCAAGGGGGCTTTACTTATTATGACTTCATGAGTAGAACAGCTCTGAGTAGAACATTGAATGTTTCTAACCTGCTTCACCACACCTGCCTGATCTTGATTAGCTGGTAAAGGTGTGTTTTATTTGGGTTGGAGAAACATGCGCCTCATTGCTAAGAGAGAGTACAAAATTTGTGTAGTAGTGTATTCCTGCGTTTAGTTTGTTAACAAAAAAAGTCTTTAAAAAAGTGTGTGTAGAACGTAGTCTTTTATTAGCATGCACCATGAAAACTTCCAGTTGCCAGCCCTGAGTTTCAGCCACTGCTGCACCATCCCATTTGTGTTTAGAAATGAAAAGCATTTCTATTTCTCTCTCTGCAGTGGCACAGAAAGAAGAGGATGATCTGAGGAGATGGCGGGAGGAGAATCGCCCTGGTCCTATTCAGCTGCCTCCAGAGAGACTGGGTAATGTGAAGATGAAATTTGTGGATGTCCTGATCTAAAACACAAAAGAGCAAAGGAAATGAATTTCTAAAGCTGAAAATATATTCTCTCACAGGTGGCGCAGTATCATTGGCAGAAGTTAGACAGAGACAGCAGGAGGAGGCACGCCATTCAAAGCTGAGAAAAAAGGTTTAGGAGTACCTGTTTAAAATGTCTGATTAATTTCCTTAATACTTGTGGTGTTTTGCGTATTTACAGTACATTTGCGTATTTCTACAGCTCAGAAAAGAGGAGATGGATCGAATAAATAGACAGGCAGAAGAGGAGGAGATTGAGAAGATGAAGGCCAAACAGCGAGAGAAGGTACAGCCCAAGAAACTTGAACATTTAAGAAAATTGTTTACATCTGACTTTTTACAGCATTTCTGTAGTGCATTATTTTACTCTCATGCATCTGCAAAACTTCATCTGGCCATCTGGCTTATGTTTGGATTCAGTGCGTTTTTTATGATGCCTTTGTAATTCAGACTTTATAACTCCAGATGTCACTGCAGACAACACACAAGGTATCATATTCTCTGCAATTAAAGGAGATATTAGTCTTCAGCCTTCAGTGCTGCTGCTGCGTGAGCTTTGCGTGATTGACGAGTCTACTTATTCCAGCAGCCACAGACACCAGAGTTCATTTGCTAAAACATGCGCCGGTCACTGCTTGGCTGTTCATGTAGTGTAATAATGGTTTACTTTAGGGATCTCGGGATTGTAGATAAGCTTGGAATAATGGAATGCTGGAAATGAAAAATAGCTAGAGAAAAAAAAGTTTTTAATTAGATTAGATTTAACTTTATTGTCGTTGTGGAGAGTACAAATACAGAGCCAAAGAAATGCTGTAAGGATCTAACAGGAAGTGCAATCTACAGAGGGGAATGACAAAAGAATGACAACGCTTTGAAAATATGTGGTTCAAAAAGGTATTCAAACCTGAATAAAATGTTAAGTTTTAGGAATGTGAAAAATGAACATTCTGCTAATGTTGAAACAAAATGAATAAAAAAAAAAAGAATAAAAAATATATATATTAAAATCTAAATGTTTGCACTATATTTTAAAGTCAGTAGTCAAACAATTTAATCCAATATTTCAAGAACTTGTCAGAAGATCAGATTTTGGATTTTGGGATGAAAAATATTGCATTAAAGTAAAAAAATGCAGAATAAAAGCATTTTCAGAATTTTCACAAATTGTCAATGCTTTCCAATTCTCTTGCAAATGTATTGCGTTTGCATTTTTTTCTGTTGCTAATGTCCCTTTAAGGCTCCATACAGACGGATCACACTGTATTATTTAAATCATATTATAGTTCAAGTGCAAGTGGTTGGTATGATCTGATAGTTCTGCCCTAAACTCACACCATTGGATGACCCAATCTTGTTACTGTATGTCCTGCTGGTCAGGATGCTCAAACAAACCTAGTAATGTTTTGATATTGAAAAGAGAGCCACAATGTTTACACTTTTTTTTTTTGTTGAGTCAACCTACAAATGGCTTACTTGTAGTTAATTTTGCATATTAAGCTGAGAATGGATACTGTAAGTACTTTTACATCAAAACATCTTTAATGCATTGCATTGCAGGCCAGTAAACTAGAGATTAGGACAAAGCAAGAAGAGGAAAAGAGAAAGAAGTGGTATCGCCATGATGAGCAAATGTAAGTTTACATTTTCCCTACAGTACATGTCAGATTTAAAGTGTGATTTGTTTAAACAAGGAAGAAGGATGTTCAGCTGCTTTGTTGGCCATTTTCCAAAAACAATACACCTGAATGGACAGGTTCACGCTTGGCCCAAGTTCAGTAAAAATTATGCCTTTTATTTCGATATCTTGTCGGTATAAACCCATATGACAAACCCATATAACTCTTCAACGAAAGCATTTTTTTGCTAGTCTGGTCGCAATACTATTAGTGTCACGGGTGTGGTGTGGGCAGATGAAGAGGCAGCAGTCAACAGATCCAATTCAAATAATCTTTACTTCTAATAGAACATGTTATACAATTAGCACGGACACAGGCTGGTTTGCAGGCAAACAGAAGATCACTCACACATTTACACGTAACATGAAACAATGACCGACCAGGACAGGCTGAACAGAAGCAAACTAAATACAAGCAAGAATCAAACATAACAAGGTGAAGACAGGTGACACTGATGAAGATAACGATGAACAGGCTGGTAAGTGAGGGAGTGAGTTCAGGTGTGGAGACAAGGAGGATACTGGGTAGTGAAGTGCAGACAAGGACAGACAGGTGCAGACGAGGACTGACAATTAGCTATTAAGGCCAAACTGGCCACAAAAAAAATCACAATAATGCATAATTAATTACTGCAGTGGTCTATATGAATTTTGCACTATATTCCAAGTATTATAAAATTATAAAATATCTTTGTTTGAAAACCAACCCCAAATTTAAATTGTTATTTACAATTTGTTTTCCTTTTTGGCTTACATTTTAGATCTCATCCATGCAATTTTAATATGTGCATATTCAAATTTGGCACATTGTGATTGGTTACAAAACGTATATTGGTCTTGTTAGACCTCAGTCTTGCCTTTGACTCAATATGCCATGGGCTGCACAGCTGGCTGTGTATCTCCAGAATAGTATTCGATTGGTTTTCACTAATCGTGCCCAGAGTGCTAGTCTGGGAAATCATAAATCTGATACCGTGTCAGCTCGACAGGGAGTTCCTCAGGGTTCAATGATGGGCCCGACTATTTCGCATGTATGCTTCCACTTGGGCAGATTGCCCTGATGTTAACTGTTTTTAATGAGTGCTTAGAAGGAATCAGAATCTGGATGCAGCATGATTTGCTGAAACTGAATAGCTTTAAAACTGAGATTTTGTTTGGTTCGATGGTGGCTAAATTAATCATTTAATAATCCAGAAGTCCAAGACAGTCTGTAAATAACAACTTAGATTTCGGTCTATTCCTCATACAGTTTAGAATTGTGTGCATTTTTTTTTCTTTTTGGAAGAGAGAAAGTTATATGGGTTTGGAACAACACAAGGATGAGTAAATGATGACAGCATTTTCATTTTTTTGGATGAACTATCCCTGTAATCACAATTATGTATTTTCCTCTTGCAGGAAAACCAATGAGTTTCTTCAAAGAATTGAGAGGTCCAGCAGTAGCGTTTCTATGGCATTGAGCAATTCCATACCAGCATCACCCTGGGTAAGACAGAGGCCAAAAATGCACTGTATGCTCCATAGGCTCGAGTTCAAGCCTCTTGTGCATAACTGTGTGCACACAGGTTAGAGCCTGAGGCACTGGAATCATTCACACCAATTGTTTTGTTTTTGATGCATGTTTTCAATGTAAACAGTCCTCACTCAAGAGCTTTCATTGACATGGCACATTGGACTGTAGCAAAGAGTCAGCCTGCTGAAAAAACCCCCCAAAGAAATTATCTCCTTATTTGCCTCATACAAGAGAAGGCTGTCTGAGTCCACTATAAAGCTTTCTCAGTTTTAAATATGCAGCTTTCAGTCATCGCAATGGTGCAAGTGCTGCTTCTGAATGGTGAGGCAAGCAGAGTTCAGGGGACTTCCCAGAGTTCACAGCGAGCACGCCTCACAAAAGGCAGAGATAGGTCTGTGAGAATTAAGCAAAAAGAGAGACTGGTGTGGAATAACCTGTATTGTTTGAGTGAAAGTACCTGGAAAGGAGCCAGAGTCTCAGCGAACAAAAGCAATCTTACAGGATGCGTTAGAGGTGTTAATTATTCCTAACCACAAGGACTTCACTTGAATTTTAATCAGCTTTGTTTTGTATCAATATGCTCTTGTGTTAACCAAACACTGAGATACAGATCATAATTTGCTGTTAGTTTTTTTAAACAAACTTTCCCACTTTCTCCACAGCTTTCTATCACAAAGCATGTAAAATACTGCAAATTCATAGCACTAACCTCTGAGACAGTGATTGTGCTATAGTGACTACACTGTCTACAAAGATAAGTACAGAGGCCTAGAATTTGATGTAATTGAAATATATCAAGTTAGGCAACAGATCAAATAGATGAGTTGGAGTATTTTTGTCACATTCAGTGGCAATTTGCCCCGAGGGCTGGTTAATGTCTGACCGTGACTGTTGGGGCTGGGCTGACCACAAGAGGTTCGAGGGCTGCCTCTTATGTTGTAGAAACCACTAAAACTGGCATCTGACAGCACTGTTAAAAAACGACATCGTCTCGTGTCGAGCAAAGAATGTTTTGTTGTGCGGCTTTCAAAACCCGTCTAAAATTGTTCCCTGTTTGAGATTTTCGAGGACTTCCCTCTGGATGGCTAATGGGGAAAATTCCTCTAATGGACAGATCGTGCATTAGGACTGTGGGGTCTTGGTACACAACACATGCAAACAGCGTTCTGTGCAGAGCTCTGGCTCTCTCGGCATACCGGGAGAGGAGGCCATTCGATTGTGCTTTCTCTTGCTGTATTGACTTATGTGGCTGGATGGATTCCAGGCCAAGTAATGAAACGCTCCAACCTAAATGTCGTAGGCCCGCCGATCAAAGTGTTTGTGGAAAGACGGGTTCTTGATGTGGTTTTGTGGCCACCGAGAATTGTTATGCTTTCAGTGATGCTTCCACAAGACAGATTAATCTCCACCATATCCTCTGTTTGTGCAAAAGATCCTTTGTATTGGCTTCCCAGGATGCCAGGCCCAGGTCGTCCCACCTATTCCCCTTACTCTCTGGCCATTCCAAACAGAGCAGCCCCTGCCTGCTGTCCCCAGGCCGTCTGACCAAACACACAAAGGATCTCTTCAACTTCCAGGCTCTCTGCTTGCCCCTCCTAACAGCATCTTTCTGAACAGGGCCATGAGAAACTTAGAGTAACATCGCAGCTAACACCCTTTCAGAGCCAAGTTTTGTGCTGAAATATGTGATGGGCTCACCCTCGGGGGTAGTACTGTATGGACAATGGCTGGGGTCTTGTATGGTTTTGTCCGGGGATGGGTCACAATGATTGACTTGTTGAATAGTCTGGTCCTCATTGCTGCTTATTCTGGCTAAGAACCGCCTAACTTTGATAGGAAGAGACTATCTGACTGACATACACAATGACCAACCACAGTTGTTTAGTTTTTACTTAGGGCCAAGATATCTGAAATATATTATACCACAATCACAGGCCACCGTGGGAAAATTAAATGATACAGTTCTCATGAACAGAAAATGTATATTATGTACAGTACATACACATTTATATATCTAAACTATATATATATACAGGTCCTTATCAAAATTAGCATATTGTGATAAAGTTCATTATTTTCCATAATGTAATGATACAAATTTAACTTTCATATATTTTAGATTCATTGCACACCAACTGAAATATTTCAGGTCTTTTATTGTTTTAATACTGATGATTTTGGCATATAGCTCATGAAAACCCAAAATTCCTATCTCAAAAAATTAGCATATTTAATCCGACCAATAAAAGAAGTGTTTTTAATACAAAAAAAGTCAACCTTCAAATAATTATGTTCAGTTATGCACTCAATACTTGGTCGGGAATCCTTTTTCAGAAATGACTGCTTCAATGCGGCGTGGCATGGAGGCAATCAGCCTGTGGCACTGCTGAGGTGTTATGGAGGCCCAGGATGCTTCGATAGCGGCCTTAAGCTCATCCAGAGTGTTGGGTCTTGCGTCTCTCAACTTTCTCTTCACAATATCCCACAGATTCTCTATGAGGTTCAGGTCAGGGGAGTTGGCAGGCCAATTGAGCACAGTAATACCATGGTCAGTAAACCATTTACCAGTGGTTTTGGCACTGTGAGCAGGTGCCAGGTCGTGCTGAAAAATGAAATCTTGACCCTGACCTTGATAAAACACAGTGGACCAACACCAGCAGCTGACATGGCACCCCCAGACCATTACTGACTGTGGGTACTTGACACTGGACTTCAGGCATTTTGGCATTTCCTTCTCCCCAGTCTTCCTCCAGACTCTGGCACCTTGATTTCCGAATGACATGCAAAATTTGCTTTCATCCGAAATAAGTACTTCTCTGTAGCCCAGGTCAGGCACTTTTGCCGCTGTTTCTGGTTCAAAAGTGGCTTGACCTGGGGAATGCGGCACCTGTAGCCAATTTCCTGCACAAGCCTGTGCACGGTGGCTCTGGATGTTTCTACTCCAGACTCAGTCCACTGTTTCCTCAGGTCCCCAAAGGTCTGGAATCGGTCTCCACAATCTTCCTCAGGGTCCGGTCACCTCTTCTCGTTGTGCAGCGTTTTTTGCCACACTTTTTCCTTCGCACAGACTTCCCACTGAGGTGCCTTGATACAGCACTCTGGGTACAGCCTATTTGTTCAGAAATGTATTTCTGTGTTTTACCCTCTTTCTTGAGGGTGTCAATGATGGCCTTCTGGACAGCAGTCAGGTCGGCAGTCTTACCCATGATTGCGGTTTTGAGTAATGAAACAGGCTGGGAGTTTTTAAAAGCCTCAGGAATCTTTTGCAGGTGTTTAGAGTTAATTAGTTGATTCAGATGATTAGGTTAATAGCTCGTTTAGAGAACCTTTTCATGATATGCTCATTTTTTGAGATAGGAATTTTGGGTTTTCATGAGCTATATGCCAAAATCATCAGTATTAAAACAATAAAAGACCTGAAATATTTCAGTTGGTGTGCAATGAATCTGAAATATATGAAAGTTTAATTATTATCATTGCATTATGGAAAATAATAAACTTTATCACAATATGCTAATTTTTTGAGAAGGACCTGTATATACAGTATACACACACACACACACACACACACACACACACACACACACACACACACACACACACACACACACACATACATATGCAGGAAGACCTTTAAGCTTCTTTTTTGTTAACAACAGATTTATAAATCATTCTTATTACAGATAGTCACATGAACAAACAGCAAAACAGGTCTCATTGCATTCACTTGTCAGAAAAAGTTAAGGGCAGTACAAACTGACGGCGATATCTAGGGACTTTTTTTAATCGGCTAACCTAGCTAGTTATTTTTTATTGTTGCTGTTTTGTTTAATTTAAATATCTAAATGTTAGTGAGAAAAACAAAAATAAAAAACTTTTAGATATCAATCTAGATATGCGATAGACATTGGTTAAGCTCTTTGCTTGCTCCTCGTTTGAAGGTATCTTTGATTAAAACGACTCTAAATTTAATGAAGCACATACAAAACACCCATTTGAGAATGTGTTTGGCATGTGTTTGAATGTTTGGCAACTCAAACTCACAGAGCTTTTAGAGACAGAGTTCATGTAGAGCAGCATTAGCTAAAAACCAAGCTGTTCCAAGACACTGAAAAAACAGATCTTGAGCTGCTCGCGTGTAAATAAACACAGCGCTGTGCTTCACTCTGAAACACACAGCGGCCAGTTATCGTATAGTTTCATATAGCCTACTATACTCACCAACATTGATTTCACTTGCATTTGGTGTTTACCGAGTGTTAAGTTTGAGATGCTTAAGGATGTTCTACACACCGCTGCTGCTGGATGGCACTGTAATCCCGTTCTGTGCTATTGGCAGCTAAGGTATTGTTGCATGAAATGCATGTATTTTAAATGTATTTGAAAAATGCATTTTTTTTCCCCTCATATTTACATAATTCACATGGGTCATACTTCAGGTTGGAAAATACAGAAATCTGTATAAGTATGGAAAAATCACATCCCCGATATAAGTAGTTAAATTCTCATTATCTCACAGAACTTAATAATTCATAAAATACAGTTATGCATGTTGATAACTGGTTCACTTGCCTGCCTCAAATTAAACTCAGATATCTTTAACCTTGCAAATATGGTCAAATTAATTTCCCGGTTCTTCAAGTTCACCATCTTTATTTCAATCCAGTATGCGTAAAACCGTGAAGCCAACCGATCAGATTGGAACTGTTGGTTTTTGTCAGTGCTTGCAATTTTTGTGTGCAATATGCATAATGTGGCCACTGATCGGACTGAGTGGTCCACATACATGGTTCAAGGTTCCCTATCAGTCATTCACTAAAACGTAGGTCATGACTGACCAATAGGAATCTCGCTAGAGAGGCCAATCTACTTTGAGTGAAATTAAAGCAAGCCAATACACATTGGCATGCAATCATTTGCATAAGTTGCGCGGCCTCGTTAGCGCGGGTATATAACGAGCAGCTGCTGCAATTTGCAATTCAGCTTTTTGCTTCGGAGCCAAGCACTTCGAATGCTGACTACACAGAGTGAATCTGCAAGCCTCTTCTGGATCTCTCCACTTTGGTGCGGGCAGCCATTTGAGTTACCAACTGAACGTGCTGGACCATCCTCGAGATGTGTACCAGTCGTTCCCTTTGGTGTTCCCCGCAACAACCAGATGTCGATTGCTACATCGGAGGGTGGGTCAGACATCTCCGCGGATGACTGCGGGGAGACTCCTCCGGGTGTGTCAGCGGTATCCGAGTCGGACCCAGAGATGATGGCCATGCTTTCCCAGGCCGCCAACAGAATTGGGCTCGAGTGAAACCATCCACCGTGTCCCGAGCCCTCAAGGCTGGATGATCGGTATCTCGGGGTGGTGCGTGCTGGTTCTCAGCAACCCACCCCAGTGGCTTTCTTCCCAGAAGTGCACGAGGAGCTCACCAGGACGTAGACAGCACCTTTTACTGCCAGAAACCGTCTCGGTGGCTCCTCCCCCCTCACCATCCTTGATGGCGGGACAGCTAAGGGATACACACGTGTCCCTCCAGTGGAGCGGGCCGCTGCTATGCAGCTGTGCCCTAACCCCACTTGGCGCAGTGAACCGTGTCTTCCTTCCCGGGCCTGTAGGTTCTTGACGGAACTATCCGACTAGGCTTACAAAGCCTGTAGGGGAGCTGCCTCTGCCATGCACACCATGGCGTTGCTGCAGGTCCATCAGGCCAAGGCACTGAAGGACCTGCACGAGGGTGGTCATGATCCACAAGTTCTCCAAGAACTTTGTGCCGCAACGGACCTCGCGCTTCGTGCAATGAAGGTCAACGTGTGGTCAGTGGGTCATGCGATGTCCACCTTGGTGGTCCAGAAATGCCATCTCTGGCTGTGTCTGGCCGACATGAGGGAGACCGACAAGCTCCAGTTCCTTAACTCCCCTGTGTCTCTGACCGGCCTCTTCGGTGACGCGGTCGAGAACTTCGCCCAGCAGTTCTCGGCTGTACAGAAGCAGACAGAGGCTATCAAAAACATTCTGCCGTGGTGGTCAGCTGCTGCCTCTACCCCACTGCCCGCGGCTCCTCAGTCTTCTTGTCGCCGGGGCTGTCCTCCTGCTTCTGCCCCTGCTTCCGTGCCACAGCAGCCTCCACCTAAACGGCGCCGTGGAGCCAGTCGAAGGCAGGCCGCCCCGCCCGTCCAGGCCCCTGCCAAGAAAGGCGGCAAAGCCAGAGTTAAGTCCAGCGGTACCCAAATTCTCAACAATAGAGCAGTTTCCTTCATCTCTGGGTCTGAAGAGGGCCCGGAGAGTAGTGGGAGGAGAGGATCTTCACCACTCGTATCTGCCTCTTCTTTCGCCAGCGGGCAGCAGTGTGCGGTCCGAGAACGCCACCGAGCCGCCTCCTGCACCTCCTGCCCTGTGGAACCAGGGAAGTGTTGCACAGCACACTCAGACACCGCTACGGGACGCCTCCCAAAGAGAGCCTCCCGGGCCATGTCCCTGTGTTCCACCTCGCTGCCCCAGTCCCGGTACGCCTACGGTCCCTTTGGTCCCGCTTGTGCGGTCTCTGAGAGCCTAGTGAGCGCTCCCCAATCCGTCTCGCTGGCTCATTCGAACCATCAGGCTCGGCTATGCGATTCAGTTCGCCCGGCGTCCCCCCAAGTTTCGGACCATCCACTCCACTACAGTGAGAGCAGCCGATGCCCATGTCTTGCGTACGGAGATCATAGTCCTACTGGCGAAGGACGCGATAGAGCCGGTCCCTCCAGCCGATATGAGGTCAGGGCACTACAGTCCCTACTTCATTGTTCCCAAGAAAGGTGGTGGGTTACGACCAATCTTGGACCTGCAAGTTTTGAATCTGAGCCTCCACAAGCTACCGTTCAAAATGCTCATGCAGAGACGCATTTTCGAATGCATCCGTCCCTAAGATTGTTTTTTCTGCGATCGACCTGAAGGACGTGTACTTTCATGTCTCGATTCTTACTCGACAAAGGCCGTTCCTGTGCTTTGCATTTGAGGGTCGAGCTTATCAGTACAAGGTCCTACCCTTCGGGCTGTCCCTGTCCACTCGTGTCTTCACAAAAGTCACAGAGGGGGCCCTTGTTCCCATGAGAGAACTGGGCGTTCGCATTCTCAACTATATCGACGACTGGCTCACACTAGCACACTCTCGAGATCAGCTATGCGAACACAGGGACCTCGTGCTCAGGCACCTTAGACAGTTGGGTCTTCAGGTCAACTGGGAAAAGAGCAAACTCGCCCCCGTGCAGAGGCTCTCTTTTCTCGGTATGGAGTTGGATTTGGTCGCACAGACAGCGCGCCTCACAGAGCAGCGTGCTCAGTCGGTGCTGAAGTGCTTGAACACGTTCAAAGCCAGGACAGCGGTCCCACTGAAATTTTTTCAGAGACTTCTGGGGCATATGGCAGCGGCAGCAGCGGGAACCCCGCTCGGCTTGCTTCATATTAGACCGCTTCAGCACTGGCATCACGGCCCTCACTGAGTGGCAATCACACCGGCCTGCTGCCAGACCTTCAGCCCGTGGTCAGACCCCTCGTTCCTTCGGGCAGGAGTCTCCTTGGAACAGGTGTCCGAGCATGCTGTGGTATTCCAGCCCTACCAAACGTGGATGTTTTACCACTAAGAAACAAACACTGTTATGTTATTTTGATTGATACTGTGAAGCTGCTTTGATACAATCTATATTGTAAAAAGCGCTATATAAATATACTTGACTTGACAATTCACAGATGCCTCTGCCACCGGCTGGGGTGCCACGTACAACGGGCATGCAGTGTCAGGGGTGCGGACGGACCCCCAACTGCATTGGCACATCAATTACCTCGAGTTGCTAGCGGTACATCTTGCTCTGAGCCGCTTGAAAAGGCCGCTACAGGGCAGGGACTTGCTGGTCCGCACAGACAATACTGCGACCGCTGCGTACATTAACCGACTAGGTTGTCTACGCTCCCGTCGCATGTCGCAACTCGCCCGCCATCTCCTCCTCTGGAGTCAGAAGCATCTGAGGTCGCTTCGAGCCATGTATGTCCCCGACGTGCTCAACCATGTGGCCGACGAGCTATCACAAGCTGTGCTCCCGGGAGAATGGCGACTCTACCCCTACTCTCTACTCTCTTCAGCTGATCTGGAGAGAGTTCGGGGTGGCTCAAGTAGACATGTTTGCCTCCTCAGAGACCTCCCACTGCCAGATGTTTTACTCCCTGACCGAGGGAACACTCGGCACGAATGCCTTGGCACACAGCTCGCCCCGGGGCCTCCGCAAATATGCAAATTTGCATATCCCCCAGTGAGCCTACTTACACAGACACTGTGCAAAGTCAGGGAGGACAAGGAACAGGTCCTTCTGGTGGCTCCCTATTTGCCCACCCGGACTTGGTTCCCAGAACTCATGCTCGTCATGGCAGTCCCTCCCTGGCCCATTCCTCTGAGGAAGGATCTTCTGACTCATAGACGGGGCACCCTATGGCACCCTGCGTCCAGACCTCTGGAAACTCCATGTCTTGCCCTGGACGGGATGCGGAGGTTCTAGGTGACTTACCCCCAGAGGTACTTAACACCATCACTTCAGCTCGGGAGCCGTCCACGAGACGTGTTTACGCCCTGAAGTGGAACCTGTTCGTCGAGTGGTGTTCGTCTCACCAAGAAGACCCCCGAAGATGTTCGATAGGGTCTGTGCTTTACTTCTTGCAGCAAGGGTTGGAGCGAAGGCTGTCTCCCTTCACCCTCAAAGTACATGCTGCCGCTATTTCAGCTTATCACGACCACATAGATGGCAAAATAGATGGAAAGCACGACCTGGTCGTCAGATATCTTAGGGGGGGCGAGACTATTAAATACTCCTCAACCCCTATCCATACCCTTTTGGGACCTTTCCCTGGTGCTTCGAGCACTTCAGGATGTTCCCTTTGAGCCTCTGCAATCAGTAGACTTAAAGCTTCTTTACATGAAGACTTTGCTACTGGTTGCACTGGCCTCTGCCAAGAGGGTAGGAGACCTGCACTCATTTTCGGTCGACGAATCGGGCCTGGAGTTCGGGCCGGGTGACAACCATGTGGTATTAAGACCCCGGCCTGGCTATGTGCCCAAGGTTCCTACCACTCCCTTCAAAGACCAGGTAGTGAAACTGCAAGCGCTGCCTTTGAAGGAGCCCTGGCTTTGTGCCGTCCTATTCGCGCTCTGCGTATGAACGTGGACAGAACTCAAAGCGCCAGGACCTCAGACCAGCTCTTTGTCTGTTACGGAGGCCAACAGAAGGGAAAGGCTGTCTCCAAGCAGAGGATAGCCCACTGGATAGTGGATGCCATCGCTTTGGCTTACCAAGCACAAGGCGTGCCCTGTCCGCTCAGGTTGCATGCACACTCCACGAGAGGCGTTGCATCCTCCTGGGCGCTGGCACGTGGCTCCTCGCTAACAGATATCTGTAGAGCTGCGGGCTGGGCGACACCTAACACGTTTGCTAGATATTATAGCCTACGTGTAGAGCCAGTCTTCTCCCGTGTTCTCACCCTAGACGGGTGGAAGCACCGAGAGGCCCGGCTCTGTCAGCTTGCTGCACCCTACTGTGCAACCTTATTACTCCAGAGTAAAACCTGTTGAACCCTCCAAAACCCCTCGGCCTGGACATGGCGGAGCGTCTGGCGCCAGGCCTTTATCCGCTGAATCCTTGAGAAACCCTCGTTCCCTGAGGGAGGGAACGGAGACGTAGGTCCCGTCGCCACATCCACTGTCACCTGCCGGGGCGGCCAGCTTATTGGGCTTGGCTCCTCAGCAAAAAACTGAAGTGCAAATTGCAGCAGCTGCTCGTTATATACCCGCGCTAACGAGGCCGCGCAGCTGATAAAAATGATTGCACACCAATGTGTATTGGCTTTTTTAAGTTTCACTCGAATTAGATTGGCCTCTCTAGCGAGATTCCTATTGGTCAGTCATGACCTACGTCTCCGTTCCCTCCCTCAGGGAACGAGGGTTACAATACAGTATGTAACCGAGACGTTTTTGAGCATCTTCTGCCATGAGCATTGCATTTTTAAGATAGTGTGTCAAGGTAAAAAGGGTTCCCTTATGTTTTGAACACAAAAGTGCATCCTCTGTGAACTGCATCTAAGTAGTAAGTTCAGTCTGAAACCAGCCTAATTATTCAGGGCGTTCAGGAAACTCAGCATATAGTCAATATAAAAAATATGCATTTTTGCACATTCCTAGTTTTCATTACGTGGCCACTCTTTCTTTACAGGTTAAATGTCATGAGTACAGGGATTCCAGAAGAGAGAAGGAGAATGCAGGCCTACTTATGATGAAAGAGGAGCAGAGGAGAAAGGTACAGAACAAAGGAAGTAAAACAGATGGCCTGAACATACAATACGAACATCACCTCCACTTTTGGTTCACAAGAACACCACAGCTAAATGTCTGGGCTTTGCCAAGAATAAGAACTAACTCTGCCTAGCATATGCTATTGATTACCATATTCTAGGTTATAGGAGGTAGTCATGGATGAAGTAGTGTAGGTATTTTCCAGCTGGCTGTATAGTGGTATTTCTGTGGCTTTGAATGCCTCTATGTCGGTCAAACACAAATTTAACTCACTGATATGCATCAAGGACAAAAGGTCAGTCTGACCTATCATGTTGATATTGTTGTTTATTCATGGAAAAGCACAATTAAATTATTACAATCACAGACATTTACATAAGGAGACATTTCTGAGGAGACATTTCTGTTGGAGATGAAATATTCTTTACCTTCCTATTTCCAGACAGAAATGTTGGAGGAAAAACAAAAACAACAGGAGGAGGACAGGAAGAGACAGACTGAAGCTGACCATCGGCGGTATGGGCACTTAATCATGACAAACCACTAAAAAAAACATGACTGTCAGAATTAATAAAGGATTCTGAGACCACTAGTGAAAATGCTTATATTATAATTTTTTTCTAATTTGATTTCTTTTTTGTTTTTTCATTTAAAATTATATTTTCAACGTTGCGATTCAAAAATATGAATGTTTTTGTATTTTAGTTGCTTTAATGACTCAACAATGACTGGATTAACTCTGCAAGTATGTGTAAAACCTGAGGATCAGGTTGTCCAGCATGATATTAGATAATTCAGAGAGCATCTTTATAGAAGTAGCTACTTTTGTGTTTCATAGGAGAATACATACGGGTTTAGAAACACATTTTGAAACCTGTCTGAAGTATGAAACACAACTTGAATACTCCATTGGGGGAAAATATACTTTAAAAGAATATACTGAAGTGCAAACTGAATGTAATGTTTGCAAGCGTTTAGAGGTGCAGTAGGTCATTTAGGAAATGCTAACTTTAGCCTGCTAGAATTGAAAGCATACAATACCACCCTCCCTGAAAATCACAGTCCAAAGCCACGCCTCCTCCAAAACACATGAACGTGACCAGAGAAGTGTTGTTAGATTACATCATGTGTCATTCACCGGTGAGAAAACGTTACATTACAGTGAAGGGAAAAAACAAAGTTTTACTTGCATACATACAGTAAGTATGTGATTGTGAAATGACTCGAGTACAGAAATTGATTGTATTTCAGCTTTATTCATATGCGATTTCAGGACATAGCGGCAACCCAGACAGCAACATAGTGTCATCCCAGATCCAGCCCACATCTGGTAGGCATTGAATCCACATGAACCAGATGTGGCCCGGATCTGTGGGCCGAGACTACTGTATGTTGCTGTCTGGGAACACAGTTGAATCTCACTGAATTATCTGCAAGGGCAAAGTCAGCGGTACACACAACTGTCAAACCTGAAATGTAGATACTTGCCACGTGTTGTTGATTTAGAAGAAAGGTTAGATTGTTGATGTTTGCCTGCCAATCTCTGTCTGCACAGCGTATGTGAATGCGCTGATGACGTATGATGTCTGCGTGGACAGGCTGCCAGTGGTATGCAAACACACGTTGACTGACAGGGAACACATGGGATAATTTAATGTGGACTGCATGCAATGATTGAACAAACATTTTATGGTCCTACACCTTCCACAGATGATATATTTATAAATATGTATTATACATTTAGACCGCTTAACATAGTGATTACTATCAGGATATGAGGAGACTTTCAACCAGCATAACAAAAAATGTTTCTGCATAGAATCACCTATTGCACTTTTAATTTCATGTTAATTGCAATTAAAAGACAATGTATTGTAGTTTAAATTTAAATTAAATACTTATTAAATTTACATTTGTGATTTCAACATTGTCTCTGACATTTAAAATTCACTGTACAAATGAAGTAAGAGGATTTCATTGCTCGGAACAAGTCTGATGATGTTTTGCTCTCTTCAGGGTGAACTTGGCCTTCCTAGACCGTCTGGAGGCGGGTCGCTCAGATAGGGTGTCTGAACCCCTGACCCAAGCCCCTGAAAACAGAAATGTCTGGCTGGATGATGCTGACGAACCACAGGATACAGCCTTCTCCCCAGTACCCAACCCATCACAGGTCCACACAGACAGTGCAGAGGAGGATGGTGAGTCTTAAACAAGATTTATATGCATCCGCCATGGCACTGTGTGTGTTTAGGTCTGTTTCATTTCACAGCACTTCTGGAAATATCTCCATTGCGTCGAACTCTCGAGTCTCAAAGACTCCACTTGTGTGATATTAAACAGATCTCTCACCCCTGGTGCCGGACAGCATTGCATATTGTATAAATAAAAAATGTCCCGGTACTCCTGACACGTGATGCTCTTAGATGTCCATGCATATACAAACTGCCTGCGTTATGAGAGGTTAATGTCAATTACAGTATGTGCCAGTAACTTGCAAATTCATTATTAGCAAGCTGGATGTGTTTTTTGAGGCCAAATTGAAGCCTACTGTAAACTCATCCAGCCTTGGAGAAGTTTGAATCATTTTCAGGTCTGTCTGACAACAACTGTTTAATGCCTGCGATTGGTGCAAAAACCTTGGTTAGCTCTTCGAGATCCAGTCTGGCAGCATTGTCATTACTTGAAAATTTGCCATGCTGTCTTCAGACTTGCATGGTTCAGGCCATTTTACAATTTTTTACACATTGGTCTGAACAAACATGCAAGCAATGGAAAAAATCTCACAGAATTTTCCTGCCAAGCATTTATGTTGGAATGAATAAGAGAGTGTTTAAAGGGTTAGTTTGCCCAAAAATGGCAATTCTGTCATTAATAACAAAACCTTAATTTCAACCTTCATACAAACCGTAAAACCTTCATTTATCTTCAGAAGACAAATGAAGATCTTTTAGATGAAATCCGAGACATTTCTGACCCCTCCATAGACAAACTGCAACAGAATTTTCATTTGTTCCGTTGAAAAATAATAATTACTGCATACACGTTTGTAACAACGTAATATTGAGTTAATAATGGCATAGTTTATATTTCTCCTTTAATGGATTGACCATTTTAAATCTGTTGTTTATTCTATTCTGACAAACAGGCATGGAACTTCTATTATTCACACACATTGTTTTAGCCTCCTAAGTGGGATTTGTAAATGGCATATGGTCCGATTGAGCCTGAATCTATTTCCATATGTGGAGTTCTCCTCCTTTTTTTGCCAAGAGGTGTGACTGTAGCGGCCAGCTTTCCCATCTGCGCGCAGAGCCTGTGGACTGCTGTGTGATGGCGTAGGACTAATGTGCCATTCACGCTGAAACAGTCTGTAAATCTTCTCAGATGCCTAATGACACATTATGTTTGTGTGTTCAGCATTGCTTATGTCTGAATCACTGTAAGGACCAAAGGTTGTATCCTCAGCTGAGGTTTGGGGTCAGCCAGGTCTTTCAATTCTCAAACTCACACCTCTGTCTCTGATTACCAGAAACATTAGATGTGTTTGTCTCCGAACCAAGTCTCAGAATGACCTCTCGTCTGGCTGCGGTTCGGCTTACTCACGGTAAAGATAGGACCTGCCCTGGCTTATGATGCTTCCATGAGTTCAGTTCTCAGGCTGAATGTTGAAATACTAGAAGCGTTCTCTGTTTAACTACACCTTTGTATCCAATTCAAAATATATTTTCTCTCTCAGTATTTGTCTTATTTTCCTGTACAAATATATAAACGTTCTTAAATCACAATACATCTACATGAGATCATAAATTACCTAACACATACAAAATTAGGGCCATATTTACTAAACTGGCCAATTAGCGTGAGAGTGCAATCCCACAAAAGTTTAGATGGGAGTGAAAGTTCTGGGGGTGATTTATTGACAATGCGCACATTAAAGAACAAAGCAGCCAAATAATTTCCATAATGACCAACGCAATCTACCAAGAGCAGCGCAAATTAGCGTCTAGTCTAAAGACATGCTTTTTAGGCATTAAATAATGGCGCAAATACCAGTAAATTGACCAGTGCAAACCTTGGTAAGTCCCATTGCGTAATTCATTTAAATACTCTCCCCCCATAAATTTTCCGTCTGAAAGGGAAACTCCTACAAATGCATATGCAATAAGATCTGCTGTAAAAAATAACTGTTTCCACGCATTTTCAGTGCTATTTTTTTCACTCCGTGTCTTTAGTGAATCCTGGCAGTCGTTTTTTTTACGTGTTTAAGTGTTTGTTTAAATCTGATTTTTGCTTCTCAAATAAATGTATCTTGATTTACATATTTGTATTGGAATAAAGACAAAGGAAAATCATTTTAGCAGTGTTCTTAAAGGTGAAGCGTTATTTCTGCACAACTAACATCACTGAATTTAACTGCAAAAAGAATGACCTCAATTTTCCGAACAACTCCACCCATAAATAACCTACAAATGGATTATTTACAGTTGACTCTTCATATTAAACTCGTATGAAAAGAAATACACACTTCACCTTCAATTATATTCTTGTATGTCAACTGGTAAAGTAAAGTATTAGCAAGGCCATTTGGTTCAAGTAAAAGCCTAGCGTTAAAACGTATACCTTCAACCGTAAGTATCTGCATTGAACGACCACTTATTCTGTCGGTTTCAATTATTGCCATGAGCATTCTACTATCCTTTCACAGTTTTCCCAATTTAATAGATTTTCTGTTGCATAATCTGGGGCCTTTGTGTCCAATGACGGCTTTCCTATCTATCCGGCATTCCTGGGATCTGTGTGTATGGGACATCTGTCTGCCATAGTGCTAGTTTTGTCCATTAGTGTGTGGTTTAGTGTGGGATCAAGATGCCGTTGTTTGCGGAACAGGCTGGCAGAAGCACTGCGGTGGAGACGAGTTCTCCCACCCTGTCTGTCCTGCTCCATGAACCAGATGAACCAGCAGGGAGGTCAATCTTACGCTGCGAGAGATGTGTGTCTGTGAGACTCGGGATCTGAAGTCTCTTGGACCATGTTGACCATGTTGCTCATAATGTTTTGACTGCCTCACACTTGTTCTTAAGCATGGTGTGCAAGGAAATGCCAACCTAGAGTGATTCAGCTTTAGTGCTATAAAGATATGAGCTAAACTACTGTACATTTACTGTCTGTTTGTTATTTTTCTTGTAGATCAAGAAACCAGCTGGACCTTGTCGAAATTTCACAATGAGTTTCCATACTATGAGAAAGCAATGCTGGAAGAAATCGTCAAACAGTGTAATGGCAATTACAAGCACGCATATGAGCTGCTAAATGTTTAAAAAAATGTATACTCTTTTTGTTGTTGTTGTGATGCTGAATGATAGCTGAAAATGCAGCTGTTATGTGCTCCCTCATTTGTGAGTAAATAATGATTTTTGTGTGAACTGCCCATTTAATTAAGCTTAAACAAAACATTCTAGTGTCCTTTGAACTGAAACAAAACTTATTTTTTAGTTTGTGCAGTTATTTTTGTTCTGACACAAAATGGATTGACACAAAATGGATTGACACAGCCACAGAGAAAAGAAATCAAAACAATAAATCAAGATTTGAGTCTGCTGTGGGAACGTTTATGGGTCCCATGAGTACATTTTACAGACTAAATGATGTAAATGATGTGCGTTCACAAAATCCAAAGGCTGATTTATAATGAGGTAAATGACTAGAGGAATTCTGAACTCATCCACAATAGGGATGGACAGTGAAAAATCAAACCATCATACAGATCATTAGCTTCCTCAATGCTATATAGGCTCCTGCTAGAAATCTGCATGAATTTAAAAAGGCTGCCTCTGTTTGTGTGAAATGGTGCGCAACATTCAGGTCCCGGAAGTAAATATTCCATTTATATTCTACATAGAGGAATTGATTTACTTATAAACCTTTAAAGACAAACCTACTGTGAGCTACAAGGTTGTTAATCAATGGTATAGTCTTTTGTTGAAGCAATCAGTCCACATTATTTCAATGTATTTTTTTAATTCCTGGTGAAAAACTTCATTACTTATGGTTTTGTAGTTATTTGTAAGGGTTGTAGTGATTTCCCTCTTAAAGGCATTAAGTATACTTTTTTGGGTCCAACTTTTAAATACTTTATAGCTTTAAAACTTGTAATGTTGTTATTTACCTCGTAGCTGGTTGGTTTGGTGATGGTTTATAACTTTATAATTAAGAATTTTTCCAGAATCCATATGGGAAAAACAAATGAGAAAAATACAAAAACAAAAAAGAAAGCCGCAGAAACATGATTTTCAGCATATTTAATCGTTAGGACATTTTATGAAATAGGTGTCTTGTCCTGCTCAAATTATTAAGATGTTACATGTTATGTAAGATAAATTTAATGTGTTTAATTGTTAATAAATTGTATTTGTGTCGTCGGAACTGACATGTACTCCAACATGTAGTGCAGTGTTTGAGTCCTGTCTCATGATCCCTTCCCCCTCTCTCTCCCACTTCACCTCCTGTCAGTTTCTATACTCAATAAAGTCATCTTAAATTTTTTTATTACTATCAATTTTAATGGTTTAGAATTAATTGATGTATTTCACAATTCATTTATTTATTAATAGAACTTGTGCTATGATCAGAAAGGCAACAGGTTTGATGGTAACAGGGTTGACAGTTTTACAGTTGAATTTCACAACAACAAAATACTATCTTCTATGTATTTTGTGTACATATTTGCTAAAATACAGTAGAAAGAAGTTGAAAACAAGAGTGGTAACAGATTCAAAAAGTGTCCACATGAAGAAAGTAATGTGACGTGTAGCTAATGGTGTCCCATCCTAGGAATTTGTGCTTTGCATTTCACCCTTCCAAGTGCACATACACACAGCAGTGAGTATTGAACACAAACCAGGAGCAATGGGCAGCTATTTTTTTTTTTTTTTTTTTTGCCTGCTGCGCCCGGGGAGCGATTGGGGGTTAGGCGCCTTGCTCAAGGGCACCTCAGTTGTGGGCAATGAGAGTGGAAGAGAGCTCTGTTCTTTAATTCCCCCCACCTACATATCCTGCCAGTGCTGAGACTCAAACCCACGACCTTCGGTAAAATACAAGTAAACTAACACACAGTAAAAGTCAGTTGTATTTTGTCAGCTGTATTGGAGTTCAGATTCTAATGTGGCCAAAATTTAGCTCAACATCTGCTTTTACATCCCTTGGCAAAGTTTTCTTGATCTTCAAAAGGTCTTTTCCCTGCTTACTGAAATAATGCGGTAAATTCTGTGTGATTAGCAATAACGTAGCTACCTTGTGTTTTGGTTGAACCACGATCAATCGTGTTCCTGCACTTGAACAGTTTCTCATGTAAATGTGTTCACTGCATTAAACATGCCGTTTCCTGTGACAGCTTCCCTGTCTTTTGATGAACGCTTTTTTTTTGGTGAGTGTGTTTTCCTGTGTGGGGTGGAGAGGTAGTTGTGGAAAGATCGGTTCCCAAGGTAACCCAAACTCAAAGGAAACTTTGTTGTTTCTGACACACGATACAAATAGACGTTTCCGAGAGGTGTTGATCTGGGTCAATGGAACTAAGAGGGATCATTCTACACTATCATATCGCACAACTCTGATGACCCACAAATCAGAACTACTGGTAGGTCTGCAAGACCCTGATTACCTCAGCAGCATTCTGGGGGATTTCCTGTGGGTGGTTCCCCATCAGAATTAGGTCACGGCATTACCCATATTACCCAAGAATTCTAGGGGGAAAATAATACAAATCTACAGACAGCAATAAACCACAGCATACACCCAGCAGATCTGGGGTCCATTATCCATTGGTGTCAAAAAGACAAATATATTGATTCTCTATGAAATTACCCCTTTTGTTTTTCTCTTTGACCATTTTCCAAGCATTGTGAGATTTCAGTTCAAGACTCATGTGAGTTGCCTTTTCACAGAGAAAGAGTCATAAAATGCAGCCTGGTTGTGTAGAAAAATAAAACAGGCAAGATCGCACAGGCTTGAAGCGATTGCGCCTGCAAAAGATATAAGTTTATCGCTAGGGACCACGTCAGTATTCTTGTACATACAGGGTGAAACATTTGCTTATGTGCTAACTGAAATGAAGTTTTATGTAAACAAAGTTGGGAGGAGCATGTTCAGGTCATCATCCAACCAGCACAAGAAGAAGCCAGAATAAATAAAGCCTTCCCTTACCTCCTGTCTTATGACTAATTTCTCAGCACCCCACCTCCACCCCTTCACCCCACATTCGGCTGGGTCCGTTCATAGATACCTACGATCTCTAAGGTTATGGGGGGAGTACTCTGGGGTCGGGCCGAATTCTGAGCTCGGAGCCCTCCCCCCGGACAGCAAGCCAAATACCCATTATAATATTACATCAGATTTCATTAACACGTAAACTCGTGAAAATATTAGCCATCTCATCTTTTAGAAGGGGAAGAGGAGGATACTTCGGTATATAAGAGGAGTCCTCTTAGAGGACCTCAACTTGAACTATAGGAAAACATGGCACTCGCAGGGCTGTGACATGTAGAGATCTCCACAGTCAACCACAACTGAGTCACAGTGCTTCCTGGAGAAAATGGGCTCCACGAGACAGGCTTATTGAGGCACGCCTTGGCTGCTAGCTGACACCGCCGACAATCCTCGCTCGCTCTCACGCGCGCAGGCACAAACAAACAAACAAATAAACTAGTTACAGCACAAACATATTTACTTGCACTACAGCTCCACGGAGAATTGGGCGCCTTTGAAATAGTTGCTCCAACATGGTATGATTAAGCATTGGGAAATGTATTAATTTTATATGAGTGATGGTTGATAAGTTTGTAGTACAAAGCATCATGTAGTTGACAGTCAGACAGGCTGCTATTATGCTGAAGTGATTTAATATAGAGATGTAAATCATATATGGATCTGTTTGTGGTTTAGCTCCATTCTCCCCCCAAAAGTAATTAATCTGAATTGGGAATACTCCCTGAAAAAAAAAACCCAGCTCTAACCAGCCTAGAAGTTAGCAGGGTTGACAGTTTTATGGTCTTTATATTATACAAATTATGCTCAAGTTCATGATACTATAAGGAAAGAGAATGAATTCAATGTTGACATTTCTACAAATATCCACTTTTCAATAATCAATAGTTTAATAAATTAAATCATGGTATCAAGATTGGCATTTGATATAGACAGCCTGCTGTTGTGCCAAATGCTTTGTGGACATTTGTCTTGTCCAATAGTTATTTGTTAAAAGGGCACAGATTTTATATAGAACTACTTGTGGTTTAGTTCTGTCAGGACCACTATCGTCAAATACGATTGAATATAAGCATACAGTTTGGTTTGGCGGTATGGTTCCGTTCTGGGCGAGAACTCCCTGCGCATCCATTCAGCCTAGCATGGATAAGAGCATGGAGAGCAACAATAACCCCTCTTGGGGTAAACAGAAAATAACCAACATGAAAGTATGCAAATATATTTAATTCAAGATTTTAAAGTACAACATAATTCGAGAATTTATTCTGATTCAAGGGGAATCAGAATGCCAAATCCTGACTGACGAGAGGAGGAGCTGGGGATGGAGGAGGGTAATGAGCTCCTGAGAAACGCGATAGCTGCTGATAATACTGAAGGAGCTTATATATGTACACAGTGAAAGGCGTCCTATTCCTAGAGGTAGACGTGGATCAGCTGAGAGTCAGCTGATGCGAGCTTGACTAACCTGCCAGAACTGATGCTACGCTTGATCTCTAACGGCATTCATATGAACCAGGAATACTCCCTATAAACGACTTAAACCAGCCTAAAACAACACGGTTGGCTGCTGCAAGCAGGGCCGGCGATTGCTATAGGCGAACTAGGCTGTTGCCTAGGGCGACAAAAATGTTGGGGGCGCGAGCGCCCTCTAGGGTCGCCCTT
This sequence comes from Meda fulgida, assembly GCA_030578275.1. NCBI lineage: Eukaryota > Metazoa > Chordata > Actinopteri > Cypriniformes > Leuciscidae > Meda > Meda fulgida. The sequence goes on from CM060624.1 coordinate 28,081,789, forward strand.
GGCCTACTTCCCATTAATCATAGAATTAGATTGACAAGCGAAATAAAGCATGTTTATTAAACATGATCATCCTAAGGCGCCCCCTCAGTCATACGTTTAATTACTAGTAAACTCGATTATTAGATTGAATTAATAATTATTGTTGATCATTTCCTAGCGGGGGAGGGGAGTTGCGTTACGTTACGTTAGGCACGTGCTCAGCTGGCGCGCTGATAGAAAATGAAGCAATCTGAACTCTCTGGTACACAGGGAAGAAAAAGGAGAAAGGAATAAGATAAAAAAGAAAACCCAGTATAGAGGTAAGTCTTCTCATCTCAGCCATTAAGGTGTCAAACGAAATACATTTACTTAGTATTATTGTGCACAGGCATGTACTGGCCATCGGTACTGGGAGATTCCCGGTGGGCCGACGTGCTTTTTGGGCATCTCATTACATCTTTGCTTTTTACATCTCATACTTTTTTCTTTTTGTCTTAACGGCCCATAAAACTCGTACATCAAAACTCGGCCCATTCGTTTTGTTTTGTTTAATTGGCGGCGCTGGGTTACTTCCAACTATGTAACTTACTTTCAAGTATAGAAATTTGTACAAAACTTCTTATTAAAATTTCCTTTATTTTTCATTGCATTTGTTTTATAATATATGGCTATTACTGTCATGGGATTAATATTATAACTATTATTCTGTAGTAATCTCGCCTAGGGCAACCAAAGGGCTAGAGCTGGCCCTGGCTGCAAGGATGGAAAAAGGGATCTGGATCTAGGTGCAGCAGTGTTTATTTATAACAAAATCAAAATAATACAAATACTCAAGCTTATCAGCGATATCAAGAAAACACAAACAGAACAACCACTACATAAAGACGAAATCTGAAAAGGAAACACAGGACTAAATACACAGGCAAACTATAAAATGAAACGAGACACAGGTGCAGGGAATTAATCAGAAAATGAATCACCATTGAAACACTAACAAACCTATGAAACAGAATGGGAAAACAGTGCGAAATTAAAAGTTAAATTTAAAACAATAAGAACAAAAAGTCTAACAGAGGAGGGTGGGTGGGGGCTTAGGAGGATGACGCTGAGCTGACAGAATCAACAACCACAGAGGAGGAGCCAGGGAGTAACCCCCATCAGGATCACTCGGAGTCAAAGGAAGGAGAAGCCATGCTGGAGATGCCATGCGGAACCAGGGAGACGACTGACTGAGAACTTATTGGGAAAATGAACACTTGAACATACAGTATGTATGCATGATTAGAACTACCTAAAATTACTAAAAAGAATCCATCTTTAGAAAAAAAAATATTCTAAATGTAATTGGATTTCTTAAGTTTGGCTCGCATCCCATTCGATTACATGGAGAGGGCGAGCTTTATGACCTATACTGCTGCCAGTCGTCAGGAGGCGATCGCAATTCTTTAGCTTTACTTTTCTGGACTTGTGAGGTACACTTGATTTCCACTTGAGGAACAGATAAAGGGATTGGCTCACATACCCTTATTAACAGACTCAGGCACCGGGATGACTGTGACCTCAGGTCAGCTGTGTGAAGGAAATGGGGGCTGGCTCACACTGGCTGCTGGGTCTGTGGTGGGCTTCGGTAATAAAATCTTTGCTGGGCTTCGGCTGTGTTGTCGTGGGTCTGCGGTGGGCTGGATATTGTGCTCCGATGGGAGCATGGCTGTGGATGCAGTGTGCGTACATGGACTGTGGGATCTTGGTGAAGTGGGATTTTGGTGAAGGGGGATCTGCACTGAAGAAGTACCCAGTCCACGTACTCAGTGAATGTCCAAATCCAATCATCACCGGCACACAATGACTCTTGGGATAGACTAGACTGCAAAGGATTCATCCATTCTATCCTTCCCAGCCCAGGAAACGAAGAACACATTTGCAGGCTGCATTCAAAAGACCTTTGTAATTGGGACAGCTTTCCTTGTGTCTCTGTGACACATTCAGCCTTCGAATGCAGCCTTCAAAGGACGCAGCCTCTGAAATGTGATGCAGCTTATAGACTATATAGTTCTGACTATGTGAGACTATAGTTTGAATTAATCCCTTTTCTTTGCATGACACATTGACATTACAGTACAGAATGGCTCTTTCGGCATTAACCTGAACATTGTATAAGCATTAGTTTCATGTGTCCTTGAAAGGAAGAGAGGATCTCAGTAACACGCATAAACGTCACATCCTTTTCAATTTTCACGACAAAAATGTCCCGAGTCCTTCAAATAAAAATCAGTCTACATGCTTTCCTAGTCTACAGGCTTTCTTTTTCATGGTTTAGAATTTTTTCTCCCAAAATCATTCATCTGAATATACTGTGCTTCCTTCTGGAAAAAGGAGTTTAAACCAGCTGTAGCAAGGTTCAGATGTTATGGGAAGAAGGAGGCGGGAACCGGCGAACATTTAAACACTTTTAATAAAAATAAAACACATACAAAATGAAAATAAAAGCCAGCAGGCCCTCACGGACGACTGCTGGCACTCAATAAAACACAAACAAAACAAAACAAAACACGGGGACAGGCCTGTTCCTCTCTCGTTCATCACTGCCGTCGCTCCTCCGTGAGAGATCCGAGACCGGTGCGTCTCGCAGGTGTCGGTTATTATCAATCACGCACCGGCCTTGCGCTGTTCTCTCGGTTTCGGCACCAGTGTAGCAAGGTTCAGATGTTATGGGAAGAAGGAGGTGGGAACCAGCGAGCATTTAAACACTTTTAATAAAAATAAAACACATACAAAATGAAAATAAAAGCCGGCAGGCCCTCACGGACGACTGCTGGCACTCAATAAAACACAAACAAAACAAAACAAAACACAGGTTCAGGCCTGTTCCTCTCTCGTTCATCACTGTCGTCGCTCCTCCTTCATGCCTCCACTCCTCCGTAAGAGATACGAGACCGGTGCGTCTCGCAAGTGTCGTTCATTATCAAACACCTTATAAACCAAGCTGTATTGCTCTCTTACTGTACTGTATTTCAACAGTTATTTCGATTGTGTTTATTTTTAATTATGTTAAGGAATTTTTGGGAAAAACATCTGAGGCAAAATGTCATACTTAAATGAGACATGACTTAGAACTGCATAAAGTCTCTTGAGCTATAAAAGAGCAACCTCTGGGCAATTAAACTGCCAAAGTACTTGGAGCATCAACAGCCATCATGAAAGTGTGAAGCCGAAATACAACACACTGGTTGGAAATCTGTCACCATGTTGGCCTAACTGTTTTGAAACAGCTTTAGGAAAGACTGAGTAGTGGTGAGTGCTCTTTAGTCCACTACAGTGATATTCTTCTGTCCTGACGGGAACTTAAGAAAGGGATAGACCAAGGCGCTGACGCCACTCATAGTCCTCAAAGCCCATGTGATTTAACACTCTAATTATGGCCAATATTGTTTTGCTGTAGTGTTTTTTATCTTGACCGTTTCCCCACTGAGGCTTGGCCATTTTCCAACCTGAAGTCACTCTACATGGAACCTGCACAGCTGCAAGACTAGAAAAATATTTGCTTTCTCTGGTCTGGCACTGGCACAAAACCCAAGACTATAGCAAAAGCAATGGCTCTGCCTGCTTACAAACTCTCTGCTAATACCCACAGATTGGCGTTCTGACAGCCCACTCTGGAAAAAACATCCTTCTCCGACTCTCTCTGGCTTCTCACGGGTAATACAAGATCTCAGCCACGCCATGCACCGATGAACTTCCTCTGCCCCAGTCCTGCATGTCACTCGAACTTGTCTGACCTCCTCTGCCAGTAGATTTGAGGCGACATTCACTCCTCCCACCCATGGAGAAGCACCCCATGCTGAAAACCACCAACACGCTGTTCTGTGGTGACTCTGTTGGGGACAGAACAAACTGCTTGCCGCTTAATTAAAGGCCACAACAAAGCTGAAGATGAAGCATCAACAGTGCTTTCAGTGGCCCTCTGTGATTTTGGTGGATGATGTGTCAGAGAATATTTGTTTTGTTTGGGAAAACAACATCCAGGTCATGGAAGAATGTCAGGGAAAATTCATTCAAAAGGCCATGATTATTCATTTGTTGAGGACATAACTCCACTCATTTAAGCAATTCAGTTTTATCAAATGCGGTAACACTTTATTTGAAGGGGTGTGCATAAGACTGACATGACACTGTCATAAACATGACATAACACCTGTCATGGACATGAAAGAGTCATTAAATGTCATTCGGTAAATTATGACACTTTTAATGCAAAGTTGACATTGTTTCAAATGTCTTTGTTATGACAACTTAACATTAACAAAGACAAAAAAGACAAAAATGTCTTTGTTATGACAACTTGACATTAACCAAGACAAAAATGTCTTGATTATGACAACTTGACATTAACAAAGACAGAAAGTACAATGTATTCCACTTTACTTGAGGACAAGTAAAATATTCATGACACAGTTATAATGGTGTCATGACGGCCAAAGTCAAAACCAACCACATGTGACAGGGTAATGTAATGTTAACGCAAAGCTAAATAACTTCTTTTGATAATTAGACCTGTTATGACATATTTGTGACAGGTTATGATTTCTTGGTTAATGTCAAGTTGTCATAACAAAGACATTTCTGTCTTTGTTAATGTCAAGTTGTCAAAATCAAGACATTTTTGTCTTTGTTAATGTCAAGTTGTCACAACAAAGACATTTTAATCAATGTCAACCAATCAATGTTTGCTTAGAAAGTGTCATCATTTACTAAATGACACTTAATGACAACAGTCATAAACATTCATAAAGACTCCTTCATGTTCATGACAGGTGTTATGTCATGTTTGTGACAGTGTCATGTCAGTCTTATGCACACCCCTTCAAATAAAGTGTTACCTCAAATGCATACCACTTTGTGAATAAAAGAGGCATGCGTTATGTTCATTTTGTCAGTCTAATAATTTTGTGCCCAAATTTGGGCCATTTTATTCATTTCTGTAATAGAGGTGCATTCTAAGGTTTTTTGGAACCACGTGTACTATATGATTCAGTAGCCTACCATTCGAAAGTGTGAAGTTTTTTTTCGAAAGAGGTTTTATTTATGTTTATGAAAAAAATATCTTATGCTCACAAACACTGCATTCATTTGATCAAAAATACAGTAAAAGCAGTAATATTTTAAAATATTATTACAGTTTAAAATTCAGTATTTGAATATATTTTTTAATGTAGGCTAATTTATTCCTGTGATGCAAAGCTGTATTTTCAGCATCATTACTCCAGTCTTCAGTGTCACATGATCCTTCAGAAATCCTTCTAAAATGCTAATTTTCTGCTGAAGAAAAATTATTATCAAAGTTGAAAACAGTTGTGCTGCTTTATATGTTTGTGGAAACCAGATACATTTTTTTTCAGGATTCTTTGATGAATAGAAAGTTCAAAAGAAAGTATTAGTAAACTGTTTGCTTAATATCTGTTATAACAGATATAATATAATAAGATATAATTTGCTTAAGATATAATATAACAGACATTCTACTAACTAAAAATGATTTTGCAACTACATGTCAACTTATTCTACTAAACTGAACCTTAAAACCTTACAATCTACTACAGTCTACTAATACTCTAACGAGAGTTAGTTAATATGTAGTTGCAAAGTTATTTATAGTTAGCAGGATGACTAAAGTGGACCATCAAAATAAAGTGCAACCAAAATCTTACTCCAAACTTTTGGACAGTTTTTTTAACATTTTCTTTCTGGAAAATATTGTTCTCTCTATGACTTTACAATATGCATGTAGATTATCATAAATAACTATTTCTCCAAAACATAGGTTGCTACGATTGTTGTAGCTGAGATGAAAATAATACACATACTAACTTGAACCCAGAAACAGAGGTCTCTACGGTTTTCTGAAAACATTCCACCAAATAAACTCAGCGACTTAATTTAGAAGTTGCACAGGACAAAGCCCTGACCATGCTGTGGTCTTCTGTCTCAGTAAAATCCTCAATGATGCATCTAAAATCCCAACAGTATCCCAGTTTATTCATAGTGTAATCAGTTCAGGAGCCAAGGGTAGGCCTTTGACCAGCAGACAGTCAGACCTCTTTCACAACACAGTCCAGTATTGCTAGCTATTGCGTAAAACCCAATTTCAAGCAATTGTGGTATTCTACCAGAGAAAGTCTCTAAAGACCGAAATGGTCCAACTCTACTGTACAAAGAAAACAATATTTTTCCACTGAACAGCCACCATTCATTTAATATAACCCTAAAGTATAGCACAATAATGGCCATATATATCTTTCAGTACTGCAACAAAAATGACCTTTAGCCTACTGTCTGCAAATCTTATCGTAAAGTACATAAAGTAAAGGTTGAATAAACTTGAAATGAAAAGGTACTTTTGTCCTAGAAAGATTTAAACTCATTTCAGGGAGATAGGTGCCCAAAATCAGTCAAATCTAAACAAATCGACCTATTTAATGTGTAATTCGGCACACCCACGAAAGCACTCACTAGGGGTCAAACTGGCAAGTCTGATGTTTTATTTTCATATGGAGACTGTGTAGGTCTGATCTGGTTGAACAGAGCTGTGCACCGGCAAAAATGACATTAATTGGGTGGAGACTTTGGTGGTATATAAACAGATATAGTTTCCAACGCAGCATAGAGCAAGCATAGAGATTAATCATGGCTTTGTTTGTTAGGTTGGTAGAAAATGAAAATCAACTATCAGCTGTTGTCAAGGAGAACTTTTGTGTATTTAAATGTGGAAACAGCATTAAAATAAACAGTTTTTAGGCAGTACCAAGCAAGACCTGATTACACGTATCAGGTTACCTTTAAAGCATGCTAGTGGTTTTTGTATAAGGTTCAATGACGCAAAGATTTTTTTTTTTGCTCAGATCTATTACGTTTTTAAAAATATAACTAAAAATGCAAACCATTCAGCTAATACACCTTTTTCAAATATGCTTTCTATCCGTAAATTAAAAACAATTTTTGTGGGGATTAAATAAAATGTTATTTCTATTTTAAATTTATGAAATGTACTAAAAAAGCAGTAATATTAATATTTGAGAAACTTTATCTACTATTGTTTTTTTAAAAGTTCAAATCAAAGTCAGTGTGGTGTGACAGTAACCAAAATTATATATTATGTCATGCGACAAGAAAGCCATAAAACAGGAAATTATATCATGGGAAAACCCAAATCATTACTCTATATCAGGGGTATTCGATTAATATTTCAATTAAAATTCCATCTGGGCAGCAGTAGTACATTGTACAAAAAAACAAAATCCTAAGGAGTCAAAATAGTCATTAAAGATGAGGATATTGGGCCCTCAATGCCAAAGCAGTGAATTTTTCTATTAAAAAAAAAAGTTTAATCAGTGGAGCCCATATGATTTATTAAAAGGTAAGATCAGATGTTTTATCAGGCTATTATTATTTTTACATTTAGATAGCCTTTCTATGTATGGCAGAAGGCATGCATGTGACAGAAAATAAAAATACTATATAGTACAATAGAGTACAATGTACATCAAAATGCTCTCATCATGAGCATAAAAGTAATTTCAAAGTTTAAGTTGTATTTCCTTGCCATCTACAACTAATATTCCCAATAATAATAATGTTTATTATGAAATGCTCTTAACATGCTGGCTAATAATGACAGCAGCCATATCACCCTGTAGCCCAAGACTGGTTGCCCACTGAAGCTAAACAGGGCTGAGGCTGGTTAGTACCTGGATGGGAGACCTCCTGAAAAAAACTGGTTGCTGCTGGAAGTGAGGCCAGCAGGGGGCGCTCATCCTGTGATCTGTGTGGGTCCTGACGCCCCAGTGTAGTGACGGGGACACTAAACTGTCAAAGAGCACCGTGCTTCGGATGAGACGTTAAACCGAGGGTCCTGACTCTCTGTGGTCATTAAAAAAAAAATCCCAGGATGTCCTTTGAAAAAGAGTAGGGGTGTAACCCCGGCATCCTGGCCAAATTTGCCCCTTGGCCTCTGTCCATCATGGCCTTCTAATCATCCCCATTTACTGATTGGCTTCATCACTTTTTCCTCTCCACCAGTAAGCTGGTGTGTGGTGGGCGTACTGGCACAATATGGCTGCCATTGCATCATCCAGGTGGATGCTGCACTTTGGTGTTGGTTGAGGAGATTCCCCCCCTTCCATGTAAAGCGCTTTGAGGTCCCAGAAAAAGTACTATATAAATGTAACAAATTATTATTATTATTATTAAATGTTGATGAAAATACGTCTTTTTCACAAACCGGGTTTGAATGGTCAGAAAGTCATACATTCTGACGTCTTTAGTGGGAGAGAGAAGCAATCTGCAAGGAGCGGAAAGGGCTTGAATGAAGCACGATTGGCTCTAGATAAAAATATCAGAGGATACAGAGTGGTCAGGTATGACGTCACTTTGTAGGCCAACCGGCAGTTAGCATCACACCGGTTCCCTCGACAAAAGCCCAATAGGATTCGCTTGAATTCAACGTCACCATCACTAATCTTTCAACTCTTTCAGTTTTTATCTTAAAACATTTTCCCAGAACATTTGAGTTAGAATAGTTTATAAGAGCACATTTATAAGCATAATGAGGCTGTACAAGCGGACTGATCTTACCTGTTCGGCGTGATGACGTTTAATGTCCCCGACAGCCTCTGTAGTCCCATTTAGCCACTTGTTAGCAACCACCTTTTTCGAGATACGTACCAGCCTCAAAAATCACGAGAGATATAATATTGATGTGTTTTATGTCGTAGAATAAAACGTGAAAGTGTCTTGAGCTTGTGTTCACCTCAGGCCTTAAAGTAAGTGCTAAAATGTTAATTCGCTTCTGCATTTTGGCCTACAAAGTGATGTCATAACTGCACCACTCTATAGACCTTATGTAGCCCCGCCTCTTTTCAGTCTCGTGCTTGTTTCTCTGCTGCATAAGGTCTATAGTGCCAAATGATCATTACCATAAACTATCCAGAGTGCTTTTGGTGTGAACCGCTCTGTTGTTTTGACGTGCTGCTTACTTTAAACTGTAGAAACTGTAAAATGGGGCTACCATTGTCATTATGTTTCGCGGTCCGGTTGGAACCAAGGTCCGCTATTTAAGGACGCCTGCTTTATATGACTGAACATCTAAAGCAAGAATATTCTGTACCACTGAAAGGAGTTTGGAACAGGGCTTTCTGTTTCCCCAGCCAATTGCAGACGAGATGGGGAATTGTTCAGGAGACTTGTTTGATAAGTCATTATTTTTAGGTTTAAACATGAAAGCTACATTTTAGCATTAGCATTTACATTTAGCATGATTATCATAGTCAAACATTTACCAAAAAGACCATGCTAATCAACCAGCCAGTCAACCAACTAGATCAGTACCAAACCAGAATGACAATTCACACCACTCTAAGATGGTCTCTCTTGCAGGGAGGTTCATGTCTTTTCAAATAAATCGAGCCGCCTCCATACTGTCTGATGTATGGTGCCATATGAAATTAGCAATGTCTGGACAAGTAGACATTGTTGAAATCAATTAGAGAGTTTAGTTAACCATACCCAAACCATCAGAGGAGCCGCCAACTGAACTAATATGAGAGACTCTCATGGACTCCTGCAGCAGGCACCAAAACCTGACCAGTGTTTAGCCTTGTGCCCTCCACACTGTGATTTGCTGAATCATAAAGGACTGGGAGACGGGACCACCGGTGTGATATAACCCAACTCCTGTTTAAATGCATATACTCCTGTTTACTCTTGCATAGTTAAGACCCGAGACTTCTCATATGCCTGAAACGTCAGTGACTTGTTTCTAGAGTGCCCGCTGGAAGATTGTTTTGAGAATAGAGAGCTTCATCATTGTTCTGGGGTCTCTGAATGGCTCCTCTCAGACGTTTTTAATGTGATATGAGGACATAGCAAACCAAACCGGGACATAACAAACCAAGATCAAGTGATGTTGATTCCAAAGTTTCTGCTGCAGTGAGATAGCTTCTGTGGTTACCTCTCTAAAGTCAACTAGAATATTTCTCCCAAACATGAAAATGTTGTTGTCATCATTTACTCACCCTCATCTTGTTATGACTTCATATTATCTTCTTTCTTTAGTGAAACACAAAAGAATGTCCAGAATTTCCATGCTTTTCTTGTCTATGAAATAAAAGTGGACGGCAAATTTTAAAATTAAATTTTTATATAATTTAAAATTATGAATCACAATGCAATGAAGAAACTTTTCCAATTAAATTATTTTGAACAAAGCAACATAGTGTCGGCCCAGATCCGGCCCACATTTGGGCCGTGTGGAATCCACGTGTATCAGATGTAGGCCGGGTCTGGGTCGACACTATGTTGCTGTCTGGGATTTTGTCAGAGAGTGTTTAGTTTATAAGTACTCCCTGTTTTGTTCAGTTCTTTGTCTGTGTTTGTTAACATGGTGGGTGGAAAGAGTTTATGCTTCTCCTGAGATTATCCTGCGTATTTCTGTTGTTGGATTAAATCATATTTAGACTGAATTTTAGTGTTCTTTGTGTTGGCTAACCATCCGACCGTTACACATGTCCTCTTCCACTTATATTATAAATACCACCAGCATCTGACTAAAGCTGCATCTGAAGTCGGTCACTTGTTCACTCACTCATTCCCAACCCACAGTGTGCTATAGCGTCAGTATAGCACAGAGCGGATTATATGGATGATTCAGCCAGGTTTCCCTCTAAATTGTGCTACTTAATCTGAATCCATAGGCTTAATGTTTTTTATTGCAACTAAAGCTGTCCCTATCTTGGGATGATCTATTTTTGTTGAAATAACCAGAAGTTAGCATCACACTTGTTCTCTCTACAAAAAGCCAGTAGGATTTTTCAGTTGACTTTTTGATTATTGCAGAATCTGTGACCAACAAATGTTTATAATTCTTACATGTTTTGTTTATCAAGATAATCTTTACCACTTTCTATTAATTTTGAAGCCAAATACAATCAATTAAAAAGCTAAAAAGCTCAAATTAAGCTGCAACTGAAGTACACCACGATCGCATGACTTCAACGTCACCACCACTAAGCTTCTAAGACTTTGTTTAAAATTTACAAGTTGGAAAGTTTTTAGTTAGAATAGTTTGCAAGAGTGTGAGATATTCAACACAAAAATGCTGTAAAAGCTAATGGTAAGTTTGCTTACTCTGAGGGATGATGTTTAATGTACCATTTGTAGTCCTATTTAGCCACTTGATTGCAAACGTCTTTTTCAAGACATAAAAGCTTTAAAAAATCATGCGAGCTGTATTTTTCTCTCCTTTTTCTTTTCTTTTTTTCCCCTTGTTTTGTTGTAGATTAAAACTAGTGCTGTATATATATACTGTATAATGAATGGTGTAAAATGTTGTTTATCAATAGAGAAGCAATATGTGTAATCATTGTTTTGAACAAAGTTTATTAGGTGATGGAAATCCTGTTTTTATATGCATATGCTCTTGTAAAACAACAAGCTATTCCCATGGGAAATTATATAATTATGTCCACACTTAGTGGTCAAAAAGACTAATCCCTGCCCTGACGTTCCATAATAAACAAGCTGCTGGGAGGAGAGGGACGTTCATTACACGCACAGATGTTTTACTTTAATTTATAAAACATTCATTATTCATTCATATTATTCATCTGTTGTGATGAAGAACTGTCTGGTATTTAGACGTCTGCTTAATGACAGTGTAACATGTCTGTAAACAGTTCCATAACATCTGAATTACAGCTGTCTATCACTCATTTTGAATTATAGGCAGAAGAGCATCCAGTTAACCTGAGAATAAAGCAAGCCAGTCACTCCCACAGTGGAAAGAATGACGGCTGGGCTGAAAGACACATGGCTAAATGAATACCTCCTTCAACACAGTCCTGTTCAAGCGTGAGAGTGTGTGTGCATTAGTGCATGTGGGTGGAGGTTTGATAGGTGGAATTAAGAACATTCCCATGACCTTACTATTATGAACATCCTGTAGAGTTTGCTCTAGGATTTCAAGGGCCGTGCTGTGGTCTGCGTGTGTAAAATCCCTGAGGAAACTTGGCAGGCTTTGAAGTGCTTTGACCATGCTTCCTTTATATGATGTCAAGTGAGAAAATGCTGATTAGCCGCTAATAAAGTTGTGTTTGCGGTACCTACAGATGCACTTAAACATGTTTTATGCTGCTAAGTGAACGTTTCATGATATAAAACGATGTGAAGGATGTATCTAGAAGTTTCTTCCATCTGTTCTCCCTTTTTAAAGGGGAGTATTTGAAACGTGTATCATGATGATTTTTTTAATCCCCTTTTGGATCTGTAGCACAGTAGCACAAAAATAACACACTCTTTCTTTACTCCAGTAACTTTTGATTTTATGTAGTTGTGTCTCATCTAGGTCTCATCTTTATCATGCAATATAGCAATACAAAAGTATATTTGACCACCGGTATGAAATCCAAGTTTAAACTGGCATGACTGCTGGTTGGACATTAGGTTTTGCAATGGGGCAATTTTTGCAGGGAAATTGGCTAAACTACGCTGTTTCTGGTCTTCCTCATTTTTTACTCAATATTTCATTATAGCCTCATGGTGTGGTCACATTTTACCATTCAGCTAATTTTTGCAGGTAAAATCCAGTCATTTCAATAGGAATCCATGCATTTGGGAGTTTCATGTGAGGGCGAAATATTTCCCCACACAAATTTCAAATGGGTTCAAGTTTTCACAGATTTTCACACTACTGACAATTTACAATGGATATTTTTGCCCACAGAATTTCGCTAATGTGACCGCATGTTCATATTAAGCTTGCATCTTTGAAAATGTACACATTTACCACATTTGCGTCTGATTTCACTGGCTTTTGTTGGCAATCTCCATTAAAGGTAGGGTAGGTCGATTTTCGGAGTGGCTAGCAATATCTAGTTAGCTTTTAAAGTATGAGATCCCACCCTCCATATATATATATATATATATATATATATATATATATATATATATATATATAAACACATTTAGACCTCTTAACCTAGTGACTTCTATCGGGATGTGAAGAGACTTTCAACCAGCATTACAAAAAATGTGTTTCTGGAACAAATAACGTACCCTGCCTTTATCTGTCGGCAAGAGTAAAATCAGGACTAAAATCATGTAGTGTGAAAGCAGCATAAAGGTGCTGTCATATTGTCTGTTGCTCGCAAATACAGTAGAAATCTGTGCAATCGGGAGTTCTGCATGACAACTAGGATGAAAATGTTCCCCAGATTTCGCTCATGTTAAAATTGGTTGCACAAATTCGCCGCCCTTTTTGAACGCTGCCTGATATAGGGACTGTTGTTGTCAAGTTGGCTTTATTCATAATGTTCCCCCCTTTTATACAATTTCATACTAATATCATGAAACCTACTGTCCAAATAAATTATGTAATGTGTCAAATCATACATACGACTCTCTTAAATTGGATTCTCATTGGCCAATCACAGCATTTTGTGGTCAAATGGTCAAATGTTTGTACGGCTGACTGTACACCATGATCTTCTCAAAGTGCCGTGTTAAATGTTATTTGGAGCTACTACATGCACAAGATGGTTTGTCTATTAGATTTTCAACTCAACACTAATATTAGTACATCAGACCAGTGACATGAAGACAAAACATGACTCATTGAAGGGAAACCGATCAGCTATCAGGAAGTATTACGTCTTGCGGTGTAGCTTGACCGAAAGACTCAAAACAAGTCATAATTTCTCCAAAATAATAACCCTCCCATAACATCATGTTTTCATTACAATCAAACTTAAACCTGATTTCCATTCCTTTCTGTTTCTTTAACTCATTAGTTCCATTTTCCATTTAAATTCACACTGGCATTAAGTGTTACAACACTGCACATTGTGCAAATTGAGTGAGTTGGACAGCCCAAGTGTTTGCATGTTTAGATCTCGCACGAGTACGGTCCTATCATGGAGTTCATTATCCAGCCTGCGTAATGACAAACAGATGCTTCTGTTCGCCGCTTTGTAGCATACATCATAATGATACCAAATCGATATTACTCCAGCTAACCACAGAGACATATTCTCAACTTCCTCTTAGAGACTTGCATTCTCCTTTTGCAATGTCTGCTTGCAAATTGGTCAAGTGCAAGATTGTTTTGATGGCACGTTCATTAAAAGATTTTATCAAGGATTTTTCTGACAGATTTTTCCAGAGTTTGCAGAATATATGCTTCGCCTTACATATACACAAGAACGTCTGTGTTTTGTAAAAGGGAAATATTTATATGTGGTCCAGCTGAATGCTCATCAGTTGAGAGTTAAACCGCTATGATGAGGGAAAATGTTAGGGGAAGTTATTTTTCCAGTTTTTCCCCAGTTCAAGAACAGTTTACCAAAATGGATATTTTATTTAACATTAAAGTGTTTTGACCGTGATTTTGCAAATACGAGCATAGTTTTTGATTTTGACATTTTTACCAGATCATCCTACTCTATGAAAGTGAAGTGAAAACTTAAACATCAAGATTTTCATTTAAAGGACTCTAACATATAGTTATGGGTCACAACTGTAAACCCTTAAGGCATTGGGGAAATAGGATAAGTCTCATTTTCTTTCAGCAAAGAATTATTCCATTGTTTAGGGCATATTGAAATAATCTGCCACTTAGACTGAAAAACATGGTTTTCTGAGATGGATGACAGTTTAACAATCATCAAGCTGCTGTTCTCTGAGCATAAGAACGCTGAGGAGAGCAGATCTCTGAGCAAAACTCCACATCAATTCTCATTCTGTTTTCAATGATCACTGCCAATAATCTTGTTGAAAAGTGTTAAATTTTCAGTCGGCTTCTCTGATGAATACCTGTACATTTCTGAAATTTACCAGCTTTGGTACACTTTTTTGTGTGTAAAACAAATATAGCAAACCACTACAAGTCAGCATCTACTGAGCACAGTATGTGCATGTTTTTTTCCCCTGCATGTGTAATAGTTTTGCAAATGAGTTACTTTACACACAGGTAATACTGTTACCACCTTACTGTTGCTCAGGAGGATGCCAAATCTTACACAACAATACAAGGTAATAAGAGTGAAACGTATAAGTGTGTCTCGCTGTATACAGAGATGCTGCATCTTATCATACACAGGTTTCAAAATGCTGGTCTGACATTTAAAGAGATAACATCAAACCTAACATGCAACATGCACTGAGTCACGAAGTTCATTCTGCCCTAGTTAAATTAAAGAGGAGAAAAGGTCACAACTGAGAATATGGTACAACTTCTATAAAGCTGTATATATTAATATTAGTTCAAATGAATTTACAATCAACACTGAATTTGTCACAGGTGGTTGCAGCAATAAGAGTTGAGAGGCAGGATCTAATACAGCAGTCATTTATTACACTTTACAAATAACATGAGAGAAACACAGGAGCACTGAATAAACACAGGAGAACGAGAAAAACACAACCAACTCAACATTGGTGTGAGAACGGACAGGGATGAACAGAAAATGAGGGCTATATATACATAGAGTGAACTATATGAATGGAACAGAAATAGGTGTGAACTAATCAGGAACCACAAATCTCTTAAAACCACAGAGACTGAGACTTTACATATAAAAATGCATAAAATCATCCCAAAACAATTCATGATGGACTTATTGTCACGATGTGGTTTTGTGTCCTGTCATGTTTAGTGGTTCCCTGTCTTGTCTATTAGTTATCCAGGGTGTTTCTCGTTATTCCCGACACCCCCTTGTTATCTTGTTAGCTCGTTTGTCCTTGATTATTTAAGCCCTGTGTTTCTGCCCTGTCGGTGTGAGTTGTTGAATGTATGTTAGATGGTAACCTTGGTTATTTCTGAATCCTTTTTCTAAGTCCTTGTATCCTGGTCCTGTCTAAGTTTGAAGTTTGTTAATAAAGCCACACTGCGTCTAGATCCAGCCTCATCGCTATTTCTAACGCACTCCGTCACACTTATAATCAAACATCGTTCAGCTACATAATTCTATATTGTGTCTATAACCTCTGTATGTGTCTATTATGCTTAGATCACATATACAGGTCCTTCTCAAAAAAATTGCATAATGTGATAAAGTTCAATATTTTCCATAATGTAATGATAAAAATTAAACTTTCATATATTTTAGATTCATTGCACACCAACTGAAATATTTCAGGTCTTTTATTGTTTTAATACTGATGATTTTGGCATACAGCTCATGAAAACCCCAAATTCCTGTCTCAAAAAATTAGCATATCATGAAAAGGTTCTCTAAACGAGCTATTAACCTAATCATCTGAATCAACTAATTAACTCTAAACACCTGCAAAAGATTCCTTAGGCTTTTAAAAACTCCCAGCCTGTTTCATTACTCAAAACCGCAATCATAAGACTGCCGAACTGACTGCTGTCCAGAAGGTCATCATTGACACCCTCAAGCAAGAGGGTAAGACACAGAAAGAAATTTCTGAACAAATAGGCTGTTCCCAGAGTGCTGTATAAAGGCACCTCAGTGGGAAGGAAAAAGTATGGCAAAAAACACTGCACAACGAGAAGAGGTGACCGGACCCTGAGGAAGATTGTGGAGAAGGACCGATTCCAGAACTTGGGGGACCTGCGGAAGCAGTGGACTTAGTCTGGAGTAGAAACATCCAGAGCCACCGTGCACAGGCGTGTGCAGGAAATGGTCTACAGGTTCCCCAGGTCAAGCCACTTTTGAAACAGAAACAGTGGCAGAAGCGCCTGACCTGGGCTACAGAGAAGCAGCACTGGACTGTTGCTCAGTGGTTGCATGTCATTCGGAAATCAAGGTGCCAGAGTCTGGAGGAAGACTGGGGAGAAGGAAATGCCAAAATGCCAGAAGTCCAGTGTCAAGTACTCAAGGTCAGTGATGGTCTGGGGTGCCATGTCAGCTTCTGGTGTTGGTCCACTGTGTTTTATCAAGGGCAGGGTCAATGCAGCTAGCTATCAGGAGATTTTGTTGCACTTCATGCTTCCACCTGCTGAAAAGCTTTATGGAGATGAAGATTTCATTTTTCAGCACGACCTGGCACCTGCTCACAGCGCCAAAACCACTGGTAAATGGTTTACTGACCATGGTATTACTGTGCTCGATTGGCCTGCCAACTCTCCTGACCTGAACCCCATAGAGAAACTGTGGGATATTGTGAAGAGAAAGTTGAGAGACGCAAGACCCAACACTCTGGATGAGCTTAAGGCCGCTATCGAAGCATCCTGGGCCTCCATAACACCTCAGCAGTGCCACAGGCTGATTGCCTCCATGCCACACCGCATTGAAGCAGTCATTTCTGCAAAAGGATTCCTGACCAAGTATTGAGTGCATAACTGAACATAATTATTTGAAGGTTGACTTTTTTTGTATTAAAAACACTTCTTTTATTGGTCGGATTAAATATGCTAATTTTTTGAGATAGGAATTTTGGGTTTTCATGAGCTGTATGCCAAAATCATCAGTATTAAAACAATAAAAGACCTGAAATATTTCAGTTGGTGTGCAATGAATCTAAAATATATGAAAGTTAAATTTGTATCATTACATTATGGAAAATAATGAACTTTATCACAATATGCTAATTTTTTTTAAAAGGACCTGTAAGTCATGTAATTGTTATAACTATTAGATGTTTGAATGAAAGTGTGTTTTTTTTTTTTTCATATCAGTATGATCATACTGTATGTTCTTCATTCAGAAGATGGCTTGATTGAAATTTGTGTCAAATGTTTTGTGTTCTTAAAATAGAAATCATGTCTAAACTGTACCCTCTGTACGCTGCTGAAGCTGGAGAGTAAAGAGATCACAGATAACGCATGATTTACGATGAGTGGTGAAGAAAATGCCACCTCACAAATAAAGACAGGGCCTAATTGGTCAGAACTCATTCAGGAGGCTGGACAAACATTTGAGTTTAAAATCTTAGGACCCGAACAAACCCTTCGAGTTACGTTATGCCGTAGAGAAAGTTATGCCGTAGAGAGAGTTATGCTGGAGAAGATTCTAGAATGCATTCGAGTATATTTACATCGTCATGGAAGCCATGACAGAGTAACAGACGGACGAGTAACCATGTAGACGAGCAGACAAAAGAACCCAAATCAAGATCAGAAGAACATGGGTTAAAACAGTTTAATTCCTGCCATGTTACTACTCGTCTCACTTTTCTTTCTTTTTCTTAGTTCTCTTTTCTTTTTCCGCTGAGAGTTTCGGTTCTAAGTTAAGTTTTGCTGCAAATTTTCGGTAAAACGTTTCGACTGCAAAGCTCGCTTCCAACTTCAATGACTTTCCATCCATCCACCAACACACCACGTCATTGGCCGCTCAAGACATCTATCCAGTTACGAGGAGACCGCCAGCCAATCAACGAACCCGGGAAACCCCCTTTTACGCAGACAAAAGGAATCCCCAAAGGAATACAAGGACAAGCAAGTAGCCTCCAGACGAAAGAAGGGTTAAATTAATGATTGATGGTTCGTTCAGGTCATGTCTTATAAGTGCATATAGAAACTTGGGATTTCATCATCTCACTCTTAAAACTCATTCTTTCCTCAGTCTCTTTGTTTTCTACAACTCCAGACTGTGATTGTGTTAGATATTAGTTGTATGTGTTAGAATAATCAATAAAGTCTTGTTTGTTTTTTAAAGATGATTGTTCTTGTGTTACGTGCCTATGAATTTAATGTCTTAAACTGCTGATCTTACCTTGGTAAGTTACCTTGCTAATAAATAGTTTCACTATAGTTTGGATATTTATATCCGCTGCAGAGGTGATAGTTACGGCCCGTTCAAATGAACGCTGGACGAGCTATTTGCTTGGCCGTATAAGTGATTATTTTAAGATTCCCTATAAATTAATTGATAATACCTTTTGAGCTAAATTGACATGTCTGGCCCGTTAAATAGATACGTTTATTACATTATACGTTTACTACATGACTGAAGACCAAGGCGAAGCCGGAGGGAAGCTGAAGCCTGATGGAACCGAAGGGGTGGAGGGAAGAATGCCTGGAAGTCCATGGTGTAGGCAGAGCGACAACTTTCCAAGGTGATGCCGGAGGGACGAGGGAGCCTGGTGGAACCGGGTCCCAGGTAGAGTTAAGTGAGTGAGGAGCCAAGGTCCAGCTTACTGGTCAACAGGCCAAGGTGAAGGGAGAGGAGCCAGGGGATCCCCTTTGTCAAGTTGAAGCTGGAGACCCCAAGACCCATGGAGGATCAGATTAGAGGGCCTTCGGCACTGGGCTCAAGCTCTGTGGTGAGTGTGGAATCTGGGTCTGCGGTATGTCCGTACTGTGCAGTGTGTACGGCTGGCTGGGCTCTGGGTCGGGAGCGGGGCTGGTGAAGTCTTTCTCAGCAGAGCAGATGTAAATGGTGAAACGCAACTCACCAGTACCCACTCTACAAAGTCTGCAAATGTCCCTCGAGGACAGGCATGCCTTTGTGCATTAATCAGGCTTGTCTTGAAAAACTTGCACAGGGAAAGATCTGGGAAGTTGGTGAGGCATGCCAGTTGTAAAAATCATCGTGTGTGTTCCTCGAAGGTTTCATTCTCTTGCTCTAAACAGAGAGGTAACACTTTATTTTGATGGTCCCTTTTGAACATTCTGGTGACTATAAGTAACGTTGCAACTACAGTACATGTCAACTAACTCTCATTAGAGTATTAGTGTACTGTCTGCTTAATATCTGATAACTCTTTATTGTGATGGTTCTCCAACAGACAGTCTACTGACTATAAGTAACTATGCAACTACATGTCAACTTATTCTAACCCTAACCCTACCAGTCTACTAATAATCTACTAACACTCTAATGAGAGTTAGTAGACATGTAGGTGCAACGTTACTTATAGTCAACAGAATGTGTTAAACGGACCATCCAAATGAAGTGAAACAAACAGAAAAGGTGCTGATAGATACATATTGCTTTCTCATAGAGAATTAGTAGAGAGCAGAGCAGAGACAAAGAGCAGAGACAACATCCTGCCCTAGGGGAGGTTAATATGTAGAGAATAAATCACATGGACTTACCAATCAGGAAGTACCACATATGGAAAAAAAAAGTCCCTGCGATAGGTCCTACCCGAAGAGCCGATGTTCTCCCAATGAAAACATGAACCATCTCCGAATGCTGCCTCTGCATGGGTCTGACCCAAACATGAAAGGCAGAGATTTTGTTCGCCAAGTGACATGAAATATCGACCGCACCCAGAAACACACCCAGGTGAAAAGACACTCTCTGTCTGTGTTTGCTCTTTTAGGGAAATCTTTTCATTCATTGCTGAAGCGCCCAGGGGAGCTCTCTGCACTTATCTGTGCTTTAGAGAGAGACCGCTGCAATATATATATATATATCCTTGACCATAGGTTTGATTATTGTTTTAGTATTGTTGTGTGCTACACGTTGCATATGTTAACGACTGAGATCATTCTGTCTTTTGACTGCGGTAATCAATCTCTCTATATTTTCCCTCTTTTGGAAAATTGTGGAAACGCAATAATTTAATTTTTTGGAACAAGGAAGTAGTTGTGCAAGTAGGCCATTGCTTGTCACTGAAATCTTATTGCATTGTATCTGGTCAGGACACGGTGATGCTGCACTGACATCTATCAGCACAATTGTTTCTGAGTTTTATGTAAATTACACTAAGACTAGTTCTGTCAGGACCACTATCGTCAAATACGATTGCCAATTAGCATACAGTTTGGATAGGTGTCATATTCCTATAGGTAGATGTGGATCAGCTGAGAGTCAGCTGATGCGAGCTTGACTAACGTGACCTGACAGAACTGACACCACGCTTGATTGTTTTATAGTGCAGTCTACAAAATAATTAATACCCTTACCTGGCCAACATTAAAAAGAAGCAACTTGAGTAGCACTACTCAAGCTTTTGCCTGATTTTGGCTGATTTTGTACTGTTTTTTTTTTGGTTCTTTCTCTGTTCAGATCTTTCAGCCATACTGGTACTGATTCTCCCGTTGTCTCAGAAAGCATGAGTGTGTATTTTTGTCTAATTTTTGCTCTTTGCATCACCAAACTACACTATGCTACAAGCGTATCTACAGGAGCTCCAGCCTGACATTTAGCAAAACACCATATATATATATATATATATGGTGTTTTGCTAAATGTCAGGCTGGAGCTCCTGTAGATACGCTTGTAGCATAGTGTAGTTTGGTGATGCAAAGAGCAAAAATATGTATATATGTCTATATATACACACACTGAACATAATTATAAACGCAACACTTTTGTTTTTGCACCTATTTTTCATGAGCTGAACTGACTTTCTATGTACACAAAAGGCCTATTTCTCTCAAATATTGTTCACAAATCTGTCTAAATCTGTGTTAGTGAGCACTTATCCTTTGCCGAGATAATCCATCCACCTCACAGGTGTGGCATATCAAGACAGCATGATTATTGCACAGGTGTGCCTTAGGCTGGCCACTCTAAACGTAACCACTCTGTGCAACACATCTCCTTCTCATAGAGTTGATCAGGTTGTTGATTGTGACCTGTGAAAAGTTGGTCCACTCCTCTTCAATGGCTGTGCGAAGTTGCTAGATATAGGCAGGACCTGGAACACGCTGTCGTATACGCCGATCCAGAGCATCCCAAACATGCTCAATGGGTGACATGTCAGGTGAGTATGCTGGCCATGCAAGAACTGGGATGTTTTTAGCTTCCAGGAATTGTGTACAGATCCTGGGGCCATGCATTATCATGCTGCAACATGAGGTGATGGTCGTGAATGAATGGCACAACAACGGGCCTCAGGATCTTGTCACGGTATCTCTGTGCATTCAAAATAGCATCAATAAAATGCACCTGTGATCATTGTCCATAACATACGCCTGCCCATTCCATAACCCCACTGCCACCATGGGCCACTTGATCCACAACGTTGACATCAGCAAACTGCTCACCCACACAACGCCATACAAGCTGTCTGCCATCTGCCCTGTACAGTGAAAACCAGGATTCATCCATGAAGAGAACACCTCTCCAAACTGCCAGACGCCATCATTTGCCCACTCAAGTCAGTTATGACAACGAACTGCAGTCAGGTTGAGACTCCGATGAGGACGACGAGCATGCAGATGAGTTTCCCTGAGACGGTTTCTGAAAGTTTGTGCAGAAATCCTTTTGTTATGCAAACCGATTGTTGCACCAGCTGTCTGGTTGGCTAGTCACAGATGATCTTGGAGGTGAAGATGCTGGATGTGGAGGTCCTGGGCTGGTGTGGTTATACGTGGTCTACGGTTGTGAGGCCAGTTGGATGTACTGCCAATTTCTCTGAAACGCCTTTGGAGACGGGTTATGGTAGAGAAATGAACATTCAATTCACGGCCAACAGCTCTGGTGGACATTCCTGCAGTCAGCATGCCAATCACACGCTCCCTCAAAACTTGCGACATTTGCGACATTTGCGACATTTGTGACATTGTGCTGTGTGATAAAACTGCACATTTTAGAGTGGCCTTTTATTGTGGCCAGCCTAAGACACACCTGTGCAATAATCATGCTGTCTAATCAGCAATTGATATGCCACACCTGTGAGGTGGATGGATAAACTCGGCAAAGGAGAAGTGCTCACTGATGCCTAGTTCACACTAGGATTTTATGCCCGATTTAAGCCCGAGCTCGCCGACAGGTAGGGCTGTAATCGCGTGCAAATCTGCAAGTGATTCACGCTCTCCAATCTTTATGTGTGAAATACTAAACGAAGCATCAAAAACTCTCGCTTGCTAAGCTAAATCTAGCATGCTAAATATATGGAGCTGTCGGCCGACTCATAGCCTTTGGTGTCACGTGTCACGGCGAGCATCAGCCAATGATCAGCTTATCACATTACACAAGCCTTTTGTATTTGTAACCATCGTTGCCAAACCACAACACAAGCAGGCAGCTGCTTTTTCATTATAAACATGTTTTACTCACCTCCAACTCTCTCTGTAGCACAGACAATACCTGATGCCTGCGTGTGCTTGTCCATCCTTTGTGCTTTCACCCATATTCTTTTTTTTTTCTTTCGGGGTTCTAAACAGATCGTTGCACAAATTATTTTTATTTATTTGCACCGCCAAATTTGTCCCGGCCTCCATTTTCAAATAGACAACTTCGATTTCGAGTCATTTCCCATTCCACTGCTCACGTGTGTTTTCGTGACAAAACGTGGTCCAGAGGACCAGATAGAGTCGTTGGGTGACAGAGTTGCTGTCAGCTCGTGTACCTGCTGCAGATCGTTTATGTAGTGTCATGTCTTTCAGTTCAGCTCATGAAAAATGGGGGCAAAAACAAAAATGTTGCGTTTATAATTTAGTTCAGTGTATATATATACACCTTTGATTTATTCAGTTTGATTTAGTCATAATAAATAATATTTTGAATAAAAATTAAACACTTTTTAGGTTACCTGACAAATCATTATTTACAGTGTGGCTGTCCGTTGATTCAGTGTGTTTGTGTGTGTGTGTGTGTGTGTGTGTGTGTGTGTGTGCGTGTGTGTACATCATGTTCCTGGTAATGGGTGCACGTGTGTGGTCAGTGTTGGTCCAGTCTTACATCTATAATATTTATCTGCACTTTTGCACATGGCCAGTGGAATGGGAAGATTCAAAAAATCTTTAACCAGTGCATAGCCCAAGTTTGTGGTGAGCTCCTACGTAAGCAAGTAACCAAATGGGTTTCTGCCACTGGCATGTATCTGCAGCTGAGCATCATTCCCTCCTGTCCTCTTCTGATGGTAGTGGGGAGAGAAATCAGGACCATATGAATGACATTCCACCTCGTCTTCAGTATGGGTGTGTTGCCGGTGGTTTGGGAAGTCTGGAGGCTTTACCGATTTAAGTCTATATTTCACATGTCCTGGCTCAACCCTGACTGAGTCATTTCATTTAAAAAGAGACAGGAGTTCATGAATTGGAAAATAAATTACGTAAATGTACCAAACATTCAAGCACAAATAAAGGCATCAAAATGTGAGTTCTGTCATTTCTTTTAAATACATGCACATGCTCACAGGCACACAGGAACAATTAGTTAATGCATTCATGAAATCAAGGCTAGATTATTGTAATGCTATTATGGGTGGTTGCCCTACAAGCTTAATAAACAATCTACAGCTGGACCAAAACGTAGCAGCTCGAGTTCTTACCAGAACCAGGAAGTATGACCATATTAGCCCGGTTCTGTCAACACTGCATTGGCTCCCTATTAAACATCATATAACTTTTAAAACATTGCTGATTACTTATAAAGCACTAAATAGTTTAGCTCCGCAGTACTTGAGAGAGCTCTTAACGCATTATAGTCCTTCACATCTATTGCAATCTCAAAATTAATTTCCAGAATATCAAAATCGACTGCTGGCGGCTCTGCAAAATCGACTTTGGAATAGTCTTCCTTGCATTGTCAGTTCAAATCTAGACTAAAAACACATCTTTTTGACCTAGCATACACATGACACATTATAGACTTCTATAATTCAATGTTAGGCTGCATAGATTAGGTCAGCCGGAACAGGGAACACTTCCCATAAAATCCTGATGTACCTGTTACATCATAAGAAGGATGGTGTCTACACTAATATTAGTCTCTCTGTTTATCCCGAGGTTTACCACAGTCCGCCGGATCCAGGCCGTATCCAGATCTGATGAAGGATCTGCGCCTGGACACGACAACAACACAGTCCTGAAGTGTCAACTAGTCTCTCCCCTGTGAAAGCCTCCTTCCCTTTACCTCTCTACAGATAAAGCGTTGTCGGGATAATTCCGGTTCATGTGGCTACGCGGAAGTGATAAATAATTCTTTATTACAATTTTTTTTGGCCAGACAATTCGTTTGTTGAGGGTTGGTTTGTAAAGAAGGACTACACGCCTGCACACATGTATATTAAAACGCCGATACCTATAGACTAAACTTATGATGCGCATGTGCATGCCGTCTGCGTTTGCGCGGGTTTGCATTTTGAGTTTTGAGTTTTGCAAATTTTCAAGGCTTGCACCTTGGAATCTATTTCAGGGTTTGCGTTCTCGAGCCACCAGGCACTGTTTTGTGTGGATGAGTGGGCCGGAGCGCGTGGAGTGTTTTCTTTTAGAATGGTGTTAATAACTAATTAAAGTGAATCAATCAATCAAAACTAACTTTAGCTAGACAATAACTTTATTCTAGAGCTGCTGTAAAGCCAAAACAATCTCTGTTACTGTAATTTCCTATTATTACTAAAGCTGCTTTGAAACAATCTATAGGTGACTTGACTTGACTACTATTATTAATATTCTTTTTTATAAATAATTTATTAATATGTTTTTTTTAGCCCTCTATCTGCCTGGTCTTATATCTTGTTGGGTTTTACATTAAAAAAAACAGCATGTTGTGTCAATTAGGTACTTTAATTTTTTATTGACATGCCAGATTGTAGCAAAAATTACAGTGCTCTTACAACAGCGGTTAGCTGAATACATTAATAAATTACAATTGACATTGAACACGATATAGATGTAACGAAGACTAAGTTCCAGTGAAATATCTTCACAATCCCCTATGATGTCTTTACATCCTTCATTATGTGTGTATTCTGAGCAGTTTCTGTCTGCAGATGATGAGGTTATGATACGTGACAGCATCTGAAATACACAATTAAGTTTAAAGTTACAGTGTGTCTTTTCCATTTGATTATGTAAAAACAATTGTGTTAATGAAGGGCAAAATTAGCAAAAATGGACAGTATTACTTGTTAAAAGGAAAAGGTCATAAGGTCATAAATGGTATAGCTTTAATGTTTTTTTTTTGTGACTGGGTATGTTCAGGCATAAAGTCAAAAAAAAAAGTCAAACAATATGGATAATAAATTCCATATCTCTGTTACTTACATTGTGGAGAAGAGAAGATGAGTATCCTTAACTGAACAGATCTGCTCACACTTACATGTTCTGTTAATCTTAATGATTGTTACCATTTTTAAAGTTATAATATAATTATATAATTAACACTAACCTCTAACACAAAGAACCATTTCAGCATATAAAGCATAAGCAATTCTTCAGGACGATACGGTACTAAATAGAATTGTTACTACTTCTAAAGAACCATCTTTTTTTGGAGTGAACAACAGGTTTACATACATCAAAGTTCAAATAAAACTTTAATTTTATCAGAATATACAGTACGCATCACCACATTTTTCAATGATTCTCAAATGACTTGTCCGAAGAATAAGTCTCTATAAATCCCTCCTTTCTCTAAATCCCTCCTACTCTGCTCTGATTGGTCAGATGGCCCAGCCTATTGTGATTGGTCTACCACTTACAGAGCATGTTGGAAACAAAATGTACATTACCATAACTGAATTTCAGCTCCGGAGGCTTCCAAAAGCTCAGTGATTGTATACACTGTAAAGACAGTAACAATGGCATCGATTACCATACCAATCCAAGTGCGAGTCCATTATGAGATTATGAGATTATGAGATGTTGCAACTGTAATTCCTCGCCATCAGCATTAAGTGTCCATCAACTAACTGATGTGTGTATTTCTAATTTACTGCGGCACACATGTGGGAACTGTATCTGCTACAGTGTCAATAACAGCGCATACATTAGCCAAGCACTTACGTGAATAACTGATGTAACATTAAAGTTTGTAAAACCAATCTGGCTTCATCATTTATCATTACTCAAAGTAGTGAGAACAACAGACAATCTACATTAATGGACACAATTTTAGGTAATAATGGGAACAAATGAAACGGGTACAGGAACTAGAACTAGAAACAGAACATACAATTAGCACTGTAATTTCTTTTGGCCATTGAAAGTGCCAATTTCGTCTAATGAGATTAATGTTTAATGCAAATTAACTTTAGGTGATAGCATTTGTGACATGATTTTTGATTACCTCAAAATATAATGTTGACTTATCCCTTGGTTTTAAAAAAAAGAAGAAGCAGAAAACAAGGTTACGGTGAGGTACAACTTGTTGGAGGAATTTCTGTTCAAAAGTGTATTATTTGAGCTGTTTAAATCGTCAATTTTACATAAATTTTATTTGTAATGGTTAACGGCACTTTTGGACTTTTGGCACTTTACACAGAAAAGCAAGTGGGTTTTTTTCACAATAAAATCACACACATATTGTTTATTTTCCAAAACTGCATGCTGCAGCCGAGCAGCTGCCATTGAGAAGAATGGAAATGCTAACGGACAGCTCTCTCTAGGTATTATGACTCTGTGGTTTAACTACTGTTCACACTCAATGAAACATTTGACCAAAACTATAATGTAAAAAAAATATTTAAGCTCATATGAGATGTAGAGAAATGGCTTGTTAGACTAAACATTTTGAATACATGTGTAAACCAATGACCTCAGTAACACATGTTGTGGCAAAACTTCTGTTAAACATCATCACTGCGTAAGAGACACTCAGAGTCAAATTAATAAAAAAGAAAAGTATTTATTCTTGCAAGAATAGGCCCAGTCGCCAACACAGCAGTTACCCTGTGAAGTGAGTGACGCACCCCAGGAAGACATGAGACAGCCTTTATACTCTTTTCAAGGTTCCTCCTCACCCGCTGTACCTTTCACCCACTCAGATAAGGTCCCCACTGATGTTCAGTTTCTTCTTAAGGACACAAACTGGCCCTGAAATAAACTAGCCAAATCTTGACCGTTCCTGTCAAGAGGTCCTGTCCCATATATTCCTGAAACGTCACGCACAAGCACGTACACACATATACTTTTACACATTGAATAGGTTCAATCCCTTATGATATCTGTTAGGAATAAATGACTATTAAAATTTCTACAACACACACAGACTTTAATCGGTTAAAAATTCAGAAGCTTTTTTTAATCTCATCACAAAGAGTTGCGATCACCTCATGTGAGTCAGCCGGGTATTCCCTGCCTCAACCACAACCCCCCCTGTTTGGTGCTCAAATTGTGTTTTTTCATCTGATAACAGTGGTCATAACAGCTCGGACTTTCTAAAAGTAATATCTGGATTACATATTTGCCTCTGTAAGTGTTTTTTTTATTCTTTTTCCTTTAAATAACAAAAATAAAACCAATAAATATTGCACTGAAATAGCAGTGGTTCTGGAGTGCAAAAACAACTGTACAAAATGTTCCATACTATAATAATTACAACACTCTAATTTATTTTCTATATAAAATGTTATTGTTGCTTGCATTAAAGTCAGCATGAAATGAAAATTCAACCCATCAATGGTGTCCCTACTACTGTTTCACCATGACTTGTTTGTTTGTACTTGTTTGTTCTGCTTTGATTAAAGGTAATATTTAGCATGCACAGTTCACCCTGAACACATGTGCATGGTCATGTGACAGGGTCATCTGCAGTGGCCACTGTCTTGTCTGATAAATTTGGACATTGATTGGAATTGTGCTGTCCAAGGTCCTGAAGCCTGTGGAAACACAAGCGGACATCAGCAGGGGACATTTGTGTGTGTGTGTGTGTGTGTGTGTGTGTGTGTGTGTGTGTGTGTGTGTGTGTGTGTGTGTGTGTGTGTGTGTGTGTGTGTGCGTGTGTGCGTGTGCGTGTGCGTGTGCGTGTGCGTGTGCGTGTGCGTGTGCGCGTGCGCGTGTGTGTGTGTGTGCTCAAATCTGTGCTTATTTGAAAAATATATTGGTAACATTAGTTATATTGGTTCATTAGTCAACATTAGTCAATGTATTAACCATGAGCAAAACATTTGTTACTGTATTTGTTAATCTTTGTTAACATTAGTTAATAAAAATACATCTGTTCAGGTTACTTCACAGTGGATCAACTAATGTTAACAAATACAACTTTTGATTTGAATAATATTTAAGTAAATGTTGAAATTAACATTAACAAAGATGAATAAATGCTAAATTTAACTATTGAAACCTTATTGTAAAGTGGGTTTTATTTGCAATATCTTTTACTGTATTTGTTTTAATTATGTTATTTATTTGTGCAGTTGGTTGTAATGGATTTATTATTTTCATTTTGGTAATGATGTCAATGACTAACAATCACATTTCATGTAGTTATCCAAATGTAGTGTCACATCAGCTGTGTAGTGTACCATGATAAAGATGTTAACATTCAATCTGTCTTGTCAGAGGGCTGTGTAAACCAGTAAAAACAACTGGTGAAGCTTAGTCAGCAAAGGAAGAATGCGTGAGCGTGCAAATTGCTAAGCAACTTTAATGTGCATAACAAAGCTCCCAGCTGCTCCATAAATCTAACCTTCAAACTATTTCCCTCTCACCACAGAATCCCATTAAAAGAGGCACTCGGAGTTAGCTAATCTAATAATATATATCAATGCCTGTGATATATGCTTACTAAAGCACAATTTGGTCACAAAACGTTTCATTACACATCAAGCCCATTACCTTTCACACTGGGTTGCTAACATCTGATGGGCACAGAAATGTGTTATGGTGAAGTATGTGCCGTATAGACTGAGCTGTAAATGGGCCGACATTCACATATATGGCTGCTAGAGAAGATAATGGATAGACTGTTCAACTGTCTCGAAACAAAAACTTTAAACAATCAGTTCAGCTGCAATGCTACGATTTTGGCTTTGAAAACCTGTAACCCGAAACCTTTATTTTTACACATGCAAACAATAAAGTCTAAAAAGAAAGAAAAAGAAAAGAAAAGACAAAAACAAAACAAAACTCAAGTCCAGTGAAGCAGAGCCTTCATGTTATATAGGAGACATAAAGCCAGTATGCGCACACAGTACAGTTGGCAAACATCCAGACATTTTTATGGTACCCCATGTGTGCCAAGAAAGCATTGAGAAATATAATTGCTTCCAAAAAAATGAAACTTTTACGGACAGAGCCAATTTTCTTTTTTAAACTGTGTACATTTAAACTGTGTACAACTGTGTATTTAAAGTACAAAGACAAATATTTTATTATTTTATTTTATGGTTACGGTATTTTTTATTATATTTTATAAAATAGTATGTTTGGTCTCACTTTATTTTACAGTGTCCTTGTTACACGTTACATAGTTACTATAAATTATGCATAATTACATGCAACTAACCCTCAACCAAATCTAATCCTAACCCTAACACATTATACAGTAAATTAATTATTACTCAGAATTTAAATGATTACACTGTAGCATGGACACCTTTTTTTGTTGTTTTTGAAAGTAATGATTATATTAAGAAAAAACAAACATACAAGTTTGGTTATATATATTTACAATTGCAATACTGAGGTCAAACTTGATATGTGGCCATTTCCATCACACTTGGATTTTCACAGACCACAGTGCTTTAAATGATTGGCTATGTTGAGTGACGAGTACTAGCACTGGGAGTTCCTCTCGAATGAATCTGCTAACTTGAGTTAAACTTGAGAAATACACAATGGGACACTGTTTTGTTTCGGTTCTCCTACTTCTATTCTCTCAGCAACTAAGTCCAAGCAAAAGTATGCAGCAAATATCTGCAGCGAATTAGAGGCTAAAACAACCGCCACTAATGGGTGGATATTATTAAGGATGACCATGTTCCCACCCCACAGACAGTGTAATTCACCCATTTGCTTGACAATACCACAAAGAAAGGAAAGACCAAACATGTACTTTAGCTGTCACATCCAGAGAGGAGCCAGTAAACGCTGGGAACTGCATGTACTTTTTCATTGTTGAGGCAATATGAAAATAGACAACGCATATGTAAACTGAATGGCTAGGTGAAGGCCTCCGCTGGTTGAAAACATGGTTAATGTGACACTTGATTTACATCACATTATCGAATGAAGCATTTCCATGAACAAATTAGTGTTTTACTTAGAAAAGTATCTTTATTAGGCAGAATAGTATAAATAAACATAATAAAACCGAACTTTTGCTAACATATGAAAAAAAAAACTTAAGACTTTAAGTTTGCAAACATTTTTAGGTTTGCTTTGGGTTTGGAACAATATATTCTGATGTCCATAAACATTTGCACACAGAATTGCCAAATGAATTATACTTAAATACAAAGTTTCGTTGTGACCACTTCAACCAATCCATTTAAGCTTTAAACAGGAGCCCTGTGCCTGGAACAAAAGCACATGTATAACAGACCGAAAACTCAATGCCCTTTGTCCAAAACCTCTTGAAGAATGGAATGAAGGCAATTATACACACTGTACAAAAATATACAACAGACAGAACATTTTACAAACATTCTATCATTATTGAAAATAAATAAAATACACTTAGTTCATTAAAAACAAAATTAAATTAGAGCGTACCAAACTCAGTTTGGTTCTGCACATCGCTTCTCAAAGACAGTCCAGCTGCCTTGATTTTTGTTGAATGTTTGTATACGTTTTGTTCAAGAAATTTAAAAATATCATCTGAAAGGAAGCTCCAAACATCCAACAGTGAAATTCGTCGATCAGTAAAGCATCAGTACATATTCTTGATGAGACAGGAAGTACTTATCCAACAGTTTGTCACAATTCAAATTTCCTTGACATCGAGGTTTCTTCAATCAATCACGCTTTCAATGATCTGAGAGAAACCTTCCCATAGGCTGTAGCTATCATTTTAACATGGTGTTAGAAACATTTCATGGTATTTGGACTGTTTTGTTTTTACAATCAATGTGACGATGAAAATGTTCATGTAAAATTTCTTAAACTAGCGATGCACTGATATGTCGTCTTAAGGCTGTTCCTTTTTTGAATACTCACTGATAACAATATGTCACTATGGGCAATGTGATATAATGTGAACAAGAAGTTCATATTGAGTAGATTTCATTTTGAACATAATTTGACCACTTAGTTCATATGATTCCTCTGTGTCCCTCTGTTGTGGAGGTCGCAGCGGACTACTGTGATTTGGCGTACTTTACTGGGATTGTCCAGCATCACTCCACCGCTGGGATTCGCTGCATGGTCGTGGGTATTGGAGCATTTTACCAATGGGTACCAACATTGGACTGATACCTATTGCCAGTATTGGTACGATTGAGAAATCTTTAAAAAAATTCAAAAGACAGTGATCAAAAACAAGTGCTCAGTGGTTCATAATCACTTTGAAAAAGTTTGCAAGGTTGCAAAATGTGCACATGTTCAGTAGCAAAATCTATGTAAGTCAATCGCTTATCTTAAAAGTACCAAAATATGTCCCTTCAGCTGCAGGGTCCAGCAGCCATGCATTGGATACGTTGACAAAAATCCCATCGGCCGTAGTCAACTGGACCCCCCTGCCCTGCTCCACACAGTACATGTTGTACTCCGCAATGTTCCACTGCAGCGTGCCACCACTTTTTGCAAGGACAATGGGCTTGATTACAGATTGCTGGTGCTTCTCGAGGCAAATGTATTGAAACAGCTGTACATTGCTGACGTCCACTTTGTCATAGTCGTGTACCTTAGTATATCGAAAGCAGGTCTTGGCATAGAAGTAGTAATAGCCAGGTTCATCCACTAAAATTCGCCCATCACGGTATTTCATCTTCTTCAAATATTCCCCATGAAAATCTTCCCAGGGGATCATGGTTAAATCATTTCGATCTTCTGCAAAATCACCAATAACATGATCAGAAAGAATAAAGATTTATGATATTAATATGGATATAGATTACGTCAAGATCACTTAAGTATCAACAATTTGTTTTTTTAATCACAAGTCTAACATGTCAAGAAATGTTTCCGATAACCATGTCGAGTGATTTTGAAATAAACAGCTTATGCTTACTGGTTGAAAAGTGTGTGGGTGTCTTTATAGGAAGGTGAGCTGATGGAATGTGTGGGTCCTTTTTTGTTCGACATCTTTCCTTCTTCTTTGAAGAAGTTTTCATTGGATCGCCTATTAATGTTTCACTGTGCATTTCCTGAGAAACAAACAAACACATCCATCATTCACAGTGCAGCTTCATATAATCATGCAGACTCCAATAAGAAACCAAATATATATGTACAGACTAAAGGCCCATTCACAACAAGCAGTGTAACTATAGTGATAAAGATATAGTTACAAAAATCTTTCTAAATATAAAAGAATAGCAGTCCACATCACAACTATCACAATAATGGGATGGATAAATTATCTTTTGGAATCACTATCGGGAAGTTTTTTTTTTCCAGCTGATGAATGATAAACACATTGACAGCAAATCAGAATCCACCCGACTTTAAGGTTGCTGGAAGCAGTGTAAGGGTATACATTTCTTATATGTGACACATTAACCCTCTACTGCGCAGCATTTATTTATTTTACTTTTTGACCAGCTCATTTTATTCTTGTTCATTCAAAGAAGAAATACGATACACTCTGTTGTGACCACATGTGTCCTCATGGTCACATTTCTTTTTTTCACACAAGCAGCAGAATTCAGAATATTGGTTCCATTGCTACATTCTCGAACTGGATCTCATGACCAAAATGTGCTTTGTTACCAAAAGTTTCCTAAAAATCATTTTTATAATAATAATAATAATTTGTTAAATTTATATAGCGCTTTTTCTGGGACCTCAAAGCGCTTTACATAGAAGGGGGGGGGGGGAATCTCCTCAACCACCACCAATGTGCAGCATCCACCTGTGTGATGCAACGGCAGCCATATTGCGCCAGTACGCCCACCACACACCAGCTTACTGGTGGAGAGGAGACAGTGATGAAGCCAATCAGTAAATGGGGATGATTAGAAGGCCATGATGGACAGAGGCCAAGGGGCAAATTTGGCCAGGATGCCAGGGTTACACCCCTACTCTTTTTCAAAGGACATCCTGGGATTTTTTTAATGACCACAGAGAGTCAGGACCTCGGTTTAACATCTCATCCGAAGCATGGTGCTCTTTGACAGTTTAGTGTCCCCATCACAGGTTTCCAGAACTCGTTGAGCAAACAGATAGTTCCACTCTCACAGTCATTGTTGTAGCATTTGACTGGTTGAGATCAACACTGTTTGCATCGGCCTAAAAATGGCTTAACCCTTTGGGGTCGGCAGATCACTTGCATTTTTTCCTGATAACGGCGAATAGAACTTCCAATAATCTGTCATTTTTTGTAATGCAACATTTGAAACTGTAAAGCTGTTAACTCACAACAACAACAAAACTTTGTGCTTTTGTAAAATAAAATAAAAAAACGGCGCACTTTCTGCCGTCTTAGTCTCTGTATATAGTCTCGTTCACGCCATGTTAAGTAATTACTGTGATTAGGAGATTTCAACATGTAAAAAGCATACTTACTCGTAGAGCTCGTAATTGCAGCTTAAAACGGTGTTGTGTAAGCAGACCTTAATTAGATGATAAATGATTTTTACAACAGATATGAATCAATTAAAAACGTACTTAAGCTAGACAGTACTTTCTTCTAGAGCAACTGTACAGCCAAAACAATCTTTGTTGCATTAATTTCCTATTATCACTGTAAAGTGTCTTAAGTTTGCTTATGATCTGCAATGTCCGAGTTGTGTTTCATTCATCACTACACTACTGCTCTTGAAATTTCCCTAATGTGACATTTCCTGGGATGGAAAGGATGTGGTAGAAGAAACAATTTTAACATAAAAAACATGAAAAAAGTCTTCATATACAGTATGAGCGCCGTGCATGATAGGTAACGCCAAGAAAATCAAATCAAATTTTTAAAAAAGTGCATATGCAGGAGACCAGTATGCAAGGACACTACCAACATAACAGGCAATAATGAGGTTTCCCCTCTGCAGTTTCACTTGCTCAGGTATGACTAAAATGTTCTTTAAAATGAAGCCAACAATCCAGCAATCAGGAAAACACTGAATACTCAAATAGACTTTAATAACTGTGTGAAATCTGGTTTGTGGGTATATGGGAGTATGTCATCATTTTAAAGTTTCATACCACAAAGAGATTTGTATAAGTGGAAGTAGATTAAGGCCAAAGTAAAAGCTATCCTTATGAAATATGAACTAAATATCTAAATGTTATAATATTAGGCTTTTAGTCCTATACTAGCATAAAATAACAAACTAACATAATAATTTGGTCTTTCAAGTCCAGAGTTCTGGTTTCTGTTCGATGCTCTGACCTTCTTAAGAACTTTGATACACCGCAAACAAAGTAGGCCAGGACAAACATGCTCTCAAACTAAATTGTATTTGAGCAGCATTAAAAAAGCCAAGATATAACATATATTTAAACACTTAATAAGTTGTCCCAGGGTAATGATAAAACTAGCATACTTCTGATAACCTGGAAAAGCAAGCCATCAGAAAAACGCCACGAGACATGTTTAAATATCTAAACTGAGTTCCTGAAAAGAAAAGTTCCAGGGACTTTGGCTTGACCTTTTCACAAGCGACTACACCATCATGGTTAAGGAAATGTTTTACAGCAACCATGGTATTCTCTGGTGTGTTGATCCTTGTCTTTAAACAAACTAATTTTGTGAAAATACCAATGCAGAACCTATGTTTAACAATGGAACACTGGTTCTATTAATGCAAGAAGCACATTCTATAAGTCCAATAAACACTAATTCAGGTCATAGTTTTGGAATGTCTTTGTGCTAATAGGAGGAAATGCCATGCTTTGAGCACGTGAAATGCTAAGAATGAATAAATTGGCCTAAAGGAGTTTTTAGTTGACAGGGTCAACGCCAGAGCAAAGCAATTATTTTTTTTTTTAAAAAAACATGACAAGTACAATAAACAAATAACTTGGGTTTCTGAACAAATACAGCAGTTATTTATGTCATAAATACATAAGGCTGATTTTCAATTGATTAATTTAATTGTCAGAATCTATCTACATGATGAATGCTTGATGCTTAGCTTACCTAATAATCTGTATTTCAATAATTGTATATGTAGCCTACAGTTTATTAATATGCAATGCAATTTTATTTCAATCAAATGAGTAAAATAAAGGGGGTTGAATCCAAGGAGC
Organism: Meda fulgida; assembly: GCA_030578275.1. Taxonomy (NCBI): domain Eukaryota; kingdom Metazoa; phylum Chordata; class Actinopteri; order Cypriniformes; family Leuciscidae; genus Meda; species Meda fulgida. Next base: position 28,117,694 of record CM060624.1, read on the forward strand.
TCTAAAAGAATTTTAGAATGGCTTTCTGAAGCTAAAGGCGGCATCCGTAACCAAAGGCACACGAGGCCGACACTCCTGTGTTGACGGCTCTGTTGCTGTAGACCATTTAAAAACGTTAAATAAGGATGGTGATGTATGAGGGCCGAGTATGGTAACCCATGCTCAGAATTTGTCCTCTGCATTTAACCAATCCAAGTTAGTGCACACACACCCGGAACAGTAGGCAGCCATTCACTACGGAGCCCGGGGAGCATTTGGGGCGTTAGGTGCCTTGCTCAAGGGCACTTCAATAGTTTCCTGGTGGTATTGAGAATCAAACCTGCTACCTTTGGGTTACAAGTCTGACTCTCTAACCATTAACTCAACTCCGTGGTGCCGACGCTGTTAGTAGACCATCACACCCCACCCCGTCACCTCCCGAAAAAATTATGAGTGTATCATTGAACAGCAACTATCAATACAAAACCTGAAAAAAGCATATAAAAAGGTCTAAAGACTAAGGGACATGGAGAGATTTAAGGAGTAATCATTGGAGTCATTTCAAAAGATTCCAAAACACAAACGGTGTTGTGTAAATGAGGAAAAGAATGTTTCTGCAAACTGATGCGGTTTCTGAGTCTGAGCCAAAGCACACAAACACAAATAGACTCATCTTTTTGAAGTTTATTAGCTCACCTCATTAGGGCTCTGCTGGGCTGAGGCAAGGTCGACCTGTAAAAAAACAAACAAACAAACACAGTTCAGTTACACAACTGCATCCAGCTGGATTGCTATTAACTGCAGGTACCACTGAACACTGCATGATTTTAACGAACTTACAGGAAAGCAGCATTCTTTTCATATGGAGACATTTTCTGTGCTTGACATTAACGAAGTACAAAAGTGTTTAAAGATATACTTTATCCAATTCAGTGTGAACTAATACAAAGTTCAAACTAATACAAATACTGTCATGAAACTCTAGATGGTTGATGGTCCTTAACTCAATCTGTTTGCAATCAAAGCATTCTCTAGTCTATAGGGCACAGCTGACTGGTTCCTGCTGTTTCAGTAGCCAACCTTCATATACTCGGTCAGCATTTTCTGTAGCAGTTGTAGCATGCTTTCAGAAACCCTCCACCTTCCCCAGCTCCACCTGTATAGATCTGCAACGGGTAATTCGTGTATGTTATATTGTACAGCAGCAGCATGTCTTGCTCACAGCAGTGTGTCGTGTGTGTATTGGCAGTAGCAAGTCCTGTACTTATTCTGCAGCAGCAAAAACAGCAGCAGCAATAGGGCTGCACGATTAATTGCAATTAACCTAAAATCGTGTTTAAACCAATTTGGCTTTTATTGCGATTATGAAATTGCAAAGGCTGCTCCTTCTGAAAGCACTGCGAGTTTGAGTCGCTTATAACATGCATATGAAAAAGCAACACGCATCAAATATCTTTCCAAACACGACTTTCCAAACCTCCTGTCCAACAAAAGACAACATTTAATAACGTTAAAATACAGCTTTTGGGTTGGAAATCGTCAACCTGATCTGGGAACACTGGATAAGTATAGCAGGCTTACATAGGATCTGCACCCGCAGAATACTGCAAAAAGTACCAGACTGCTGAAAAATTGGAATGTCTGCCATTTACAAAATTCTACTGGTGGTGTAAATTCTCTTGAAATGCTTTGCGACATGAGGTAATTTAACGGCATCTTTCTTTGGAGACTCTGCTGTGTGTGTGCGTTCATTGTGTTTTGAAGAATATTTGGTTTCATCAAGTAAAAGCGCCCTGAAGGGAGGATGGGATCTCATGCTTTGGTTTCAAAGCTAGCTTGCTATTGCTAGCCTTTCCGCAAGTGCCCAACCTAACTTTAAAAGACTCTCGGATAACACATTTTACAAAAGTAAATTCTATTGTCCAGAATAACAGATCTTCTCTCAAAATAAGTGGAGAAAATGTGAAACCTTATTTGCATTTGAGCCTAATGAAGAAGGAAGAACACTGAAGTATTTTCTTCCTCAAGTATCCTCAAGCACAAACAAGATCTCAAGATCTCACTGATCTTGCACTATGATAAACAGGTAATACAGTAAAACTAGAGTGTAAAGAATGCATCTTAAACTATAAAGGGTGTGCTCAATCAGGAAGTAATATGACACAGCAAAATTCTTGAAAAAACTAAATCCGAAATTGTGCAACTGCAAGTAACAACAATTTGTAATGCAGTGTGTGATTTTATTCCTCTCCTTTGATAAACTGAACTGCATTTGAAATTCATGGACTGTAAAATGAATGACAAGCATTTCATAATCATATATGGCTTGGTTCAGTTGAGGATTGTCCCTGCATCGATTTCGGAGGACAACATTAACCATGCGCCAAACACAACTGACATTCAACTTTTTCCTTTCCTTGCATCTGTTGCTTTGGCCCTCCACCAGCGCACAAGAAGCTTCCGACATACACCGCTGTGTTTGTGCCAAAGCCTCATGAAACAAGATGTCATAATATCCTCCACAGCTTTCACACTACAGGAGAGAGATCTGGGCATGACAACATGGGATAGCCGTTTCTCAGCATCACATTCGTTGCAGCTCTGCCAAACATTTAAACAGACCACCAGATGAGCAAGTGAAGTCCGGGGGAAAGTGCATACCTGACATGACCAGCGAAACAACAACCCCCAACAATATTTGGTCAATGTCTGTTTTCTCTATGAAAATGTCAATGTCATAATGTCAGACATTTGGTCAATGTCTGTTTTCTCTATGAAAAATGTGAAAAAATGAAACTAGTGCTGGACCAACAATACATTCATGACATGTTGCAACATTGCCAAAAAACAAAATTTCCTCCGTCAGCAATTGGATTGGACTGCTATTGTTTTTCCCAGAACAAAACCTGAGTACAAAATTAAACTATTTAAACCTATTTACTAACCAGCAAATTGAACGACAATAACGTTTGCGAGTGAATTTGGAGAGAGAATAAATAGGATACTACACATTAAACACTTAATCTCACATTAAGATCAATAGGCCAATCTTTTTGATATGATATTAGTAGCAATAATGTCTCCAATGAAAAAAAAACACTTAAACAGTAGGCTAATGTTTCGGTGTCGCGTGCAATGACAGAGATTCAAATCCAGAAGAAATAGGATAAGCTAAGTATACTTTTTTTTTTAAATAAACCAATAAACCAACATGAATCACTGAAAATGATTTATAGAAAACAACATTTTGATAATAACTTTTATTATTATTAGGCTAAATGTCAAAAGACACGCTGGAGCGACAGAGCTGATGACAATTCTGAGACCCTTTAAAGTGGGACTCAATTGAACGGACCAAATTCATACTTTTTTTAATTTCTTATGTCAAACACTTTTACTTCCAACAATCGCTCAATCGTGCATGTAAAACATAGAAGCAATGGTTTTAAAAGTTACGTTCAAAACCCACAAAAGCACTGAGTGGGCACAAGACGCTTCTGTGAGCGCGCGCTCTTTCTGATGTTCAAACGCGCTTGAACAGAAGAGGCGCGTTTCACACACACACACGCACGCACGCACGCACACACACACACACACACTGATCCGTCCTGCAACGCTTGACATTCAGAGTATAAAACATGTTAAACTGAACCTGGTCTCAAAACTATGCACTGTGAAACCGTGTGACTCATGCACTAAAAGTGTGTCAAGTCCAGTTAAACTGTTGTATTGAAAGACTTTAGAACTAGAGAGTAATTGTTGTCTTACCTCTCGGAGATAACCAGTTAAGTGCAACAAAATCGCCACACTCGACGCGACCTGCAGCAGTCCCATGACAGCGAGCGTGCCGAATATGAGCGCTCTGTGCGTGGAGCCCGTCTGAGGAGCGCGCGCCGGAGCCTCTTCCATGTCGATATGATTCCGCAGGTACGCGCGATAATCATTAGCTGCCATGAGCGCTCGATCGCGGCACAAATCCTCTCTCAGTGGGAGGACTCGACAAATGATCACCGATTCATATAAACATGGGGGTGGGCAATGCAGTTTGCTTCGGAGACAGCCAATCAGATAGACACAGATGATCTCGCTTTCAGGCGTATTTTTTTTCTTTCCTTCACTTCTTTTTTTGTTGTTGCGTGAGTTAGTATGCGAAGACTGCACTATATTTGAGATAGTCATGCTGCCCTTACTTCCTGTTTTGAATAAATCAATGTATTTGTGGTTATTAATTATCTTTCTCGCCACAAAATAGGCCTACCATACAAACCATAATGAGATTAATACTGATAGCTTCTTGAAAGCAGTATGATTAACATGACAAGTGAGTAATAATACACCAATTGTACTTTAAACCCATTGTACAATGGCTCTGTGTGTTTTTTTCCCCATATAATTGCCATTACTTCCTGGAGTGATGTAATATTGTTGGCTCCTGTCAGTTGTAATACTTGGACCACACAAGAGTGTAGCCACATTAAACTTGACAAAAAACAAAAAGAACTAGTCTACCTAGACAGCATTTTTTGGATATGTCTAGTGATACCTATAGACTATGGCTTTGGGCATCATATACTGTATAGTGAGCGGCCTAATAGACAACAACTTTTTGGCATCACATCTATTGAGCTGCCTATGTAAACACCAGTTTTGGACATCATAGTAAGCTGGGTAGTGATGTCTAGGCGTCATGCTGAGTGAGCAGTTTACGAGTGCAAGAGTATTGGGCATCATCCCTAGTGAGCTGCCTACCTAACATTTTTGGGAATAATGCCTAGTGGATCTGACTATACCTAAAGAAAATTGTGGATGTCATACTTATTGACATACAGTACATTGATTAAAAGTTATATTGGGACAAAACATTCTTAAAATAATGTTTTTGGAACGTTCTAATAATGTTATTAATAGTTAATATACACTACCTTTCAAAAGTTTGGGGTCGGTAAGATTTTTTATGTTTTTAAAAGAAGTCTCTTCTGCTCACCAAGGCTGCATTTATTTGATTAAAAAATACAAAACAAACCCAGTAATATTGTTAAATATTATTTCAATGTAAAACAGTTGTTTTCTATGTGAATATATTTTAAAATGTAATTTATTCCTGTGATGAAAGCTGAATTTTCAGCATCATTACTCCAGTCTTCAGTGTCACATGATCCTTCAGAAATCACTCTAATATGATTATTTGATGCTCAAGAAACATTTATGATTATTATCACAGTTGACAACAGTTGTGCTGCCTCATATTTTTGTGCAAACAGTGATTCATTTTTTTTCAGGATTCTTTGAAAGTTCAAGAGAAAAGCATTTCATTAAAAAAATAAATATTTTGCATTATTATAAATGTCTTTACTGTCACTTTATATCAATTTCATGCGTCCTTTCTGAAGAAAAGTATTAATTTCTTTAAAAAAACAAAAAACAAAAAACAAATTGACCCCAAACTTTTGAACGGTAGTGTATGTTCTCCTAACGTTCTTATAATAACATTCTCGGAACATCCTTATTATATTATTTTTTTTGTTTTAATAAATGTTATCATAAAATGTTCCGAGTACAACGTTCATGGAATGTCCTTACAATGTCAATTGTACTTAAAGAAATGTTCTCATATTGTAGAGAAAACGTAATGAGAAAATCATTCATGGAACGTCCTTACAATTGTTGTAATGTCAGTCTGTGTTCCCTTGTCTTTTCATGTTCAGCAGTTCCCTGTGATAGTCTCAAACCACGCCCCCTTGTTATCTTGTTTAGCTTGTTTGCCCCTGTATTTAAGCCCTGTGTTTTACTCCAGTCTTGGTGAGTTCTTGTTAAAGTGTTATGCCAGGTTGGTTGTCTTGTTCCGTCTAGTTTTTGTTTGTTTAAATAAAGTAAGCTGCACTTGGATTCTGCCTCCTCCTTGCTTCAACGACTGCTACGTAACAACAATGATATTTTTACAATGATATTATGAACAGTCTCATAACATTGAGGCAAAACGTTCTTAGAACAACATTCTCGGAACGTCTTTATGATGTTAATAATATTTGCTCAATATTTTTGGAATGGTTGTATAAAACGAGCAATTTTAATTAAATGTCCTTATAGTGTTATTTGTCAAAGTCTGTCAAATTTGTTCTATAGTACTGTACGTTTCACAATATTGTTTCAAAGCAGATTTACAGAAAATCATGAAGTTATAATGTTTATATCTTAAAATCATCATGTCTTTATAGTCGCATTTAGCAGATTCCCAGCTCAGGGAACGTTCACAGAACTTTGTCTACAGTTCTGGCAAGGTTCTCTCAAAGTTATGAACATATTTTTTCCCAGTGACATTAATAGAACTTTCGTTCAAAGTTATCAGGTCTTTAAAGAAATTCTCAAAACACTAGCACAAAAACGTTATTTATATACAGGTCCTTCTCAAAAAATTAGCATATTGTGATAAAGTTCATTATTTTCCATAATGTAATGATAAAAATTAAACTTTCATATATTTTAGATTCATTGCACACCAACTGAAATATTTCAGGTCTTTTATTGTTTTAATACTGATGATTTTGGCATACAGCTCATGAAAACGTCTCGGTTACGTATGTAACCCTCGTTCCCAGAGTAGGGAACGGAGACGTTACGTCAGATGACGACGAATGGGGTTTCGCTTAGAACACCTATCGACTTCGAGTATACAAAAACGAGCTAATGGCAAAGAAATGCCATGGGTCTGCGGAATTTGCATGAGTAACTCCGCCCCACCTCGCGGGTATAAAATGAGGACGCCGGCAACATGCAGTTATGTTTCTTCGCTGAGGAGCCAAGACTGAGCTCAGACGATCTCCGCGATACAGCGGAAGTGGCAGGAAGACGTAACGTCTCCGTTCCCTACTCAGGGAACGAGGGTTACATACGTAACCAAGACGTTCCCTTTCGTTGTCACTCCGAGTTACGTCGGATGACGACGAATGGGGTTATCAGTCTAATCACGCCACCTTCACAGCTGTCTTCCAGTGCCCTGCGTAAATCTGAGCCCTCGAGAGACTTTGGACGAAGGACTCCTATTTAACACAGGAATACCAAGGTACCCTGGGAAGCATATCCCATAGTTTAGAGGAAATATGCAATTAACATCAGTGATGCCGGTAACGTGTTACTTAGTAACGTGTTACTCTAATCTGAACACTTTTTTCAGTAACGAGTAATCTAACACGTTACTATTTCCAAACCAGTAATCAGATTAAAGTTACTTATCCAAGTTACTGTGTGTTACTATTTTTGTCATTTTCTTTAGTAGAAATGATGGCTGATGTGCGATATGAAACTGAAATGTGTGTAAGAAGGCAGAATCATGACACACCTCTTCCAACTCCCAGAGTTAGCTATCCTTCCCGTCCAGATCCAATGCTACCACATCTTTAAATTACTATTCGTATTATTTTAGGTTAACAATATAAAATACGTAGACCTACACCGCAAAACTAGTTGAGGATAAATTCTTTAAAATTGGGCAATTCCAGTGTTATGGACGTGACATCTGAGGTAAAAACTTGAAATGTAAATTCTCAGAAAATGCATTTACTACTAATATATTGAAGCGTCTGTTTCATACTCCCTTAATAAAGGAGTCCAGACATTATAAAAAATAGCAGTCTACACATGCGTTTTATATTAAATATGAGGGAAATACACATCCATACACGGACGTGACACAAAAAACTTTTATTTGGCAAAAGTACGAAAAGTAATACTACCCACCGGATGAAGCGAAAATATATATAGGAAAATATTCATTTTGTCTTATTTTTCGTGTACGCATTTATGAGGGAAAAACAATGTTACGTGACAGTTCCCCTTTACGGACGTGAGCACTCTGAAAGCGGCACTGAAAGACTGCTTTAAAACTTTCACAGAGACATCAAACAGAAAGCACAAAGCCTTTCATTAAGGTGAATTTCGTTTTTGTATTAATTGTATCTTAATTTTAATAAATGTTTCATCAACCAATTGCCTGGATTTAATAAATAAAAAGTAAATATAGCAGACAATAGATAATCACGACACGGAGGCGCCGGCGCCGATCAGGAGCTCGTCTCATGAGTCATAAATGAACCGAAACACAGCGTATAAGGTAGGCCTATACCACACACCTGAGAAATATATCTATAGAAAGCTCGAAATGTGTACTTTTAAACAGAACAATTCAAAAAGAAAGAAAACAGACTGTTCTCTGCTTATGTAATCCGTATGAAATGTGCATTTCTCTCTGGCGCGTTCACTAGTGATCGCGAGTCAGGTCAAGAAAGACTGTCTTTTGTTTTGTTTTAGAAAAACAAGTATTTATGTTAAGTCAAGTAAAGAAAGACTATCTTAATTTAAATTTGTATTTAAAAAAACAAGTAGGCCTATTTAGGTTAAGTTAATTCAAGAAAGACTGTCATTATTTTAATTTTTTATAAAAACATATGTGAAGCCAAGAAAGACTGTCTTTATTTTATTTTTTATAAAAACATGTATTTTTTCAGGAAATAGTTTTTAAGTTCAACTTAAAATGTCAGGAGATACATTGTTTACGTTACTGTTAAAAAGGGATGTTTTCGGCAGCTGCTGAATGTAACTAAAAAAGTAACGTGTAAAGTAACTAAGTTACTTTTAAAATCAAGTAATCTGTAAAGTAACTAAGTTACTTTTTAAATCAAGTAATCTGTAAAGTAACTGTGGCAACACTGATTAACACCAACCCGGGGGGGGGGGGCATTTGGGAATACACATATGACCCGAAGGAAACATATGGAGAACACTGAGGTGTCCAGCCGCAGGTGGAATATTTCAACCTCAGGGGTGGCAAGGTGGCTTGCCAAGGGAAAGACACATGCTCAGAGAGGCTTACAGTGGAAATACACGTGTGGGGGTAGCTCCGGGGAGGGACCATGCACACGGGAGGCACCTAGCCGACGCCCAGGCAATAGACACTGGCGCTAGCATCAGGGGTGCTGGAGGAACTCAGGGCTTGCGTAGAAGCTCACCTGAGGAGAATATCGCACGTATCCAGTCCGTGGAGTGGAATGGCGAGCAAGCGAAGACACCTGAGCGGGTCCAGTACTAGCTAGTTGAAGCGAGTACATGAGAGGACACAGGCTCCACTCGGAGATTGTAGAATCTGGCGAATGTGTTCGGTGTCGCCCAGCCTGCAGCTCTGCAGATGTCTGTCAGCGAGGCGCCATGCGCTAGAGCCCAAGAGGATGCCACACTCCGGGTGGAGTGGGCAGTCACACCAACGGGGCACGGTCAACCTTGCTGCTGGTATGCCAAAGCAATGGTGTCCACTATCCAGTGAGACAACCTCTGCTTGGAGAGAGCCTTTCCCTTCAGCTTCCCACCATAACAGACAAAGAGCTGGTCTGAGGTCCTGAAACACTGCGTCCTGTCTACATAGGCGCGGAGAGCGCGTACTGGACAGAGCAGTGCCAAGGCTGGGTCTGCCTCCTCCAAGGGCAGCGCTTGCAGGTTCACCACCTGGTCCCGGAAGGGAGTGGTAGGAACCTTGGGCACATATCCAAGCCGGGGTCTCAGAATCACGTGAGAGTAAGCCGGCCCGAATTCCAGGCGCGCTTCGTCAACGGAGAATGCTTGCAGGTCCCCGACCCTCTTGAGAGAGGCCAATGCAACCAGGAGCGCTGTCTTCATTGACAGGAACTTAAGCTCCACTGATTGCAGAGGCTCAGAGGGAGCACTCTGCAGGGCAGTTAGAACCACTGCGAGGTCCCAAGAGGGAACGAGAGGAGAGCGAGGAGGATTCAGTCTCCTCGCCCCCCTCAGGAACCCGACGATCAGGTCGTGCTTCCCTAAGGATTTACCTTCCACTAAGTCGTGGTGTGCGGCAATAGCGGCAACATAAACTTTGAGGGTGGAGGGAGACAGCCTTCGCTCCAACCCATCTTGAAGGAAGGAAAGCGCGAAACTGATCGAACACCTCCGGGGGTCTTCTCGGCGAGAAGAGCACCAGTTGACGAAGAGGTTCCACTTCAACGCGTTTGCGTGCCTCGTGCACGACGCTCTAGCGGAAGTGATGGTAGCCACCACCGCTGGTGGTAGGGTACTCAAACCTGCCTCGTCCCGTCCAGGAGCCACACGTGGAGGTTCCAGAGATCGGGACGAGGGTGCCACAGGGTGCCCCGTCCCTGAGAAAGGAGGTCCTTCCTCAGAGGAATTGGCCAAGGAGGTGCTGTCGCGAGGAGCACTAGTTCGGAGAACCAAGTCCGGGTGGGCCAGTACGGCGCAACCAGAAGGACCTGCTCCTCGTCCTCCCTGACCTTGCGCAAGACCTACCAAGAAGGCTCACTGGGGGAAACGCATATTTGCGGCCCCGCGGCCAGCTGTGCGCCAGAGGCATCCGTGCCGAGCGTGCCCTCGGTCAGAGAATAATACTGGTCGCAATGGGTCGAGTCGTGGGAGGCAAACAGATCTATCTGTGCGTCCCCGAACTGGTCCCAAATCAGCTGACCGACTGGAGATGGAGTCGCCATTCTCCGGGGACGGCTGAAGCCGTGAGAGCTCGTAGGCTGCACAGTTCAGGGCTCCGTGAATGTAAATGGCTCGAAGGGACCTCAGATGCTTCTGACTCCATAAGAGGTGGCGAGCGAGTTGCGACATACGGCGGGAGCGTAGACCACCTTGATGGTTGATGTACGCTACAGTGGCGGTATTGTCTGATTGGACTAGTACGTGTTGACCCTTGAGCAACGCCCGGAAGCGGTGCAGGGCAAGGCGTACTGCCAGCAACTCGAGGCAATTGACATGCCATAGGCGCAGGGGTCCTGTCCAGGAGCCCGCGGCAGCATGTCCATTGCACATGGCGCCCCAGCCCGTGGTGGAGGCATCTGTTGAGACAACAACATGCTGGGAAACTCGTTCCAGGGGGACACCAGCCCTGAGAAAACTGAGGTTCGACCACGGGGTGAAGGTCTGACGGCAGGTCGGAGTAACTGATATTCGGAGCGTGCCTTGTTGCCATGCCCACCTCGGGACTCGTTCGCGAAGCCAAAGCTGAAGCGGTCTCATATGAAGCAATCCGAGCGGCGTCACCGTGGCTGCAGATGCCATATGCCCCAAGAGCCTCTGAAATATTTCAGTGGAACCGCACTCTTGCCCTGAATTTGTCTCAGACAAGTCAGCAGTGACTGCGCGCGCTCGCTCGTAAGCTGCGCAGACATGGCGACCGAGTCGATGTCTGTAGCAATGTTCAGGGAAGAAGGAGGCGGGAACCGGCGAACCATCAAAATATAATTTATTTAAATAAAACAAACAAACGAAAATACCGCCAGCAGCCCCTCGCGGACGACTGCTGGCTACCGAAAATAAATATAACTAAAGTAAAATACAAAAACAAAACACAACTAAAACACAGGCCTGTTCCTCTCTCGATCATCAACGTCGTCGCTCCTCCTTTATGCTTCCGCTCCTCCGTGAGAGATGCGAGACCGGTGTGCGTCACATGTGTTGCTCATTAGCAATCGCACCACCGGCCTCGCGCCGTTCTCTCACGTCCCTCGGCCGTCCTGTTCGCCACATACCCCCATCGCCCCTCACAGGCCGGGGGGTACCCACGAGGCTGTGCCTACTCCCCCCCCGGCGGCGGCGATCCCTGGGGAGTATGGACAGACAAACCGAGGGAAACGGAGACGGAAGCATGAGGAGCGACAGATCGAGAGAGGGGAGAGAGGAAAAAAAAAAATTGGTCCGGTTCCCACAACGCGCTGCCATCTGGTCCCCCACCAGCTGGCGATCTCCTCCGCGGTGCCTGGCGGTGACGCTGGGTAGCCCTCAGTGGACGGCTCGACGCTCCTCCGCCGCCCGGTGGACGGCGACGGCTCCTCGGGTGCCTTGGGCAGACGGTAGGAGTCCCCCGCTCCCTGCTCCTCCCCTTCACTGGTGGACGGCAGCAGGCTCCGGCCCACGGCGAGCGGCGGCGACTCCTCCTCTCCCTCCCGGATGGCAGCCGCCCCTCCAATACCCAGGCGGCCGGCAGCGAGCTCGACCGTCCCACCGGCAACTCACTCCAGCGCACCGCCTCGAGCGTCCGTGGCCGCGAGTCCCCCGCTCCCTGCTCCTCCCCTCGCTCGGCGGATGGCAGCAGGCTCCGGCCCACGGCGAGCGGCGGCGACTCGCGCATCATGCTCGATGGCACCGCGGATTCCCCACACCGGCGAGGACTCTCTGACAGCGCGTTCCTCCCTCTTCCCGGGTTTCGGCACCAGTGTAGCAATGTTCAGGGAAGAAGGAGGCGGGAACCGGCGAACCATCAAAATATAATTTATTTAAATAAAACAAACAAACGAAAATACCGCCAGCAGCCCCTCGCGGACGACTGCTGGCTACCGAAAATAAATATAACTAAAGTAAAATACAAAAACAAAACACAACTAAAACACAGGCCTGTTCCTCTCTCGATCATCAACGTCGTCGCTCCTCCTTTATGCTTCCGCTCCTCCGTGAGAGATGCGAGACCGGTGTGCGTCACATGTGTTGCTCATTAGCAATCGCACCACCGGCCTCGCGCCGTTCTCTCACGTCCCTCGGCCGTCCTGTTCGCCACAATGTCCATACCGAGAAAAGAGATCCTCTGCACGGGGGCAAAGTTTGCTCTTCTCCCAGTTGACCCGAAGGCCCAGACGGGCTAAGTGCCGGAGCACAAGGTCCCTGTCTTCGCAAACCTGGTCTCGAGAGTGAGCTAGGATTAGCCAGTCGTCGAGATAGTTCAGGATGCGAACCCCGTGAACCCGAAGGGGAACAAGGGCTGCCTCGACGACCTTCATGAAGACGCAAGGAGACAGGGCTAGCCCGAAAGGGAGGACCGCGTACTGGTATGCCTGCCCCTCGAAAGCAAACTGGAGGAACGGTCTGTGTCGAGGAGGAATGGAGACATGAAGTAGGCGTCCTTCAGGTTGATCGCTGCAAACCAATCCTAGGGCCGAACACATTCGAAAATGCGTTTGGCGGTGAGCATCTTGAACGGCATCCTGTGAAGGGAGCGGTTCAGCACGCGCAGGTCCAGGATCGGTCATAACCCACTGGTTTTCTTGGCGACAATGAAGTAAGGGCTGTAGAAGCTGGACCTCATCTCGGCTGGAGGGACAGTCTCGATTGCACCCTTCGCCAGCAGGGTGGCAATCTCTGCTCTCATGATGGGGGCATTGCCACCGACCAATGTGGAGCGGACTCCCCTGTAGCGGGGAGGAGACCGTGCGAGCTGAATCGCATAGCCGAGCCTGATGGTTCGGGCGACCCAGCGGGACAGACGGGGAAGCTCTAGCCAGGCTCCCAGGAACTGAACCAGCGGGGTCATGCGAACCACAGGCGTCCCCCCGGAGGGGCTGCGAAGCGGAGTAACTGGCCCAGACGTGGACGGCATAGCGGCCCGGTGTGGGGGCACAGTTAACACCCGTGCCCTGACAGAGGAGGCCAGGAAAGGACCAGCGTTCCGCGGGGGCCTGCTCTGCCAGGGGTCTGGCGACAGAGTGGGACAGGGACGAAACGGTCCGTGGACGGCACGCCGTGTCAACCGACTCTGGGACAGAGGGGGACGAGGAGAGCACGGCTTGTGGGCGGCGCTCTGTGTCGTCCGAGAACTCTGTGTGCTCAGAGACGAGAGAGTCAGTTCTTTCTGAATAGGGATTCTTCCCCAGCCCTCCACCGGGGAAAGGAGTGGCCCTGCTACCAACTCCTGGAAAGAACTGAGTCCCATCTCTGAGCAGCCCATCTCAAAAGCGCCGATTAACCCGGCGTTTAGCGGGGGGCGGGGCTGGAGAGGGCTGAAGCATCCCCCCACGGTCTTCGAAAGCCAGCCCGGGTGAACGGGCGGGGTTGGAACCGTGGGAGGGCGCCTTCGGCGGTTTGCAGACTGAGGGACCTGAGCGGACGGCGGGGCCGTCGGCAGAATAACCTCAATCTGCTCCCGGGCGGTTGAGAACTGTTGGGCAGAAGTACTCAACCGCACCGCTGAAGAGGCCGACCTGGGATGTGGGGGTGTCGAGCAGACGAGTCCGCCGACATCCTGCACATCAGACCGGTCAGCCCCAGAGTGGTAAACATCACCTGACTCGGAGAGCGCACGGCCACCTTCGTCGCTCGGAGAGCAAGGTCAGTGGCGGCGCGCTTTTTGGTAGCTCATTAAAGAGCCTCGAGTCAGTCCTGCCCTCATGCACAACCATGAGCATCTGGGCCAGGTAGACCACAGAACGGTCATGGGATGCAGTGAGGCGGCTGCCTGTCCTGTGGCACTATAGGATTTCGCCACAGATTAGTGTCGACGAAAAGAACTACAGGCTTCGGACGGGTGCTTAGGATTGCGCCGGGAAGCACTCTGAGGACGCAGTAGCATTGCAACAGAGCGTTCAACCGGGGGGACCCCAGTGTACCCATGGGCAGCGGCCCCGTTGAGGGGGGAAAGGCGGATGAGACCAACGAGCGGTCCTGAGAAGACACGGGGGTCTTTCAGGACATCGAGATCTCATCATGCACGTCCGGGAAGAAAGATATTGGGGTTTGCCGTGGACGCGGGTCGGCGGCCTTACCCAAAAACCAATCGTCCCAGGAAAGCATGGCCGTCATCTCCGGATCAGACTCAGGCACAGCATAGCACACCAGAAGGTGGCAGCTGTGACGAGTCGTCACTTCCAAAAGAATAAAGCCCACCAAGTGATGCTGCTACAGACATAGCACCATCCTCTGTAGCTTTCAAATGAAAACACACGGGCCACCCGAAGATAGACTCGTGGAATCACCTGATCGCTAACGGGCACCGTCATTGAAGAGGGGGGCTGGGGTCACGGACACAGAGTCGGCGCCTTGTTCCAGACCAACACCCTCAGGTCACCCTGGCCACCAGCCGAAAATCGGGGTGTGGATGAGGGGACTCTCAGTCTTGCGAGTTCACCGAGTCTCAACCTAAATGACGCGATGATCATGTTCCCACAGAGAAAACATGAATCACCCACGAGCGCTGTACAAACATGATTAAAGCCCAAACACACTAGACAGCGCTCGTGCCCATTGGAGTCTGATACCAATCTGCCGCAACCACTTTTTTTTTTTTTTAAATGCACGGGCGAGCCGTCTTTAAAAAGACGTGCCGCGTGCAAGCTCTTTTGTGAGAGGAGAAAAAAAACTCCGCGATGTTGAAGCGAGCGGGGAGAACACACTCACTGGCAGATCACTGCACAGATCAGCAGGCAATGTGAACTCGCTGCAGATCGCCGTCACACCAACACCGGAGAGAATGGCTCGTCTCGAAGAGCGAAGTCATAAATGGCTGTGGAGTGAAGAAATACTCTTGGCTCCGAAGCGAAAACATAACTGCATGTTGCCGGCGTCCTCCTTTTATACCCACGAGGTGGGGCGGAGTTACGTCATGCAAATTCCGCAGACCCATGGCATTTCTTTGCCATTGGCTTGTTTTTGTATACTAGAAGTCGATAGGTGTTCTAAGCGAAACCCCATTCGTCGTCATCCGACGTAACTCGGAGTGACAACGAAAGGGAACCAAAAATTCCTATCTCAAAAAATGAGCATATCATGAAAAGGTTCTCTAAACGAGCTATTAACCTAATCATCTGAATCAACTAACAAACTCTAAACACCTGCAAAAGATTCCTGAGGCTTTTAAAAACTCCCAGCCAGTTTCATTACTCAAAACCGCAATCATGGGTAAGACTGCCGACCTGACTGCTGTCCAGAAGGCCATCATTGACACCCTCAAGCAAGAGGGTAAGACACAGAAAGGTCTGAACAAATAGGCTGTTCCCAGAGTGCTGTATCAAGGCACCTCAGTGGGAAGTCTGTGGGAAGGAAAAAGTGTGGCAAAAAACGCAGCACAACGAGAAGAGGTGACCGGACCCTGAGGAAGATTGTGGAGAAGGACCGATTCCAGACCTTGGGGGACCTGCGGAAGCAGTGGACTGAGTCTGGAGTAGAAACATCCAGAGCCACCGTGCACAGGCGTGTGCAGGAAATGGGCTACAGGTGCCGCATTCCCCAGGTCAAGCCACTTTTGAACCAGAAACAGCGGCAGAAGCGCCTGACCTGGGCTACAGAGAAGCAGCACTGGACTGTTGCTCGGTGGTTGCATGTCATTCCGAAATCAAGGTGCCAGAGTCTGGAGGAAGACTGGGGAGAAGGAAATTCCAAAATGCCAGAAGTCCAGTGTCAAGTACCCACAGTCAGTGATGGTCTGGGGTGCCATGTCAGCTGCTGGTGTTGGTCCAGTGTGTTTTATCAAGGGCAGGGTCAATGCAGTTAGCTATCAGGAGATTTTGGAGCACTTCATGCTTCCACCTGCTGAAAAGCTTTATGGAGATGAAGATTTCATTTTTCAGCACGACCTGGCACCTGCTCACAGTGCCAAAACCACTGGTAAATGGTTTACTGACCATGGTATTACTGTGCTCAATTGGCCTGCCGACTCTCCTGACCTGAACCCCATAGAGAATCTGTGGGATATTGTGAAGAGAAAGTTGAGAGACGCAAGACCCAACACTCTGGATGAGCTTAAGGCCGCTATCGAAGCATCCTGGGCCTCCACAGCACCTCAGCAGTGCCACAGGCTGATTGCCTCCATGCCACGCCGCATTGAAGCAGTCATTTCTGCAAAAGGATTCCCGACCAAGTTTTGAGTACATAACTGAGCATAACTATTTGAAGGTTGACTTTTTTTGTATTAAAAACACTTATTTTATTGGTCGGATGAAATATGCTAATTTTTTGAGATAGGAATTTTGGGTTTTCATGAGCTGTATGCCAAAATCATCAGTATTAAAACAATAAAAGACCTGAAATATTTCAGTTGGTGTGCAATGAATCTAAAATATATGAAAGTTTAGTTTTTATCATTACATTATGGAAAATAATGAACTTTATCACAATATGCTAATTTTTTGAGAAGGACCTGTATTGTTCATGGAACATGTCTTTTTTTTAATTGTTTAGTTGGATGTTCATCTAACATTTTTTTTCACATGTTACTACTTGTTTGATCATTAAAGAGAATTGAGGAGAACATGAAGTCACAAGACATATTCATAAGAAACAAACAATGAATGCAAACTGTATATAAAATATACAGGCAAGCAGGAATAATACACTGACTTCATCCCAGCAAAAAATATGTTGTTAGAATGCTTTGCTAACATTCCCAATAAGTAATGAAAAAGTTATTTCTGAATGTTTATTAAACATTCAAAACGTCCAGTTTTTTCAAACTTCTTTGTTTATGTGAACGTTAAAGGAACATTCCATTCTATCATTTCATAAATGTTATGAAAATGTTTTAAAGTCCCCCTGTGGGTAAAATCAAGTTTTTAATGTTGTTTATGTCTATTATATGTGGTGTTTTTAATATGCTTTAAGACAAACCATGTGCAAATTCATAAGTCAGCACCATTGAAGAGTATTTTCTCCTTTAAACTGCAGTGAACCAAAGACAGTCTCAAAAAACACGGTTTAAAATCGCTGGCGTTTCTGACGTCACAAATTACCTTGTAACCAATCAGGGCGACGTGTGATCGTCAACGAGTGGATCTCTGAGCTGCTGTGAGTGAGTGGAGGCGGGGCTAATTTGCATATTCATAGAACTACGCATAATAAATGAGGCAAGGGTGTAGAGTTACATTCAAGCTATTTTAAAGCATGAAGAAATTTGTTTTCAAGGGAAACATTTAAATGTCATTTTGGTGATCAAAGATGAGTTTTAAGTGCAATTATTGACTAGGGGGACTTTAAGAACGTTTTTTCTTGATTTATGTAAACATTAGAGGAACATTACATTCTATCATTTTGAAAATTAATTTACAGTCCAAAAACAGACTTTCCAAACACCCACTATTGAGATCAGCAACCATGATATTCTTGAAGAAAATCAGTGAGTCACTGAGTGTTTATCTGAACTTATAAACACTGAAATTCCTCTCGTTATTGCCAAGCTAGAGCAATGTAAAAAAGAACAGAGCTTTGCAAACGAATGCGCCGTTTAATGCTCAAGCGCTTACAAATTCCCACCAGAGAAACCTGTTTTAAAGCAGATATTTTAGATAGTTGCAGAGAAAATGCAAATTTAAGAATTGATGAATGTCAACAGAGTTCATGTGCTTGGCTTTCCCCCATTCATCCAGCCTTCAGTGCTGAAAGCTTGCATTGCTACACCATTATATCAGCTTTTTTCACGAACCACAATTATTACTCTGGTTGCTAAAAGCACCACAATTGAGTTTGTGTGACTTCTGTGTAACTCGTGTCCATTCGCATGGTTTTGGCAATGCTCATTCCTGTGGATGACGATCGGGTCACCTGCATTCCCCTTCTGAAATTAGGGCAAGTCCAGACAAGCTTAAGCATACTCCATAACCTTGTGAACTTGGCTGCCCTCTCAGGGACCGCTATCCGCAGCACGCCACGTTCGCTGGAGAGTCATTAATATACCGTGAGAACCCTTGTTTTGCCGTGGGTTTCTCGTGCCTTCAGCTATTTTCCACAGAATGCAGGCGCTGTGGCAGGAAGGTTTGGGTGGTATTTATACCCTTTTGTTTTGCCATGTGAGCTGTTCTTGCCCAAGCCAGAAGGTAGCTGAATACGCCGAACCCAGCACTCCATCAGAATATGACAGACGGCCAAAACCAGGCAGTGTTGAGAGCAAAGCAGCCGAAACCATTGGCAGGCACTTTCCCCAGTGCTGAGCAGGCTCCGCGAACTTATTATTAGCTCTCCTGTAAGCGTGGTACTCTACACACAGGATGAGCAAGAGCACCAAGCCAGAATCCTTCTTATGTTTTGCAGACTGTGGAGTCACTGTGAGGAGGTTTTTTTTCAGGCTGCAGACTCCATGCGGCTATGTTAAAGTGTCTCAGGCTGACTGCTTTTTTTTTTTTTTTTTTTTGCATAAACTTCACAATATTTCAGCACTTAAGGAGAGGCAGGAAGTTCGATTTGAAATATTAGCATCACCACAGATACTCGCTCTGGGGAGTTTGAATCCCATGGAAATTTTCAATATCCTTTTAGCCTGTAAGATTACATATTCATAGCTTTTATGGCATGTTAATTTTTTTTCAATTAAGCATGAAGTTTATTTACTTAATAATTTTAAGGCAATGGGTTTCCTGCATCCATCCATCATAAAAGTGCTCCACACGGCTCTGGAGGGTTAATAAAGGCCTTCTGAAGCAAAACGATGAGTTTGTGTAAGAAAAATATTCATATTTAAAACTTTATAAAGTAAAATAACTAGCTTCAGGCTAAACAAACATACGGATTCGACTTAAGCCTATAAAGCGCAACTTATGCGAGTAATGGGATGTACTCCTGATATTTACGCTACGCCATGACGCACTACACTACTTCCGGCATCACAAGTTGCGTAAGTTGCGATTTAGACATAAGTAGACTGCGTATGTTCGTTTGGCCAGAAGCTAGAAATTTACATTGTAATGTGTTAAATATGAATATTTTTTCTTACACAAACTCATCGTTTTGCTTAAGAAGGCCTTTATTAACCCCTGGAGCCGTGTGGAGCACTTTAATGATGGATGGATGCACTTTTTTGAGCTTTAAACTAAAGTGAGGAGTTGACTTAACTTAAAAAGATTGAGGAATCTTATCTTTAGTTGCAATCCACTGCCATTATAAAGCTTGGAAGCGTCAGGGTATTCATTAATATAACTCTGATTATATTCGTCTGAAAGAAGAAAGTCATAAACACCTAGGATGGCTTGAGGGTGAGTAACTCATGAGTTAATTTTCATTTTAAAGTAAATTACTCCTTTAACAACAGAGAATCAGCACTCATTGCTCGTATTAATCTGTGATCAGTGTCATACGCACAGAATTAAAAAGCCGCCACGTTACAGACTGCAGAAATAAGACATGAAAGAGTGCAGTGTTGTCCTTTCCCTTCTCCGCCACATCCTGTGTGGTAAGTCATCCCAGAGCACACAAAGAGCCCCCGCCTCTTCCGTCTTTCTCCCTCCTCACTCTCTTTTATACACCATAACACAAGAGGTCTTGAGAAGGGCACTTAAGCTCTACTCTATGTCTGCTGGTCTTTGCATTTTATCTAACAAAGATTATTGTGTAACAACCTACACAGTAATGAATAAGTTGGCACACCCATTAACATTCTCATGCATAGGGCACACAAACTTGGCAGGAGCTTCAAAAGACATACAATGCTCCATTCTGACTGGCTGGTTTTTTGCAGGACTTACAGGTTTGTAATAGTCAGGGGGTTCAAATCAGATGTCGAAATCAAAGTGTCCATGCAGCTTCAATAAGGAACAACTAGCAGCTGGATTTGCCAAATTTTATGGAATTGATACTCAAAATAAATTCGCTTGGAGATTGGTCCCCTTACATGTCGGTCAGACGGCCACTTCCTGTCTAAGTGGGCTGTTCTTGGCCTACTAAAGTGCAAAGTGGACTAGATATTTTGTTGGTAATATAAAAAAATGTGGCTACCCGAAGTCAAGGGGGAATGTGGTTTTGACCAAACACTGATTTGAAAACATCACTTGCGAAATAAATGTGCCACAAATATTCAGTCTTAATGCATACATGTATATTCAGTTTCAGTTTATGAGTAGTTTCAGTAGTCGGTATACAAAGCATCAATGGTTTGCTGGACAGACTGGTGTCATGCCAGATAAATCCTCACACTATAGTCTAAGATAAGTCTAGGGATTATAATGTCTAATTGCTTTTAGTATCTCTAGGAACTGCTATGAAACTTGTGCCAGCCAGCATGCGCTGTAAACAGGTTTACCATTCTGGAGGGGTGAAATAGCCTTCTTATTTTGACATGCGATCTATTGTTATGGTTTGTAGAAGGCAGCTCATAAGAATACTTGGCATATATGGACTATATAACAAACCGCTGGAAGGAAATGTTTGAATGAAATTAAACTTGATCATATCAGATATCACATACTTGCCCTGTATCGAAATCTACTGAGCTGTTAACAGAGGCAGCATTTTAAGGCATCATATGATGTTAAAGCTCAAAGTAGGCTTTGAGCTTTAACCTTTGCCTTTGGCTTGCTCAGTTGGGGATATTCAAATTAATTAACCAAGCATTAATACCATTGATCAGCCCTACCAAACGTGGATGTTTTTTCCACTAAGAAACAAACATTGTTATGTTATTTAATTGATACCGTGAAGCTGCTTTGACGCAATTTATATTGTGAAAAGCGCTATATAAATACACTTGACTTGACTTGGCTTTCCCGTGTCAATGTTTCGCTACGGTTCGCAGACAGTCCATATGACATCATTTTCTGTCATCGGCACAGTCCACTGATGTTTGCGCACATGGCCAAATGATGCAGCTCATTTTATTTTGTCTACATAAACAGTGCATATGTGAGAGATTGAGCCACTAGAGGAAAAAAGAAAAGCCCACTAGATATTACTATAAACAATATTTTTGTATTGCACACAAATCTGTCACTTGTGAGGTTTCAAGAGGCAGCTCCCTATGTAGGCAGCAGAATAGGTTTTTAGAAAAGCGCTAATGTAAATTCAGGTGGTGCATGCTGTATCACCATGGGGTGATGATTTTAAGATGAACAGTGCGGAATAGGGCAGTGGTAGACCAGTACAGCTAAACCGTCAGTTAGAGGCTGCCCAGTCTCTTATTATCCCAAGATAAATTGCAACTGGCTCCTCAGTGAGTGCACAGCCGCATCCAAACTTCTCTCAAAACCGAAACATGCAGCATGTCACCAGTTTAGCACTGCCTCCCTGCCTTTTCCTGCACTCCCCACAAACAGCTTCCTGCTTGTTTTTCCGTTAGTTAAGGCCTAATTCAAGTAGCCACAGCGCTGCCCATTTAAGCCACTGACAGTTTTTCCCAGTCCTCGTCTCTAGAGCTTACCAGCTGGCAAAGAGTTCCTGCCCTACTGACCAAGGTATTACCACTGTAAAGATTTACAACTTACGGCTGCCACATAATGCATTATTGGTTATTTACTCAAATTTTTGGAGACATGATTCATACACGGTGGTTAAGAACGAATCCCCATTTATTTGAAATTCCCCCCAATCTAATCCGTACTATTACCATGTCAATATGGAGGTACTTGCCCTTTGGTATTACGACTGGGATAACTACAGGAAAGTTGATGTCATGATAGATTACTGTTTTTCATATTATGATATGTATGAGTCAGGAATGACTTCGTCAGGAGACAGGAAGCATCAATATCAAAGGACTGAAATTATGATATGTCAGACTGATGTAAGTCCGGTGTCTACGAAAAGGTTTGCTTTCTCACCCACATGTGATTAATGTGTTTTCAGTCACTTGAATAAAAACATGTTCTGCCATGGGAAACACTGAGTCCTCTCCACAGCAGCAAGGGGTCACTTTCTCATGTAAAGCCCCAGTAAACACTGATATTTTGAAATGACTCAGCTGTTCCTTTAGTGAATGAGGGGTCTTGAAGACCTCTTGAAGCTGATGCTCTCCCAACGTGGGACGATTCCTTGGTAAACTGGCCAACATTGCTAGCTCAGGGCTGTGGGAGAGCCCTGTTCCACCCACCCGAGAGTTCTATTTCAGCCCACAAACACAACTAAAACCACTGCCATGTGCGTCGTCGTGTTGTCTGAGACGTCCTGGTTACGGCCACTTGATACTCCTTGCTGTGAGGTAAAACAATGGGCTGTGGTCACGAATGGAAATGAATTGCTAATAGATTCAGAGAGATTGGCACGGGGTGTTAGCTTGCAGCCGTCCTGCAGAGTTGCTGACTCCCGCCCGATCCTTTCATGAAAGGTGCTGGGTGACAACCATATTGGGATGGTCAAATGTCATCTGGTTCGTGTTCTGAAAGGCTGAAACAAATCGGGTGGTTGCTGGAATCTCTTCAAGACATTACTATCTATCTTTCCCACCAACCTTAACTAATATGAAAGACGCCACTGCACTGACTTGACCTTATTGACCGGAGATTTTTTTGTGGCAGCTATTGTATTTATGTCGAAATGAAATGTAATTTGCCATGATAAATAACTTTTATGACTGTTTATACCCTTTATGAATGGAGGAAATTAATCTGAAAGACTTTCTACACCCAGCTGTCATCAAAATTTCTGCGATAAATTACGGCAGCTTGACCGTTGCATTGGACTGTTTGCTAATTATTGCGTGTCAGCGCATAGCCAAATGTGATTTGTCAAAATCCACTAAGAAAGCATACATCTGGTGCAGCTAGTGATGCAAACTGAACACGTTCCAACTGTGTGTGGTTAAGCGAAGTTTTATTTTGAACAAAACATTCTTTAAGTCTTTTATCGGGGAGACAAAATAGAAAGCATTACGAATGAGGGAGATTATTTACCATACGTCATAAATGTTAGAGTCGCTTCTCCTCCACAAAGGATTCACCCAGCAACACAGCCATTGTGTTCTGGTTGGGAAGGAAGTTATATCATAGCCTGAATCATGGCAGACCCAAAGGGGGGATTCCAGTCCAAGACTAAGCCTCTGATGTCAGACCACACCAGTTGGGACGTGAGGCCAACCTAATAAAGTCAATGGGTCTCTGCTTGGGTTGGCTGAGCGCTGCTGAGAGCCACCTTGTGTAATGGTGCGAGGGCTGGGTGTGGATGACAGCACCGAGGCCTTTCATCAGTATTTTAATAGGCGATTCATTGAATCTGCCTATTGTAAGACTTGCTGCCATTTTGCATTCTTTTGCCAGCATGTCATTGCAAAGCCTGAAATTATTGTGAACCTCATCTCTGTCTAACAAACACCAAATCTGTTGTTTCAGCTCGGGAGGTTGGCAAACTTTTCCAGCTTTAGTTACAGTAAGGAGTGGCGGTACTGGGTGAAAAACAATACTTGACAGCTTTTTCTTACAGGAATATTATCTAATTTCTTTGTTATTCCTCTGTAGGTCAGCTCATAAATGTTAGAAAAGTGTTTTTCTGAGTTTTTCCAGATCTTTTCTTCTCACCCTCAATAACCATAAGAATTAAATGATTTATTTTTTTTTTTTTTGCTGCTACTATGCAAACGTTATATTTCAGTCTTCACATGCGGATTGGAATACAACTCACTTGCAATCTGTGCAAGCTTAATGCTAGGTCTTAGAAATATTAACATTTATCCTACTGTTAGAATACTAGCTTGATGTATTATATCGCTGTGACAGAATGAGCAGTTCCTGAACACCGAAAATATGTCATTAAGTGTTTAAATGCACTTTAAAAGTTCAATTTCAGTCAGACTAAAATGCTTATGTCAGACAGAAATTGTCCCAACAAAATGACTAACATAAGGCAATTGTACGGTGGCCAAGAGAGCTCAACGTGCTGCAAAAACACAAGCAAATAGAAAAAAACACCGAAAATTAAGAAAACATCTTCCTCAGTTTGACAACACATTCTGCAAATATTCACAATGCAACCAAAAACAGAAACGCACTGCAAATACTCACAACGCAACCAAATACAGAAACTCACTAGAAATACTTAAAACGCAACCAAAAACAAAAACGCGCTGCAAATAATCACAATGCAACCAAATACAGAAACACGCTGCAAATACTGACAAACACAACCAAACACATAAACGTGCTGCAAATAGCACAAAAATGTTTTAAGGGGACCCAACAAATCTGTCTGGGACTGCGTATTGTTCAATGTCTACTTGTTAGTGTTGTTTATGATCTAAAAGGTGAGTTTTTTAACATCCTGATCGATCGTATATACGTTGTGAGTATTTGCAGGGTGTTTGTGTATTGGTTTGTGTTGTGAGTATTTGCAGCGCATTTCTGTATTTGGTTGAGTTGTGAGTATTTGCAGTGTTTCTGTATTTGGTTTTGTTGTGAGTATTTGCAGTGTTTCTATATTTGGTTGAGTTGTGAGTATTTACAGTGCTTCTGTATTTGGTTGTGTTGTGAGTATTTGCAGTGTTTCTGTATTTGGTTGAGTTGTGAGTATTTGCAGTGCTTCTGTATTTGGTTGTGTTGTGAGTATTTGCAGTGTTTCTGTATTTGGTTGTGTTGTGAGTATTTGCAGTGTTTCTGTATTTGGTTGAGTTGTGAGTATTTGCAGTGTTTCTGTATTTGGTTGTGTTGTGAGTATTTGCAGTGTTTCTGTATTTGGTTGAGTTGTGAGTATTTGCAGTGTTTCTGTATTTGGTTGTGTTGTGAGTATTTGCAGTGTTTCTGTATTTGGTTGTGTTGTGAGTATTTGCAGTGCTTCTGTATTTGGTTGAGTTGTAAGTATTTGCAGTGTTTCTGTATTTGGTTGAGTTGTGAGTATTTGGAGTGTTTCTGTATTTGGTTGAGTTGTGAGTATTTGCAGTGTTTCTGTATTTGGTTGCGTTGTGAGTATTTGCAGCATGTGATGTCAAATTGATGAAACTGTTCTATTTCCATGCATTTTCTTTAGTTGCAGCGCGTTGAGCTCTCTCGGCCACCGTACAATTGTAGCTCAGCTTCATCCAGAAAGTACGCATGTTAATTGCATTACAATTAAACATTGTCTTTAATACTTGGACAGACTAGCTTGACTACGTAATACTCCACTGTAGCTCGATAACTGCACAGGCAAACATGTTTATTGTGATGTTAGGGGCCATTCACACAGAATGCGTTTTTGCATTCCATTGTGCAGCCTTTCCATTGTCCTTCTATGTAAACATGCACTGGACAGACACGGTTGTTTGTTTCGCTCACATCGTCTTGCATTCTAAAATTTGGACGCTCAAGTTAAAAGACTGCCCTGCATATCACATTTTTAAATGTGACTGGCATCTGAAGCCCAAATAGTTCTTTGCACAACATCATAAGCACACTCCAGTAATGTCTGTGATAATCATGATAATCAAGAAAAATGCGATTCCTCCTTACATAAGCCCTTTCATGTGAATAAGTAAATAAGCACACATCACAATTCAAATGAAAAAGCTTTATTACCCACAGCTTTTTACAGTGTACAGGTGTAGTGCATTAAGCTTGAATCATGTGTAAACTACTCAGCAACTTCACTGGGGGGACAAGTAGTGTATTCACCAATGCAACTCATACTTATAAATTATTAAATATCTTATTTGGCAAGATTATACAAATGGGCAGGAAAAACATAGAGAAGTCACTGTGTATCATTTGCCCACTATACTATGAGATAGAATGGAGAAACACTGCACAAGTAACAAAATATTCATCTGTTTAGTATGGAGTGTACTTTGCATTATACATGTAGCCTTACTTAACAAAATAGCTATAGATCATTTGTGAACAATAGGAATGTACACAAAAATAAGGTGAATAAGAACACAAGGGCAGAACATCTACAGCACTAATGTTTACAACTACTGCAAGAACACAGATGCATGTACAATCCCACTAATAATGAGGCAGCGCTGATGGTCATGGCAACTTTTTTTTTTTTCAACTTTTTTTTTTATTGAAATCTACTCAAGCTTCAATGTTCGTATACAGTATTAAACTTCTTTTGCCTCTCCCAAGTGATACTGCTATCATATGAAAATGTCCAACTCAACAGTGTATGGCAGGTTTTTTTTAAACATTTTGTGAACAAATACTGTGTAAGTGCAGAACAAAATATATTTGGCAGCGCTGAAGTTATAACAGCTTGAATACAGAAATGCTTTTTTTTTCATTGTAGTAGGTAGTGTGAGCATATATGGTGTCAGCCAGATTGAAACCATGCACAAGATAATGAGTCAGCATCATGCACATGTAAAGAGAAGTACATGAAGCATGGACTGAAAGCGCATCATGCATGTTACAGGGCAAAGACATGAAAGAAACCACAAGATACAACGATCTTTACAACTCTGATTGCCTTAATATTGTTTCTCTTTTCATCAAATCACACTGTAACAGTATCTGAGCAAGACATGCAGGATCATGTCAATAAAACTAAAAGGAACAGGTCAACCAAACTTCTGTCATTATTTACTCGCACACATTGTTGTTCCAAACTACAGAGCCCCGGACATGACATCCGGACAAAAAAAAAAAAAAAAAAATATATATATATATATATATATATCGTGCTCACGAATTAAGAATTAGTTTCTTGTTTTAGTTAAACCATTGTCATGAATAAATAACTCATTCCCACGATTTATTACGATAATTAGTTCCCTCGTTTTAGTAAACCACGGCCACATTGAAGTGATTTTTCCTTCGTTTGGAGTCAACTAAAACAAGGGAACAAATTCATGGCCACAATTTAGTAAATCGAAGGAACAAATTATTATATTGTGCGCGCGATTTACTAAAAGATGAGGGAACGAATTAATAAAACGTGCTGACGTATTAGTAAATCATTGGGAACGAATTGTTAATTGTCATGTGCGGGTCTCCGTTACAAATCCATATGCTTTTATTTTTCAGTGGAACGCAAAAGCAGAATTTTTGAAAAATCTAAATGCATATCTCCACTATACAACATTATTTCATATTGACAAAAAAAAACCCCAAACAAACAAAAGAAACGTGTGCGCAATATTCTACGATTTCTGAAGCCATACAATATCTCTATTTTTCTTTACCATTGAGTCACATGTATCATCCATTTTTTCAAAGCTCATCTATATTTCATACATTCAAAAATGATCTTGTGATTGTTTAATAACCGAACAAAATACATATTTATTTCAATCTTGGACGCAAATGTGGGCTAGATCATTTGAAATTCAATAAAGAAAACTATCGTACGAATACTTTAATTAGTAGTTTTCCTTTAAGCATAAAACTGCAGAGTGAAAATACTTTTCATACAGGTCCCTTGAGTCCCTTAAGTTACACTTGACAAACACCTACTAGCTGTTGGCGATCTATCGCTTATGCATTGCAATAATAAAGATTGTTTTTTGAGGTCTAAACAAAGATATAGGGAAAGGCCTTTCTGACCATTCCTCAGTAAAGTGCAATATTCAGTGTAGTGCACACTAAAGGGAAGGCAGTGAGTAAAGAAGGTAGAGGAGACTGTAGAGGTGGTGACTACTTCAGATATACTCACTGCAGAGGCGTCCTCATTTAGCAATGCACTAGCAGTGCGTCACAGTAACCTTCAACGAGTGTACAACGCCAGGAGGAAATTAGTCCCCTGTAGGGAACGTTCAATAGTTTTAAAAGAAGCTTACTGCGAGTTTCCTCTTATGGCAAAAGCGTTTTAAAGTAGGCTTAAAAGTATATTTGTGTTTTTCTGTAAGTTGGCAACACAAACGCCTCCACTCTTTAGTGATCTTTATGATCATGTGGAGTCTAATTGCAGCCTCTGGTGTAAACAATTCATTTCAATTTTAACTTAAAGAAAAGCATATTTACAGGTATACCGATTCATTTTGAACTATTATTAATGTACATAGCTAAAGGACTTTTATCATTCAGAAATAATGACTGAGAAATTGTCTGAGTCACAACAGGGGAATGTAAAATTGACGGATTCATTCAACAGCGACTATCTAGTGTCTAATTGCTAACGGAACGATATTTTTAAACTGTTATTGACTGGTAAGTATTGTTGCCAAAAATGTGCTAAACAGGGTAAATGTAATTTTAGGTAATTATTATAATTACCTCTGACTGAGTTATGTCTCATGGAATTCCTTCCGGTGACCCGGAGCGCTTCTGGATCGCATGGCTGATCCCTTCGACAAGTGCAAACATCACCGTAAAGGAGTGGTATGGAGATGACATAAGCTTTCCTGCAGCCATGGGGATTCCCTTACAACAAACCAACTCATAAAACACATCAGTCTTTTGTGTTGTGGCAAGGTGTGAAAGCAAAACTCACTGACGGCGCACCGAACGTGTGATATGCAGTCTAATCTTAAAGAAAACAATGTGACAATAAAAAGTGAGGTGAAAGCAAGCAAAAGGGACTCTCAGTGACGGCATGCAAAACACACACTTGAACGAATGGCTCTTAGATTATTTCAGTTATTTGTATACTTCAGTATGGCGCCCCCTGGGTGGCCACTGGTGCACAAGCAATACACAACACAAACACATTCCACTGGCTATGCCTCTAAGCTTGACAGATAAATTGCAGGATACTGTAAAGTGACAGGAAACTTCATCTTTAATAGCTGACGGGTGTCAGTGTGTGATGGTGTTTTACGCTTGTTCTAGGAGCCACTGGAAGAGGCTCTTGTGGCCCCGCCTTGTGTCTCCAGCCTCGGGCTCTTCCTCGGTGCAACACTCTTCAAAGTATCTCAGCAGAGCCTGCAGGAGGTCGGCGACCCTGAACTCTCTCTCCTTCAGCCTCTGGGCCACGGCCGGCAGCTAGAGCCAGAAAACACACATGAAATGAAGCCAAACTTTTGGATCCGAAACATCCTGATAGATACTGATGGAGTTGGTTGATAGAGCTGTAATGTAATGTAATAAGATACTATGGATATTTATGCATTTACATTCAAACTGTTTGAATTTTTAACTGTTAATTACTTGTATTAATACAATTAATACTTGTATTCAAACACACATTCAATTGATCTATAATGCTACAAAAGATTTCCATTTCCAATAAATGCTGTTCTTTTCAACATTCGATTTATCAAACAATCTGGAAAGAAATTATCAGTTTCCACAAAAATGTTTTCAACATTGATAATATAAGAAATTCTGATTTGGTGCTCAGTAGAATGATTTCTGAAGGATCATGTGACACTGAAGACTGCAAAACTGTATTTTCAGCATTAATACTCCAATCACAGGAATATATATACATTTTTTTTTCAAATAGTGAGTATTAAATATGTCTCCAAGGCCTCAGTAAAATTAAAGAAACCAAAGGAAACCTTATGGAATTGGCCTAAACAGTCAACAATTAATTGATAACTTGCAATATACTGCACATAAGTTTACAACTATAGTAATGCTTAGGCTACATTCAGAATGCAGGTAAATGTGGCCCAAATCCAATTTTATTTACTCATATGCGAAAACTGTTTTTTGAATAACAGTGTGAACAGCACAAACCACAAGGAATCTGATATTTTCAATTCTAATTGGGTCCATATGTGGTCCTAAATCAGATACAGGTCAGATGTTTTGCAATGCGACCTCAGTCTGAACAGTCATACTGGAATTCACTCCAGATCATTATTCGTCACAATTCTGCGCTGATGGGAGTCACTCCAAAGAATTTACATGCCGGTAGTTCTTTGGTCACTAAGTGAAGTTAGTCAGTGGAGGGTCGGTAAGCTGTTATACTCTTCCTGTAAGTATTAGGGTGACAGCTCTATACAAGCAAAGCTTAAGGAAAAACTGTACAAGAAACACTGCTCTCTTTCACATGATCCTCTATATCGCCTGCCCTGCACACAAATTCACTGGCTTCAACAGCTTATCGCCTTATAAATGACTTCAGTAACATCTGTGTTTACTTCCGTATGACAGCGTGCAGTACGTGTCTTTGTTATAGTTCTTTTGCACATACAAGGGCAGTTCAGGATCGTGACCTGTTCAAACTCAAATCCAATATTTACCACATTTAAAAAAAAGTCTAAAACCTCATTCCGACTGTCAGTCCAAATCCGATTTTGTGCATATCTGATTGGAGTCCTATCAAAATGTAACAAATGTGAATGGCAACAAAAATTTGTATTGAGCTACATTAATGTCTACATATGTGGTTTGAAATTCTATACAAATTCAGTTTAACCGCTATAATCAGTCCCTCCAGAAAAAAGCAATTATGCGATCGCATGATTTAATGCATAATCAGCCAAAGTCTGCATATTTATGCGGGGGCCATATTTTTTTCAAATACGCCGCACTTTCGCCACATAAATTGCAGATTTCCGCGCAAAATGGGAACGTTATGAAGTGACGAAAAGCTGTAAAACAGGAAGCACACATTTTATTTTATTTATACTTTATTTATTATTTTTTACAGAAGTTGTAGCATTTTCCTTTTGTAAAGCTACAGAACCTGTTTGATTCATCAATACTTTGTAAGTTTGAGGCATGTGTTTATTAAGGTCTGAAATAAAACAAGATGAGAACTTAAATATTCCCAGCACTTTCTGTGATGTAGTATGCTTGCTCATCATAGGAAATAATAAGAAATGACTCTTTACATTAATGTAGTAGCCTAGTGAGCACAGGGTGTTGGGGGAATCACTATTTTTTTCTCTTTTTCATCAAACCGCAGTTTTTGCAAGTTCTCGCAATTTTTGCAAGTTCCCGCAATTTCATTGCATAAAATTGCATAAATATCCTGCATATTCCATCGCATCTTTTAAGAAAATGTGCCGCATAATCAAGGATTTTTGCCCGCAACAATCACAAAAAAACTGCGTTTTTCTGGAAGGACTGTATAATTGGATTTTGCGTGGTTTATGTCACTTTCTCATGCCACGGCGGAGACGAATATGCATTGCAATAAGACAGAATAAAGCTGCGCACACCGGCATCCTATCATGTTGTATGTTGTCATGTTGTAAATAAGACTACATCTTTATTAAAAACCCATCCACATTGTTGTTGTTGTTTTAGCCGTATGCCTACCAAAGCAAAGTCATTGCCACAGAAACCAATGCAGATTTTCATGAAAAGAAAAGAGCACCACGGTTCAATAATTTAGATTGGATAAACAAATAATCGGATTTGACCTGACATAGCCGAAGTGTTCCCACCTGGAGGAGCTCCTGGCCTGAGAAATGGCTGAGCTGCATTAAAGACAGATCAGCAATAGAGGCGGAGATCCACTGGAGCACAGCCGTCAGCTGGGGGTCCACAGTCCCCCCCTGGACATCGGTAATGACCACCAGTAGAGCTCTTTCTGCCTGCCCATGATCCCGCTCCGCTTGCACCGCTCCTGCACATACAAACCACACACATTCAGCTCGTACATACACAAAAACCATCACAGCAATTAGTCTATTTCAGCAAACCAGTTTCCCACGCTCTCTCTGCTAACTAGGCCAGACACAGAACTCTGCTTGAGCTCATCTGTTGACCCACATGGAGCCGGTCTGACAGTTAGACAACTAGGAACGAGGATAAATAGTCTTGTGGCTTTGACAGGGGCAGGCCGAAGGTGCTCGGCCAAGTAATACCACTTTAAATCAGTGGCAGCGAAATAAGGGCTGAAATTACTTTAACAGTTGAGGTTTAACATCAGGCCACGGAACAAACACTGGCATTGGAGAAAAATACAAAGAGATATAGTTTTTATTTACCGCCTGAATCCTCTTTGGCCTCAGCTTCCTTCTCTTCAGCGCAGTCACTGTAAGTTGAAAAATATTACAGGTGTAAGAGAGTTTTACTGACAGACTAAAGGGAACGACACCACAAATCACATGCAAGAGAGAGTGACAGAGGCTCCCAGCATTCCCATTTCTCATAAACCAGCTCCACTACAGTTTCAGATAGAATTCATGGCATATTTATGACTTGACCATGGTAAGCAATATTGACGCAATAGTATTTTAAAGATGTTTTTCTTGATGCCTTTGACTGAAAAACTGATTTGGGGTGGGGTATTATAGAAAATATTTTAGAAAATATATAAAAAATTCTCAATATTTTTCAGGCTTGCATATACAAGTATATATGATACAATGCCTCATTCGTTCATAAATATTTGTTGTCCAGCTCTGATTTGGGTGAACATTTTCTAGCACAAGTTTAAATGAAATGAGCAAGAATAAATATTACAATGGCTTATGAAGGTATGTATCACAGTTTCCACAAAAATATTTATCAGCACATCTGTTTTCAACATTGATAATAAATCAGAAATGTTATTTGAGCAGCAAATCATCATATTAGAATGATTTCTGAAGGATCATGTGACACTGAAGACTGGAGTAATGATGCTGAAAATTCAGCTTTGAACACAGGAATAAATTACATTTTAAAATATATTAAAGTAGAAAATACTTATTTTAAATTGTAATAATCTTTCAGATTATTACTGTTTTTACTGTATTTTAATCACATAAAAATGCAGCCCTGGAGAGCATAAGAGACTTCTTTCAAAAACATTTAAACATCTTACAGACACAAAACTTTAACTGTACTCTATAATGTTATATTATTAAATGAGAGATGGCCTTAAAATTCTTTTAAATCTGTTTCAATCTACTCATACTCACAGATCTTTAGAGAATTGCACTGCACTGCAAACATCTAGCGAATATTAAATGTCTCCAAGGCCTGAATAAAAATGAAAAAACCTAAGGAAGCCTTATAAAATATAAACTTTTACAAATGATACCTTGCAATCTTGTCAGATAAATCAGCAGTATATTATAATTTGGGTGAGCATTTTTTAGTATAAGTTTAAATCGCTCTTTTTTCTTTTTTAAACAAGAAGTAAACAATCATGACACAATATCCATTTCTGGTTGTAAATGCAAGGGATTTTTTTTCTTTTTCAGATATATTTGTCATATATTTTTCCCATGTATGATGTAATGAATTATAAAGTGATCTCTGTTGCTTTTGTATGGAGTGTGGAGTCACTTTGTACTCAAATGCACATGATTCATGTTGTGGACCTGAACTCTAATGAGAATTGGGGACTGGGACATCCATTTTTCACTCAAACAGGAAGCATGCAGTAAGAACAGATAGATCATTCTTTGATCCAAGTCAATGACCCAACCCAAACACTTCCTACACCCACAATTCTACCAACACAACACTGATTCAATTGAATAATTCCAAACACAGGATGGAGAACAACAAAGGGAAGTTTTGTTTCTAATAGGTAATTGTGGCGAGGGGGGCGTGGTTTTGCGAAGTCTGTAGCGAGAGATGAGTCAGCGAGCTGTGCGGTGAGTAAGTGGGTCAAGTGCAGATGATGAACACCTGTGTCTGATTGCAGTAATTGGCGTGGAGACCGCATTTAAAGCTGCCGGGAATATGAGAGAGGAGAGAGACCTGGGACTCGCACGGGACCGCGACATACACGCCGGCAACGGAATGAGCTATTTTTAGAACAGTGTTTACTTTGTGCTGTGGAGCGTACCCAGCGAAGGCGCACGAGCGCACCTTTTTGTTTTCTTTGTTTTTTTTTAATAAAAGTGCGAGTCCCAATTCCGCCGACCCTGTCTTCTTCTTCCTACACCCACACTGACCTTCACTACACTGGTGCCGAAATCCGGGAAGAAGAAGACTGCCGCCGCCATGCAGACCCCGCCAGGAACGGCATTTGCGGACCTCATCCAAACGCTCGCGGATCTCCATAAGGAACAAAACCACGCCCTGCTGGCCGTAAAGGAGGAGCAGGACCAGCGTTTCCAGATGCTTCTCCAAGGCAAGCAAGAAGACCGCAAGCTGTTCCGGAGCTGGCTCGACCGGGAGATTTGGGCCGTCCCAGCTCCAGCTACAGTCTCGGCCCCGCCCCTGCCTCTCAACAAGATGGGTCCCCAGGATGATCCGGAGGCATTCCTGGACCTATTTGAGAGGTCCGCCGAGGCCCGGGGATGGCCCCGAGCGGACTGGCCCATGCGGCTCATCCCACTGCTATCGGGAGAGTCGCAGATAGCCGCCCACCAACTGCCAGTCCAGAATCTCCTGGTCTATGAAGACCTGCGGCGCGCCATTCTACAGCGGTTCAGATCCCTGAGCCTGGAAGAGTCCGGCCGACCCTTCGTCATGGCGCAACAGTTCCGGGACTCCTGCCGCAGATGGCTGATGGCTGACGGAGGCGACGTCGAGGACATCATCAACAAGGTGGTACTGGAGCAGTTCGTCTCTAAACTGCCCAAGAAGACCGCCCAGTGGGTCCAGTGCCACCGCCCGACTTCGCTGGACCAGGCCATTCGCCTGGCGGAAGATCACATGGTGGCGTGCCCAGGGGTCGGCGAGCCCCCTCTCTCCGCCTCTCTCTCTCTCCCTCTCTTTCTCTCTCGTCCCCTTCTCTCCCCAAACCTGTTCCCCTTCCCAGCTCTCGCGGGGGGCTGGTGCCCTGGCCGGCGCCAAGGTGGAAGTCGGGGGCTCCGGCGCATTCCGGGCCCCACCCAGAGGGGCTGCAACCACCGACCACCCCGCCCCGAGTCCGGCAGCCCTGCGCTCTCCACGCCAATCCCTTGACCCACTTCCCGCCACTGGGGCGGCGGGGAGGTCTGGGCCGGCCTGTTGGCGCTGCGGGGACCCGGGACATTTTATCGACCGGTGTCCGGTGATGGAAGTAGGGACACTGATCCGGGTTCCCGACGCGCCACCGGCTGCCCCCGATCAAACTGGCCTGTACCAGATACCAGTGAGTATCAAGGGGGGTACTTATCGGGCTTTGGTGGATTCAGGCTGCAACCAAACCTCCATTCATCAAAGCCTGATGCAACCTGGGGCGTTGGATAACAGCCGCATGGTTAAGGTGCGGTGTGTGCACGGGGTGGTGATAAGTTATCCTATAGTGCCTGTGGTAATTCAATTTAGGAGACAAAAGCATAGCATAGAGGTAGCAGTTAGCACCTCCGGCATCCGCTTATTCTGGGAACGAATTGGCCTGCTTTTAGTGAATTATTGGGGTCTTTATGTGCGGATGCCTCTTGGGGAAAGAAAAGCAAGGGAAAGACGGCGGTTGTTCAGGTGGGAGATGCTGAGCCGGGACCTCTGGCGTCTGCTGCAGGGGAACGGAGTACTCTGGAGAGAACTATCCTCACAGAGCGCGATGATTTTCCCCTGGAGCAGACCCAGGACGAGACTCTCAAACATGCGTTTAATCAGGTCCGTTCTATCGACGGCCAGGTACTCCACCCAGGCCAACCGCTCTCTTATCCCTATTTTGCTATTTTAAAAGATAAGTTGTATCGGGTGACCCAAGACACCCAGACAAAAGAGGATACAACGCAGTTGTTGGTTCCTAAAAGCCGCCGGAAAATGCTTTTTCAGGCGGCTCACTGTAACCCAATGGCCGGGCATTTAGGTCAAACGGCGACACTAAACCGTCTCATGGCCCGGTTCTTCTGGCCGGGCATTAACGAGAATGTGCGCAAGTGGTGCGCGTCTTGTCGTGAATGTCAGTTGGTGAATCCACCGGCCAATCCAAAAGCACCATTGTGCCCCCTTCCGCTAATGCAGGTCCCCTTCGAACGAATTGGTATGGACCTCATCGGGCCATTGGAACGGTCAGCACGGGGGCACCGCTTTGCGTTAGTCCTGGTGGATTACGCAACGCGGTATCCTGAAGCAGTCCCGCTCCGTAGCATTTCTGCCAAAAGTGTTGCGAGCGCGCTCTTTTCATTAATCCCCACGGGTGGGAATCCCCAAGGAGATTCTCACCGATCAGGGCACGGCGTTTATGTCACGAACTATTCGCGAATTCTACGAATTATTGGGCATTAAATCGATTCGCACTAGCGTCTACCACCCACAGACAGACGGGTTAGTGGAACGGTTTAATCGCACTTTGAAGTCCATGACTCGAAAGTTCGTTCACGAAGACGCCAAAAATTGGGATAAGTGGCTAGAACCCCTCTTGTTCGCTGTGCGCAAGGTCCCCCAAGCCTCCACGGGGTTTTCCCCCTTCGAGCTTCTCTATGGGCGTCAGCCCTGCGGGGTGTTAGACGTTCTTAGAGAGACTTGGGAGGACGGACCGTCCGCTGGTAAGAACGAAATTCAGTATGTCTTGGACCTGAGAACAAAACTCCACACTTTGGGGCGGCTATCAATGGAGAATTTGTTACAGGCCCAGGACAGACAGAGTCAGCTGTACAACAGGGGGGCTAGACTTCGCCAATTTGCACCGGGAGATAAGGTGCTTGTATTACTCCCTACTTCTAGCTCTAAATTACTCGCAAAGTGGCAAGGACCCTTTGAGGTCACACGGCGAGTTAACGATCTCAACTATGAGGTAGCCCGAACAGATAGGGGCGGAGCACATCAAATTTATCACCTTAACCTCCTCAAAAAGTGGGTTGAGGCAGAGTCAGTGATGCTGGCGACGGTGGTGAGCGGAGAGGAGGATTTCGGGCCAGAAGCGAGCACAAAACCACAATCTCTCGCGCTGGCTCTTGGCGGAGATCACCTCTCACCCTCCCAGCTCACTGACATTAAGAATTTACAAGCTGAATTCGCGGATGTGTTCTCTCCCCTGCCTGGTCGGACGGACCTCATTCAGCACCACATTGAGACGGATCCGGGGGTGGTGGTGCGCTGCCGCCCGTATCGCTTACCTGAACACAAAAAAAAGGTAGTTCAGAATGAATTAGAGGCTATGCTGGATATGGGGGTAATAGAAGAGTCCAGCAGTGACTGGGCGAACCCGATAGTTTTAGTTCCTAAAACCGACGGCTCGATCCGCTTCTGTGTGGACTATAGAAAGGTGAACGCGGTGTCTAAGTTTGATGCTTATCCAATGCCGAGGGTTGACGAATTGCTTGATCGGCTGGGTACTGCTCGTTTATTCGACACTGGACTTAACAAAGGGTTATTGGCAGATCCCCTTGTCTCCCATGTCCAAAGAAAAGACAGCTTTTACAACGCCGTTTGGATTTCACCAATTTCTCACCCTTCGTTTCGGCTACTTCGGGGCTCCGGCGACTTTTCAGCGTCTGATGGACAAAATACTCCGGCCGCATGCTGCATATGCCGCTGCCTACTTGGATGATATTATCATCTATAGTACCGATTGGCAGCGTCATATGCAGCATTTGCGGGCTGTCCTGAAGACGCTGAGAAGGGCTGGGCTCACGGCCAATCCAAAGAAGTGTGCAGTTGGCCGTGTGGAAGTAAGGTATCTGGGCTTCCACTTGGGTCACGTACAGGTGCGTCCCCAAATTGAGAAGACGGCAGCAGTTGCGACCTGTCCGAGGCCTAAGACCAAAAAGGAGGTTAGACAGTTCCTGGGGCTAGCGGGATATTACAGGAGGTTTGTTCCTAATTATTCTGACCTCGCTAGCCCGCTGACTGATCTAACTAAAAAAGAAGCACCAGATACGGTCCAGTGGACGGAGCAGTGTCAGCAGACTTTCACCCAGATAAAGGCTGCTCTGTGTGGCGGGCCGCTTTTACATGCTCCTGATTTCTCTCTCCCTTTCATCCTACAGACGGACGCATCGGACAGGGGGCTGGGCGCGGACCTGTCCCAGGAGGTGGGGGGTGAAGAGTGGCCGGTGCTGTACATCAGTCGGAAGCTCTCTAAGAGAGAGACGATGTACAGCACCATCGAAAAGGAGTGTCTAGCCATCAGGTGGGCTGTTCTCACCCTCCTCTACTACCTCCTGGGGCGGGAGTTCACCCTCTGTTCGGACCACGCTCCCCTGCAGTGGCTCCACCGCATGAAGGATACCAACGTGCGGATCACCCGTTGGTATCTAGCTTTACAGCCTTTTAAATTCCAGGTGGTCCACAGGCCGGGTGCACAGATGGCTGTGGCTGACTTCCTCTCCAGGAGGGGGGGGGGGGTCTACAGGCCGGACGGCTCCCCGGCCTGAGTCGGGCGGTGGGGGTATGTGGCGAGGGGGGCGTGGTTTTGCGAAGTCTGTAGCGAGAGATGAGTCAGCGAGCTGTGCAGTGAGTAAGTGGGTCAAGTGCAGATGATGAACACCTGTGTCTGATTGCAGTAATTGGCGTGGAGACCGCATTTAAAGCTGCCGGGAATGAGAGAGAGGAGAGAGAGACCTGGGAATCGCACGGGACCGCGACATACACGCCGGCAACGGACTGAGCTATTTTAGAACAGTGTTTACTTTGTGCTGTGGAGCGTACCCAGCGAAGGCGCACGAGCGCACCTTTTTGTTTTCTTTGTTTGTTTTAATAAAAGTGCGAGTCCCAATTCCGCCGACCCTGTCTTCTTCTTCCTACACCCACACTGACCTTCACTACAGTAATGTTAGAAACTTGTCAGCGCTTTCTGATAAAAAGCTGCATGACATCATGCAGTAATTAGAGCCGTACACTGGCTAT
Source organism: Meda fulgida (assembly GCA_030578275.1). NCBI lineage: Eukaryota > Metazoa > Chordata > Actinopteri > Cypriniformes > Leuciscidae > Meda > Meda fulgida. The sequence goes on from CM060624.1 coordinate 28,156,555, forward strand.
GCTACACCTCTTTCCATAGACCAACCTGTCTGCTGGAGAGAAGGACAAATGTTCTTCATAAACCTCGCCTTCTAAACCCAGACTGCTCCAGCTACTGCTGTTTCCATTACTGCTGGGGGAGAGAAAAAGAAGAAACACTACAAAATAATTTCTATGCAAAACTAGAAAACCTACCTGGAGCTTTATAATATTTCTGATACGATATTTGATATTTATGTAGATATTAATCGATTTGCTGTTTGACTTTTGGTTTAAAGGGTGGTTTTATTTTTTTTAATTCAGAAAAAAACATTTTTAACCAAACACCAATCATACCCATTAGTTTCAAAATGTTTAATGCTAGACATAGAAACATACTAGAACTTAGAGCTGCACGATTAATCGTTAAAAAAAAATACATTTTGCATTATCGCTTCAATCACCCACGCGATATCATTCCCAAATGACAACGATTCGCCTATGTCTATTAAACCTGTGACAAGTACGATCACAGCGAATATTCAAATCTGTGTTAGTGCTGCCGCTGACCTAGAGAGCAGTTGTCATATATAGGTATGAAACATCTTCAGAAAGAGTCTTTTCAACTACATAGTTTCACTATTTATGTAACAATCATTCTAATTATCACAGAATTATCATTCATTCAAACTGATCTTTTATTTATTTAATGTAAATATATTAAATATGTATTTTAAAATAAACTTGCAGAAATTAACATTTTGTCAGAACCTTTGGTACATTTTATTTTGTTTATTTGTCTATTCAGAACAGTGATTCTCAATTTATCCAGAATCATGCAGCTCTAGTAGAACTGTAAATATAATAATTTTACGGAAAGAACTTGTGATGACGAGTTTTGAACTCAATTTACTAAAACTGATTCATAGCTTAAAGGTGGGATCAGTAGTTTTTGAAAAGCTCTTTTGAAAATGGTGTCGGACTGACTACGAAAACACTTGTAATCAATCAGGAGTAAGGGGCGTGTCTACTAATGATGGGGAGGAGAGAGCGCTCAGTGCACACAGCACAGACATTAACCGAACGACTACAGAAAGAGAAATGGCAAATAAAAAACAAAAGAGGAAAATGTCTGCGGAACTAAAATTTAAAAAGAAGGCTTGCGATTAGGCAAGAGGTAGACCTCGTGCTAATATCGGAGAAGCTTATCAGCAATTCAGCAACTCAAGAGCGGGAAGGAATAACATCGGACGCCGAGTTTGCTTATTCCTTCTCGATAGGTTGTTTAGCTTTAGCTTTGTTTCACAGACCTAATATATGCTGGCCATTGCTTGAATATGCTCGGGAGTCATCTGTGCTTGTTTTTTCATTTGCGATATTATTGTGGTTTGATTCAGCTATGAAAAAGACACATACAAGCCTGGCACATTTTAACCTCATCCACTGTCTGTTTCAAGCATCAGCTCCCAAAAGTGTGTCTGAAAAGTACGATAATATGCTCCTAATGTTTGTTTCCTCTGGTTACTCATTTAATGATCGATATAACCCCCTAATCTTGTTATAGTTGTAATACATTCATTAATATGATTGTCGTGCCTAACTTCATGATAACTTTGTGGGTGTTAAGTCTTCCACGTGAAACGAAGCTGAACCATTGACATATGTTAAAACACACATTACTACTTAAACACATTTGACATGGATTACCATAGTAACACATTGATTTCCCTTTTTGATGACATCATACCCTCGGCCGGTACATACAGCACATTCCTCCATAGTCGTTGCCTGGGTTACGGTCGCATTCGTAATTGTGGGGTGGATCAATCAAATTAGGCGCGAGATCATTTTGGGGTAGGGGCGTGTTTGTTTTGGTGATTTCATATATCAACATTGGCCAAAGGTGTTTTTCAAAAACTACTGATCTCACCTTTAAAATGATTCTTGCAAATTAACTATGAATGCAGAAATTCTATAAAAATATTAACACTCATACTCATTGATACTCAGTCATGAGACAATAAATGATAGAAATACTAGACCCTAACCATGTTAAGGAAAAATTAACTGATTCATACAGTACTTGAGGACAGAAAACTAAAAAGAGAAGACTGTTAACTATCATCTATATTAGGACACACTGTGAATTCATGGAGTTTCTAAGTAACTCAAGAAACACTGCCTCGAGCTGACAACCACACCTTTCACAAATATTTTGATACCTTCATGGTATCTTGGGATGTCCAAAACAAAAATTGCTCATAGATTCTAACTTTCAGTTTCTTGGGAGATATTAAAATGTTGATAGAAATTGCTTCCATTGAAACACTGCAGCCAAAAACAATACTCAACAATGCTTGCCTTTGAAAGACAAGACAGTGTGAGTCAGTCATCATGTTTTGAAGCCAAAGACATTTAAACATTTTCTGAGAATGTAAAACAATATCCCTAAAAGCTCATCTGGACAAGGCACTAGGTGTTTCTCAGCAATTTTGGAAAATGGTGAGATAATCAGCAACTCTGGCGTCAAATAAATTATAAAATGGTTTGTGTATAAAAGAAATAAAGAGAACAATAAATGTTCTTTAGCAATGATGAGTCATACAGTAGGTTCTTCTAGTCCACAACCTAAAATCAAACTAAACATGTGAATACAGTCAAATTATCTCAGCTTAAAACCAATCATGACTACAAATGTTTTTAAAAACATTTAAAAACACACTTAAAGACTACTATACAACTTAAGAGTGCATGACATTGACACTACTTCACTAATCCAGTCTGAGCTTTTCAAACACAGATCTCTCCTCTACATATTGCATTGAGGTTTGCAATGGTCAGGTCACTACAAAGGCAGTCCTTGATTAGAGCCACATGCTTGTGAAAGGTGCACAAGAAAAGAAAGTACTTTGAACTTGAGTGTGGTATTAGTCGAGCAGCAATGCTTCATTTAATGTTTTGTAAGCTTGTAAGTGTGGTGGGACTTGTTCACCTGTCACTTAGATGGTGAAAGCTGCTGCTCTCATCTGGGTGGTCCTCTTCAAAACTCAGATTGGACCAACTACCAAGACTGTCATCACAAACACTCAAACTAAGCTGTTGACTCACTGTTGACTCCGTCACATTGACGCCATCCCTTCTAGCAGTACTGAAACACAGTAAGTCATCAATCATGATGAGGAAATACACACAAAAAAAGTTTCAAAATCTAGGAAATCCATGGATGAGCAATTTTAATTGATAGACTATGTATGACCCTGTGAAAACTGTGTCACTTTACCCAAGATTGACGGTTTGGCAGATGTTGGACAATGCGGATGTCATAATCTCTGTGGTCAGACTTTCTGCAAAGCTTGCGCCATCATGACCAATTCCACTGTCTGCATTCAAGCTGGTGCAGCTCAGCTCTTTTTTGGCTTTCTCAATGACACTGGACACCATTTCTTCAGCAAAAGCAGCTCTCTTCTCCAAATCAATGTGAATTCTAGGAATTTCCACTCCAGCCACTGAATCAGATTCTTGTTGCCTTCTAATTTTCAATCCCTGGAAACCACGACGACCATCTCTACAGCAAAACAGGCATTCTCGACCTTGGCAGTATCGGCAGGTTTGATATGCCTCAGCCAGCTTTTCTGTGAAGGAATTAGGTTCAAGTGCCCTCCTGTCCCCAGCTGCCTGAACACATGCCGGCCCCAGCGTCATTTCCAATGTGTCATCAACAATTTTCCTGGCATAATGTTCAATCACTTGCATGACACTGTTGTTGCTTTTGCTATCATTTAAGCTGCTCGTACTATGATATAGCCTGTTAGTTTCTGCATACGTTAAAAGAGAGCATGAAAATGTACTTTCGGGCATGTCCCCGACACTGGATTTCCTGTAGAGGCAAGAATCAGTCAGCGATTTAGGCAGTCTAACTGAAGACATTCTCAGCTTTCTCGTAACATCACATGTGATGTTGTAGGCAAGAGATTCCGCAAAGTTAACAAGTTCTACATATTCGTTACTGCTAATGTCTTGACCATCTTGACAAGCACATGACAGAGATTCACAAGAGGATCCATCTTTTCCATCAGTAAGTGCAGTGTGGGATGACTTGGATATGGGACTTTGAGAAAGATCAGGACTATGATCATTGTGTAAACGCCTAGAGGAGTGTAGCCTCAAAGGATACCTCTGCTTTATTTTTCGTGCCGCATGAGCCAGGCCAGATTTAATAGATCGATATGCCAAACGAGTGGCATACTGATCCAATATAAGCTCTCGGTTGCCTCCCTCTTTCTTGAGCACCTTAATGAGATATCCTGCATATTCGTCAGTGACACTTTCGCAACTTGGATAATCTGATGACATCCCACTTGCTTGGACGTCACCAGACGATTGACAAGTCAAATTTCCCAAAAGGCCGTCTCTACTCTGACACTTGTCAGCAGAATTTACAGATCCTCTTTTTATCGTTTTGTGACGACAGTGGGTTGAACTCATCATCCTCTTGACATCGTTGATGACTTCTCCAGCCACTTCTCCAGCATATGTCCACAAAGAATTCAAAGTCTGTTCAGAAAACTGTGCGCTATGCAAGGCAACAATGCCTTTGGTCTCGTCACCCTCAGCCTTCTTCACATCTCCAAGGCTTAGTGTGTCCATCTCAGTTGCCATGGAAACAATGTGGCACGCTAAACGCTCTGCATAATGGAGCGCACTCCTCTCAAACATTCTGCTCCTGACGTTGGGACTCAGCTCTGACTGGCAGTTTCTAGTGTGTAGACCATCTTTCTGGGTCTCCTCCTCATCGTCATTGCTGCCAGCTTCTTCAGAGAGAGACCTAATGAGTTTCAGCATGAAATCGGCCTTGTCTGAAACTGAACCAGTTTCTTTTGTGTCGGTGGCAGGCGGGTAATATGGGGTGGGCGGAGGAGTCGCAGGAAAAAATTCTTTTGCAAGCGTACCTTTGAGCTTCTTCGAGAACTGTCTGATCTGTTTCTCACTGTGCTCATCTGATGGCTGCTGAGGACTTGAGGGTGGAGTGCTAGGGATTTCAACTGATTTCGTTCCAGAGTTGCTGCTTGAAAAATCCTCTGCACTTACTTTTCTACCACCACAGGAGCCAACTTCAAAACTGGGCACTTCCAGTGTGTCCCTTCTCACAACAGAACAGGCCTCTGGGATGAGCTTGGAGACTGGACATGCACTTCTGGAGGATGGGTCACTAGAGCCCTTTGGGACCAAGTGAGAGGGAATCTGATGGGAACCTCTCTGAGTCGACACATGTGATTTAACAATTCCATGGCTTGGAGTGGATATGCGAGCTGCGATTGTTTTGCTCAAAAAGTCTGCACAGTCCTCTACTTTCTTCTTTACTTTTGTCGAAGAATTCATTAGATCGAATGCCTCACCTACTATAGTGTCCACCATATTCCCAGAGAAGTTTTGAAAAGTTTTTCCAATTGAGGGCTTGCCAGAATCACTTTCAACAGACATGCTGTCAACAACTTCCTCACCACTGGCTGAATCCTGGATTCTTGCAGGACCTGGCGATGAATCAGTCTGAGATGCTGCAGACGTATCTGAGGCTGATGATGTTACTTCCACTTGGCAACAAATGGTTCTTTTAGGGCTGGTCTGACACACGTGACCAATACTGGATTTATACTGAGAAGGTTCGTCTGAGTTGTGTACATGGGATATGACATTGCCAGCCACAGGAACTGGAACACAACTGGCGATACCTGACACACAATACAAGGCTTTCTTCACTGTACAACCATCCTGCTCTTGATTTGTAGCCTCTGTGACAGCCTGAGATCCAAGATAGCTTGTTTGGGCACTGCAGGTTTTCGTAACGAGAGAACTATCTTCAGCACTCACGTAGCAAATATTGTCTACTGACACACTGATAGCTGCCTGGGTAGTGAATGTCACATCAGCTTGTGAGAGCTCTATAAAAGCCTCTTGGAGAACGGACTCCGACAGATCAGAGGCATAGGATGAAACCACTTCCTCCTCTTCGTCAAACGACCAGTCATCTGGTGTGAGTAACGTCGAGGGATGTGAAAACTGGCAAACCTCCATCATTCCTTCAAATACTAATTCCTCAGCAAGATCTGCAGCAAATCGTGTGACAGTGTTGTTGAAAATCTGCTTTTTCACAAACAGAAACTCTTTAAGGGCTCCAGAAACGGCTTCCCCTACAAGGAAACCGGCTAGACCGTTTACGGCACGTTCTTTTAACACGTATGCATGGCGCATTCCTATCTCATGAAAGGCCATTTGAAATACTGAAGATGTCAGCCTTGCAGCCAAATGGCAAAGTGTGGTGGTACAGGAGGACACACCTTTCTGTAAGTCCCTTAAGGCACTTCCAAGGCTCATTTCGACTAAGTCTGTAGCAAACCTCTGAATCCCATCCTTAAGAGACTGTGATTGGGATTTAGTGATGGTGACTGTCTCCTGGATGTCTGAAAGCTTCATTAGATGCCCATTAGTGTTTTTGAACTCCTTATGACACACACAGCTCAAGTTCTTATTAATGTTAAAATCAACAGGGGAGGAGTACCCACAGACCGATCCAAGGATTTCTTTTGACAGGTTGTTGGCAAAATCTGCGTACGTTTTGTACAGTGAGCAAAGGTCCTGTGGTTTACGTAATTCTGAGCCATCAACATCTGCCTTCCAAAAATACTCTAAGGACCCTCCTTCTCCCAGAGGGCTAAATGCAGATGAACGAACTGGACTGAAGAGCGGCCCGCTTTCCTCGCAGGGAGTCCTCGCTGGCCGTGGGGAATCTGGTAATTCAGAGTGAATACTGTACGGTGATCCTGGTTTAAGTGGAGTTGGTTTCTTGACATTGGCTGGAAGAGTTCTATGATCAAACTTGTGAGGATTCATTGCTGTGGTCGAGCACCCCCTTGATACAAATTTACATCCAGAGTTGTCAACATACTTCTCTGTTTGACCAGGGAGGGGATGTTGTTTAAGGACCTTGATTTTGGAATCAGAAGACTGGTCTAGTTCATCAAACTGATCAAAGCTGTCGAAAAATTCACTGACTTCTGAGTCAGAGTCTTCTACTCCATCCTTTAGAATGGGGATCTTGGGAATGTCAAGTTTTGCCTTAAGACTCTTCTGATAGCCAACTTCATCCAGGAATATAATAGGACTGGGACTTGAGCAGTCTGAATCATCTGACTCGGTGAGGGATGTGGAGGTAACACGCCCCTTTGACAGACTGCTAAGTTCATACGAGATCTCTGAAATTTCAGGCCACGCTGTTGACTTCAGGACAGTTTCTGACACTACTGCAGCAGTCTTTCCCTTGTGCACTGACTTCTTGGCTATGGAACTTATAATAATACGAGATCCACTTAAGTCTTTTAAGTGAGTGTAAGGGACTGTCTGGGATGCCACATCCCTTTGGTTCCTCTGACTATGGGCACCTGCAAGATCAGAGAACAGTTAGAGAGAGATCGTAAGATCGTAAGAACATAATTATTATTAACATAGGCAATTATTTCAATATTTCAATCAGGTTACTTGATAATCTAAGGTTAACGTCCTGTTTTAAAAAGGGTTTAAATAAAAGCTTATTTTATTTTATTTATTTACACTATCATTCAAAAGTTTGTGGTTGTTTAGTGTTTTTAAAAGAAGTCTTTTAAATGCTCACCGAAGCTGCATTACAGTAAAAGCATTAATAATGTGGCATATTGCAAATTTTAAATAAATGTTTTCAGTCACATGATCCTTCAGAAATCATTTTGATTTGGTTCTCAAGAATCATTATCAATGTTGATGTTTGTTTGTTTATTATGTATTTAACATGTTATGCATTATGGCTATTTACATGGCAACACAAGGTCAATATCACAATCAATAACATTTTAATTATTATATAAAACATTTCAACTTGACAAGATAGAAATTCTTAACTAGATTTGATACATTCTGAAATATTCTTATCAATGTTAACCCCCCCCCCCCCAAAGGAACAGCATTAAAAAATAAATTATAAATATCTTTACAATCCCTTTTGATCAATTTAGTGCATCCGTGCTAAATAAAAGTTTTAATTTCTTTAAAAACATCTTACTGACCTTAACTTTTGTACAGTAGTGCATTTAAAAACAAAAATCGTTTAGCTATTTTGAATGAGAATATAGATAGCTAGTGACCAGTAACCATAAAAGTTTTCAAAATGCTTGTGAATAGCTGCTACAGTAGTCCCCCTTTTTATTACCTGTATGCTCCTCTTCAAGATGTTCAAAAGCAGTAACAAAGTCCTCCTCGATAGAAGAGACAGACTGATTGGTGTCATCATCCTCAGCTTGACATGCTTCTGAAGAGCCTCTCTGCAGAACCTGTAACTCCATGGCATACCTTATCCCAGCTGTGTATCGAGCCAACAACCCCAGCATGGTACAAACACTAATCTGATGAGTGGGGCCATGTCTCAATATACACAAGGCCCTTGAACAGCCCTGAGGGTGAAAGAAAAAAACAACGATTGCATTTTTAAATTCATTAATTAATTGAAGAAAAAAAAATGAATCAATCAAATGCTAAGAGGATGACATGATATAAGCCTTTACGTCATGATACATCATCAAGATAAATTGTTATGATAAACTTAATGTTAATCTGGAAGATAAACATAATTCAGGCTGCAAACTGTCAATCTCTGAACTGACATAATTTCTTGAGAAGTTGTGATATTTTGACTTCTCACGGCACTCATATTTTTTCTGACATAAGTGAAAGAAAAACATGCAATTTCTTGTTATGTCTGAAAAACATTTGTGGTTTGATGGAATGTTCAGAGTACAAAACTTAATACCATGGCTGCCTTCCACAAGGTTAGTTCTGTTAGACCCAATTTCACACAAAACAACATCACAAATTTAGAAACCAAGACAAAACATTGAAGGATACCTGATATCAAAATAATGACAGCAGCAAACACACGCCTCAAACAAAACATAAACATACTGTCAAATACTCAAGCATAATATACAAAAATCAAACCTGAGAAACACTGTCTTTCCTCTCAAAGGGTATTTTAGGGTCTTTGAGGAGCAGAATCTCTTCATCTTTAAGGGTATGTACATGTAGTGATCTAAGCAACTCCATCATCTCAGTGGAGAGGGACGTCAGAGCCTGTGGGCATCAAAGAATACATGACTTTAGGATCCATCAAAGGATGCCTCTAATGTTGCATCTATTTTGTGCTCTTTGCTGAGCCACTCTTTACAAAGAAACTCTTTACTTTTCTATTCTTTACAAAGAAATTAAATAATAAAAAGATTAAAAGGTAAACCCCTCTTTTTAAGGAAGCTTTAGTTTATGAAGTGCAAAAAAAAATGTTTTTAAAAGAAGTATCTTATACTCATCAAGGCTGCATTTTTTGACCAAAAATATAATAAAAATAGAAAAATTGTAGTCACCCCAAACTTTTGAACGTTAGTGTAAGCAGCACAAAAAGCACTGACCTGTAGGGTGAAATCCTCCCCCTCAGCATGACTAGGTAAGCATACATAATGTATCTATGAAAGAAAAGAAGAAACAATCATGCCAATCCAATTTATATTATGTTACCTAATATATTCCATTCATTTAAATGTTAAAAAAGCAGGTGCAATAAATGCTGACTTTGTGCATATGTAAATTAAGTCACTGTCATTCCCTTCAGTTCAAACATGTTTATTTTTTTTTATGCACATTAACCTTACTGACTGTAATTAATGTTTGGTTACATTTTCTATTGATCATGGCTGCAGTAAATGGATGATGATAAAATTATCATTATATTTTACAGAAAACCTTTATTTTACAGAAATCTGCAAGCCGACCTGTTAACATGTAGGGCGCCTTAAACTATAAATCATAAGAAAGGTCTAAGGTTTTAATATAAAATATTAAATTATGATGATAAAAAATCTGTGACGGTAATTTCTTAACGACTGTACACTGTTCTACAGTGCAGAATGGATTGCATACGTTTACTTCAAATGTATTTCTTTCCTATTTTTTGTTTACAAGCATATATTGAAATCATTCACCCCTATACCCTCATTTACTATTCGCTACATTACTCCACTTGAAGGAGTGAATGAATTCAGACACTAAGTGCACTGGAAGGGCTGCCGCTTTTGCATAGTTTGTGCTTGCTGATTAAATAATCATTTAAAACTTAGCAAACAGGCAGCTCCATTAGTTATGAAAAGATTTACCTTGAGCTCTGTCATGGAAATGTATAAATCTTAATTAAACAATTTAATAATCAAGTAAAAAGGAATTTAAAACATTTTTGATATTATGCTCTAGCCACATCGGACCAGTGGTTTGGGAAATGGATGGATGATTCAGCCATCTTCTGGCAAGATGCGTGAATTAAAAATCACCCCCTATACCCTTAAATAGGGCACTGTTTGAGGGGACAGCCATTTGTAGCTGTCCGAAACCATATTGGACGTTATGGAGTGCACTCATTCAATCCCACAATGCATCGCAATAACAAGTGTACAACTATTGTACACTCAACATCTAGAGAATAACCATAATGTACTGCGTGCCAAATGAATTCCCATATCTGACCAGAAGATGGCACCCACAGCTGAATCATCTATACTGGTCCAGTGGCTACAGCATAATATCATAAAGGTATTACTTTTTACTTGATTATTAAACTGTTTAATTAAGGTTTACACATGCTAGTCTCCAGTGTATTAATGGAGCTCAATAGCTCAAACAGTAGGGCGTTGGTGCTTGCAACGCCAATCTCATTGGTTCGATTCCCAGGGAAAGCAAGAAGTGATAAAAACTAAATGTGTACCTTGAAATGCAATGTAAGACGCTTTGGATAAAAGAGTCTGCCAAATCCATAAATGTAAATGAACTCACTTTTGGCAAAAAAAAAAAAACAACCTTCCGGCGCACTCAGTGTCCGAATTCACTCCCTCAAGTGGACTATATTAGTGGAGAAATGTAGGGAATAGTGAATGAGGGTAAAGGGGTTGATTTCAAACACATGTCCCCTTCCAGTCACCATAAACACTTGAGTAAAAGTTCTCATTTGTTGGACAAGAGCAGGTTTGTAAATGCTTCTCATTACAAGTATGGAGAAATGTTTGTTTGGCACGTGATGCTTTTTAAAATGCACATTATAAGTGACTCAATTTCATTTACCTCAACATAAAGGAAACAAGCTGCACTGCAACTGCCATTTCTTTTTCTGAATTTGGCAATTCACTCAAGCTTCGTGAGATGCGCTCGCGTATATAATGAGGTGAGATGCAAAAGTCATACCGCTGCACTGTCCCAGTTGCCTCTAAATCTTATCGCCAATATCTTTTGTCATGGAGGCTTTCAAAATCAGTCAGCTCAAAAAGAGGTCACAAAACATTTAAACTGACACATCTGTATGCATTATTCAATCAAAGGAATATTGGGGGGTTCAATAAGTTCAGTTCAATCGACAAAGCAAGAATAAAGATTATGGTGGGCCAATTACAATGGAAGTAAATGGGGCCATTTTCTGAAGGATTTAAAACAGAGAAATGTGAAGACATTAGTATGCGATTTTATTTCACACTATGTTAACATCTCACAACTATACTATTGAAATGTTTAACGTTTATGGATAAGCTTGATATAAGTCGTACGGATAAGGGTGACTAATTTCTTTCTCAATTTAAAAGAAAAAGGGGAACAAGAGGGACAAGATTTAATTTATCTAGTACTTAACCCTGAATATTCCGAAAGGGCTAGTTCACAGTTTCCGTTTGAAAAGTTCATAAAGAGATCATAAAACTAATCCATATGTCCATAATCCAAAACCTAATCAATATCTGTTTAGTTCAAATTTTCTGAAGAGACACAACCACTTTATATGATGAACAGATTGAATTCACCCAAAGGTAAAGGCTTTTATTCACATATAAACATTAATCAGCAAACATAAACAGAAGCTCAACCGAAACTTGCTTGACCCACAAGACCAAATCTCATTGGTTCTTGAGGAAGCTCAGACATGTTGCGTAACACGAGAATGAGCCTTTTTGGTTTTCGCAAGTCAAGCAAGCATGCTTAAGCTTCCGTTTACCATATCTGATGCGTGTTTTGATGAATGTTCAAAACGATGATATATTTGATGTCATTGACATTGATGTCCTTCTTGTGTTTCAACAGGCTCTTCAGGCACAGGTTTGAGCCCTCGCGGACGGTCTGCTCAAACGATCATAAAGCTTGTTAGAAATTACAGGAGATTCAAAAAAATGAATGCAACAAATGTTTGAACAGAAAAACAGTAGACATCATACTTCTTTCTTCATAGTGGCACGGCTCTTTAACGGGAATATGTGAATAAAAGCCTAAATTTAATCTGTTCATCATATAAAGCGATCGGGTCTCTTTAAAAAAATGTTAACTAAACTGCTCAATTCATATGGATTAGTCTTACGATCTCTTTATGAACTTTTTGAAGCATCAAAGTGGCAGTTACGTAGCTGTTAATGTAGGGACAGAAATCTCTCATATTTCATCAAAATATATCATCTGCGTTTCGGATGAACGAAAGGCTTAAGAGTTTGGAACGACATGAGGGTGAATAAATGATGACAGAATTTTCATTTTTGGGTGAACTAGGCTATCCCTTTAACCGTGACATTGATTCTGCAAGCATACATATAAAAACATGCGTTTGGAAGTCTGAAATGCAAGGCAGTGTGTGACCCTTACTTCGGATAAAAACTGTGGTTCTTTATTATGCAGCTCCACTACCACATTGCACAGCTCCTTCTTGTGTTTCAACAGGCTCTTCAGGCACAGGTTTGAGCCCTCGCGGATGGTCTGCTCAAACGATCATAAAGCTTGTTAGAAATTACAGGAGATTCAAAAAAATTAATGCAAAAAATGTTTGAACAGAAAAACTGTAGACATCATACTTCTTTCTTCATAGTGGCACGGCTCTTTAATGGGACCCCTCTGATCCGTGCACAGGCGTCCATGACGTTGCAGGGCTGGACAGGAGGTGAACCTCTCCTTCAAGAGAGAAGTTTGGATTGAATTAATCAACCATTTTCATTTTCTTTTAGCTACCTACAATTCAATCAACTTCACATTACTCTTACACGCACATAAATAATCAGATTGATAGCTCAATCGGACTGAAAAGCCTTCGTGTAAACACCTCAATCGATCTGACTGAAATTTCGATTGGACTCAAAGGGATAGTGTAAACGCTTGAATCGGACTATTTTCTCAATCAGATTCAAACATACCTGAACACGCACAGTTCCATGATTTGGGTGTCTGTTTACATAGGTTTTATGTAATACGAATATGCACTTTTAGTCATGTCTCATGTCTTGCGAACTGGTCAGTGGATGAGACTGAATACTTACTAAATGTTCAGTATACATACAGTATATGTCAGCATTTTTGGTTATGTCACCACAGCAAAAACAGCAATTATACTCTGATGACATTGTCTCAGTGGCTTTCGGTTCACAAGATTTAGAGTTCATATAAACAGAAATCGGATTGGATTCACTCAGACCGACCACAATTAGTGTTTAGGTAGTTTTTATGTAAACATACCACGTGTAAACAAGGTATGCAATACATGTATATATATGTGTGTGTGTGTGTGTGTGTATGTATATATGTGTATATATATATATATATATATGTGTGTGTGTGTGTATATATATATATATACACACACACACACACAGGTCCTTCTCAAAAAATTAGCATATTGTGATAAAGTTCATTATTTTCCATAATGTAATGATAAAAATGTAACTTTCATTTATTTTAGATTCATTGCACACCAACTGAAATATTTCAGGTGTTTTATTGTTTTAATACTGATGATTTTAGCATACAGCTCATGAAAACCCAAAATTCCTATCTCAAAAAATTAGCATATCATGAAAAGGTTCTCTAAACGAGCTCTTAACCTTTTCATCTGAATCAACTAATTAACTCTAAACACCTGCAAAAGATTCCTGAGGCTTTTAAAAACTCCCAGCCTGTTTAATTACTCAAAACCGCAATCATGGGTAAGACTGCCGAACTGACTGCTGTCCAGAAGGCCATCATTGACACCCTCAAGCAAGAGGGTAAGACACAGAAAGAAATTTCTGAACAAATAGGCTGTTCCCAGAGTGCTGTATCAAGGCACCTCAGTGGGAAGTCTGTGGGAAGGAAAAAGTGTGGCAAAAAACGCTGCACAACGAGAAGAGGTGACCGGACCCTGAGGAAGATTGTGGAGAAGGACCGATTCCAGACCTTGGGGGACCTGCGGAAGCAGTGGACTGAGTCTGGAGTAGAAACATCCAGAGCCACCGTGCACAGGCGTGTGCAGGAAATGGGCTACAGGTGCCGCATTCCCCAGGTCAAGCCACTTTTGAACCAGAAACAGCGGCAGAAGCGCCTGACCTGGGCTACAGAGAAGCAGCACTGGACTGTTGCTCAGTGGTTGTATGTCATTCGGAAATCTAGTTGCCAGAGTCTGGAGGAAGACTGGGGAGAAGGAAATGCCAAAATGCCTGAAGTCCAGTGTCAAGTACCCACAGTCAGTGATGGTCTGGGGTGCCATGTCAGCAAACCAAATCTTCATTACCTTTAATTATTCATTTTATATATATATATATATATATATATATATATATATAAATGAATAATTAAAGGTAATGAAGATTTGGTTTGGACCCCATTGACTTTTCACTCAGATTAATCATTTTGAAAAATGTCTTTTGTCATGTTCTGCACAAGAAAGAAAATTTGGAACAACGTATATTAGTAAATGACAGAATTTAAATTGTTGAAGTAACTACGCCTTTAAGTTGGATTATGTTGGAGATCACATGACTTATAGCTTGCTCAGTTGGGGATATTCAAATTAATAAACCAAGCATTAATACCATTGATCAGCCCTACCAAACGTGGATGATTTTTCCACTAAGAAACAAACATTCTTATGTTATTTGATTGATACTGTGAAGCTGCTTTGATGCAATTTATATTGTGAAAAGCGCTATATAAATACACTTGACTTGACTTGACTTATGGGTAAAACATGGGCTTTCCAGCTGCACCAGTAAGACAGAAACAAAGGGGTAAATATGAGAACACTGAAAACTACCTAAACAGTGAAAGTTGAACAAGTCCGTATCTTTAACGTTATACAGCCTACAGCAGTAAAATTATCTTGGGCCATCTGTGCATGTGCGGTACACCAATAAGACAAATGTAGGTCAAGGCTATATGACGGCCCAATGTCAGGCTGTTATCACATTCTCACATAGCCTGAACCGAAACAGTGTGCTGTAGCAGTGAGATCTTATCTGTGACTGCAGAAGCTTGCGTGAAAGAAGCGAAGAGGGATTTGAAACACAATCTGATAAACTATAGAGAAAGAAAAAAATAAGAAGCAATTGTCACATGCAGAAGGCTACCTCTCAATGAGTACATCCATCTGTTATTGTGAGTTAATAAGGCCTCAGAACTAAAATTCTCCTTGAATGGTTGCTCATATTCATTATAATACACCATTTGTTCACAGCCTGACAAACAAGTTGGTTTAAGGGCTATGAACTGAGATGGCAAGTTTTTTACTAGAAAACAAACATGGCATGAGTTCATAATGGCCTTTGTTCCAGAAGTATTTCCCCCACTCATTTTCCTCATAAGATTTCTTAAAAAGTCTTCATTAAAGAGTTAAAAGCAATGAACCACACCCACCAGCTAAGAGGTAAATTTGAAGCAAAAAGTAATTGAAAATCAGAAAAAAAAGATGTCAAACCTGCCCGTCAATGTGTGTGTATTTTCATACCTCTGTGCACATCATCAGCGCATTTCATACTATGCAGAATTAGACAGAAGTCAGTCACTGAACACCGCAACAGCAGCCACCTTTTACAGTTCCTCCTGAACTAAAACAATGAGCTTATGCCGCGTTCCCGCCATAAATACAGTAATTTGGAAGAGATGGAAACTAGTGACGATATACGATTTACCAACATTCTACACAATATGTTCTTCTGTGTTAAACAAGTTATAACGACATAATTAAGAAAAAATAACTATCCCCTTTCCCTCCATTTCTGTTGGCCCAGAGCATTTCCACAGAATTGAATCCAGCTTAGTGCAGTTAGTCTTTCTTACTAAACAAGTGCTCACACCTGAATGCTGAAATAGGTCAGACTTTGATGCATTTCAGCATGACTGTGTGTGGGTGGGTGGGGACTGCAAAGGTAAACATTTATTCAGAAGAACTCAGCACACACACAAAAAGTATGTTTACTGCAAGCCTGAACCCCAACGGTTAAAGTTGACACAAAACCGAAGTTGCGATAGCCTCTTCTTCCTTACTTTATTTGTATATCCGAGTGAAACTGAGAAACAAAACAAAAAGCATAGGGCGGGACCTGATTTTGTCAATTGGGAATTCACTGGATGGTTGGATCAATGTGGTTTGCTATTGCTGTGATGTCATGTGAGTGACAGGTTGTCCATGTAAACACGTCATCAGAGAAGAGAAGATATGTTGCTGCAAGAGGGAAGGGAAGTTATTTTGATTATTAGGCACATGAATAAAAATAAAAGATGATGTGCACAGATAAATAATTAATAATGAATGCTGAAATATTCCATAAAAAAAGAAAAAAGAAGAAGGGTCAATTTTGATATCATGGTGACTTTAACATTAGCAAGTGATGGAGCTGGCTGCTCCATGTGATCTGTGCTGAGAGCATCACCAGGGTCAAATGATTTCCTGAAACCAACAGATGTTTATGAGTTCTCACTGTTCTCACTCACTGTTCCCAGCTTATGAAGGGGAGTGGCTGTGTACAAAACGTCATGCACATCATTCTTGCCACATATAATAACTGTTACCCTGAATTACAATCATTATTCGCAACTGTCAATAATGCTTCAAACGTGTTAAAATACGACCCACCACAATCCTCCAGCTCTGACAGCCGCAAATTACCATGACAACCCGCCATTTGACTATTATAAGAAACGTTTTGAAGCTATTCAAGATGTCAGTTAATCTGCCTTCACGTATATGTCATATCTGATACTTACCTCTAATTTTCTTTTGATGATTCATTGTTTTCATTTTTAGGCATCGTCGCGGTACAGGCATACGACTTACATGAATTACCGCGGAGTTTATTTAAGAATAATGCATGTGAAAGCATTATCAGGAATTTGTTTATGTGCGGTTTAATGTTAAAGCCTCATGATGTCATCACAGACGCAGCTGGCTCGCGCATTAGCATCAGGCCTGTGATAACATCAGTCGTGATCCGCGTCTTCGACATCAATCAATGGGTTATAACTGCTCTGTGATTTATACTGGCAAATGACATGCAAGTGAAAATGAAGCGCGTCTCACCTTGCAGTGACACAGCCGTGCAGTGGGCAGCTAGTTGCTCTTACCTCCGTTCATTTCATGAAAACAAGACGAGCAGGCGGAATAATCAAACCCCGAGACAAACCCCCAGAGCAGTTGAGCGCAGAGTCACTGATGATGCAACATAAATAGATAAATAAATAAATAAATACAATTTAAGGTAGTATTTTATTATTTTAATATTCTTTTTGTCGTTTCACTTTCTCTTTGGATTACCATGAAAATATCAGGGTAGCAGTTACAGTTTGATAAATGTATTGGATAATGATGATAATAGTTGCTATAATTGACTATATAAAAAAGAAAAAATATATATATTTTTATGACCACTAAGCATTTGACAATATGTTTTTGTCAATTAAATAGATCAATTTATGTCATGGTAACACCAGGTTCTCTTATTGGTTGATCTTTTTTTCAGGATTATGGGTAGTGTAGTTCTGTCACCACGGAACTTAAAATGGAATCAAATTCCTGTTTTTTAATAGAATGTTGCAGTGTTTATTATAAATGATTTATTGGTGCATATTCTTTTTTTAATTCATGTGCCCTCAAATTCTTTAATACAAATAACTTTCCCTCCCATGCACTTGCAGAGATATATCTTCAAGAGAGCGGCAGGACAACCTGTCACTCACATGAGATCACAGCAGTAGCAAACTGTAACGATCCAATAAATTCAACATGGACAAAATCAAGTCTTGCCCAACATTTTTTCTTGTTCGTGAAGCTGTTTCACTCGTACAGGGAAGGAAAGATTATCACACCTTCTGTTTCATGTTGACTTTAAAGGCATAGTTCACCCAAAAAAAAAAAAAAAATGTCATCGTTTACTCACCCTAAAGTTGTTTCAAACCTACGAATTTCTTCTGCTGAACACAAAAGAAGATATTTTGAAAAAATATGGGTAACCAAACAGTTGAAATGGGAGTCAATGGGGCTCATCAACTGTTCGGTAACCCATATTCTTTTGTGTTCAGCAGAAGAAAGACATTCATACAGGTTTGGAACAACTTGAGGGTGAGTAATTCATGACAGAATTCTCATTTTGGGTGAACTATCCCTTTATTTATCAAGCTTATGGCTTCTACAAAAGCAGATTTCATCACTTAACACTTGGTAGATGTTTTAAACTTGAAATCAGTTGGTCTATTGAGAAAATTAATGGGGGTTCTTACTTTCTGAACCTGATTGTTACATTCCTCACATTCATTTTACCACCGGATGTCGGTCTCAAACATGAATCTGTGTAATCTGAAACTGAATTTGTACATAAATGAAATGTTCTTTAGTTGAAGTGTCTGTAGTATGGATCAGAGATTTATCAGAGAACAGTAGTTGTAGATATAAATTCGCAAATGAATAGTCTTTATATAGCCAGATGATGAGCATCTCTTCATAAGGACCATCTGCCCTGTGGTAGTGCAATGCTTTCTAAAGTGTGGGCCGAGTCCCCTGGTGGGCTGCAGAGGTATTGCAGGGGGGGGGGGGGTCGTGGCCTAGGCTAAATCAAAAATATTAAATTAAGATTATTTAAATATTCTCTCTTTATATACACATACGTATAGTTTCTGATTCTGAGTGTGGTTAATGTATTCTAGCACATTTGAAATGTATGTTTTTATAATAATTGTTGTCAAACACCCAATCAAAATCCTTACCGTAGGCTAAGGCCGTAGCAGTATTGAAAAATAAGTTCCATATAATTCCATTGAGTTAATTCAGTGTTAATGCACATTCATATTTTATTCAATGTACAAATTCAAGTGAACAAGTTAAACACTCACGACAAAGCAAAGTGTACTGTGTAAGCATTCAGTTTTATTGAAGAAGGAAGATATCAACTGGCAGCATTTTACCACCTCAAAATGTACATCAAAATCGAAACACTTATTTAATCAGGATACAAAAATACACATCTCAGTGACCTCCATATTGTAATAAATAGTTAACCATGCATCTACGATAAAAAGGCACAGAAAACAGTCACTTAGTAGTCATAAAAATTACCTACTACTTACCAAAATCATCCAGATATCAATACAAGTGACTACCGTAACATTATATCCCAATAGTGAAAACACATACACATCAGTTGTTTAACCTTAATAAATATGCAAGTATTGTAAATATACCTATACATGTAGTCTTAAAAATGAAACTGTGCCATTGTAAACACAATGTAAACAAATTAAACTCACATCGCACTTCTCTTAAATGGATATAAATCATGTCAAAGATATGTGACTTTGCTCTACAAGTTCCTCAAAATGAATTTGTTTTTGAAAAACCAGGCAGTTTACAGCTTTATGTTCACCGTCGTCGATGAGCCGAAGCCCACCGCCACTTATAGTTCAATGAAAAACACTCATGTGGTGGCTTGAGAACTGAGGTTCATGTGATCATGTGCACATGTATTCAGTGTGGCATGAGAGGAAGACTGCACTTGAGTGTTTCGAGTCTGTTGTGAACAAAGGAACTATACAGAGGCACCATAGACAAGGTCGATCTGCTACAGCTGTCA
The DNA here is from genome assembly GCA_030578275.1 of Meda fulgida. Classification (NCBI taxonomy): domain Eukaryota; kingdom Metazoa; phylum Chordata; class Actinopteri; order Cypriniformes; family Leuciscidae; genus Meda; species Meda fulgida. Next base: position 28,176,462 of record CM060624.1, read on the forward strand.
AACAGAGATCATGTAAGGCCAATTAAACAGGGCGCTTCATAGTGTGAGCATCAAGTGTTCTCAAAATCTTGTGTCTTTGGTAATGATTCTAGCTAGTTGGGGAAATTACCTTTAGCAATGCGGTCATATTTGAAAAGCATATCACTACATTCATTGGTGTTTCGGAATGCATGGAGATACGTGCACGTACGTTTCGATATTATGTCATATAACCACAAATTGAACTGGTGCTTTAAATGCACCATTTGATTGTCGGATATGATCACAGCATGATAGGGTTTTTTTTTCGGTTCCCAATTAATAGATAACATTTTCTGCATTGATTTTGGAGAAAAATGTCTGTGGGATGAATTTAAACCTGGTAAATTGTGTTAAACAGAGAGTAATGCACACTTAGTGGTAGTTGAAAGCATTACATCGGCCAAAATATTAAAAAATAAAAATAAAAAAAAAGGGAGAGGGGATGTGTAAAACTTGAAAAACTGCCGATGGATTAAACAGTCAACCAATAATGCCAACAGGCACACACCGAAACCTCAGTAGGTGCTCACTTCTGAGAAAAAACGGGAGGTGAGAGACAATAAGTTTGCAATTAAACCGCAACTTTGATTGCTGAAAAGAGCAGGCTATAGTCTGTAGTCTGCACTGTTGTGCCTTTATTATGGACGCCAGTGGTTCTCAACTGCTGCATGGGCAACACATACAGAAAGCATTTAACGGTCACAGTTTATATCAGATGTCTTTAAATACTATGTACTTACATTTAAAATAAAATGTTGGGTACAATGTGCTTATTGAGTTCATATTGTATTGCAAATCACATCTCCTACTACTGAGGTGGGTTAAATGGATAGTTCACCCAAAAATTAACATTTTGTAATCATTTACTCGCTCTCACGTTGTTCCAAACCTGTATGAGTTACTTTCTCTTTGAACACAAAATGAGATCATTTAAAAAAAAAAAAAAAAATGGTAGTCAATGGGTGCCATGAACTGTTTGATTACCAACATTCTTTAAAATATCTTCTGTGTTCAAAGAGAAAGAAACTCATAGAGGTTTGGAGCAACATAATGGGAACTATCCCTTTAAGGGTTAAAGGAAGGTGCAACGGTGTATTGTACAATCATGTATGTACACAATATGTGCTTTGTATCAAAGGATTTATTGAAATGTTAGTACATAGTAGTTAAAGACACTTAATACAGGTGAAACTCAAAAAATTAGAATACTGTGCAAAAGTTCATGTATTTCAGTAATTCAAATGAAAAGAAACTAATATATTTAGTATATATAACTATATACATATGCATGATCATACTTTATAGAGGGCTGACACTTCTGTATGTTCTGAGATTTTGAATCTGGGGTTTTCTTAAGCTGTAAGCCATAATCAGCAAAACTATAACTTTTGCACGATAATCTAATTTTTCGAGTTTCCCCTAGCATGGGGCCCTGGGTTTACATCGCTCAAAGGACGGCCCTGATGGGAACCAATTAACTATATCATTGTGTATAGTTAGGACAGAAATAGAAATAGGCTTATCAACTGTTAAAAGCGAAGACAAAATGTTTTCCTCATCTTTCATTTTGTGCGTCCAGCATTACGCGCCCAATCAAACTCTACGGTATTAAGTTCGTCTTTCGTTTGGCAAGAGCTATTACATATTACAAGTAACATATTACGCAGCTGCCAATATGGACAAGGCCAAACAACATTAAATACGGGTTCACTTACAACAAGAATAAACATGGTTTGTGCAGACCACAATGTGTTTTGTGTGGTGAATTATTGGCTGCCGAGAGCATAAAACTCAACTGACATTTAGAAAAAAAAAACACAAGTTAGAAAAATTGTAAAAATCACTTCTACTGTTTGTGCATTTACAATATTATCTATATTGTATGTGGTTTTTGATCATAAGAATGACTTTTAAGAAACTTTTTTGGGTCACTTGTGTACCATAAACTATTCAGCTCTACGTTTGGCGCCATGTTGAATGTAAACCAACAGTTGAGAACCAGTCATGTAATCAATTATTGATTAATGAATGCTGTCATGAATCGAGTCTCACTTTTAGTCCTTTCGTTTGATATAATGACTAAACTCTCACTGAACTCTTCAAATGTGTATTTTTCTTTTTAAAAACATCCTGCTCGGTTTTGCCCAACAGACCAAACCCAGTCCTCCGGGCCTGTGCTCGTTCTCCACATTTGTTTGAATTCTCACTTCAGGTAAATTGTGGGTAGAATTGCATTTCTTGGTAGGGAACACCACATCTTTTTCCGACACTCTTTCTCTCTGTATATATACAGCATCAACTACTACTTTGATGTTATCGAACACCCTCTAGAGAAACATAATAATAAAATATAAACTAAAATCCACTGTTATGAGTCCCATGTGAAAGCTACGAGTAGCTCGAAATTTTCCATTTAACAGGAAAAAAAATAGAGGCACAACAGTTTTATAGTCGGTGTGAGGAAACATCCAGCCGTCTAGCAAATTATCCTGGAAGCACGGTTGGACAGGATCAGCAATTTGCTAATGGAAGATTTATGAATTTTAGAGAGAACATGGCATGATTTGTCTGACCCTAAGTCCACCTTAATCCGAAACCAAAAAAAAAAAAAAAGGAGTGTGTGAAGTTTATCTTTTTAGTTTTCCATGGAAAAACCTCACATAAAAAAGCTTGATAGAGAAGAAATGTATCAAAGTAAAACAATATTGCACCTTCCATAGAGTACAACAGCACTTAACGTGTAAAGGCGATTACTTAACGTTATAATTCACAAAGGTGTTATGGTGCTCTATACACAAATAAATGTGCCATCTGATAATATCATGTAAGCGCTCTATTATACAAAGGCTTTACTCATAACTGAAGTTAACAGTTTAAACTTTTTAAAAGTATATACAGTGCATATATTAACAAACATCTCTTATACCCTGTAATGCCACCAACCAAATGTAGATGATCCTATTGAACTCGCACTGGGTTCCTGAACTCAGCAAATATCAACTATGTAATGTTGCAGGTCAACTGCAATAAGTTTCTTATTCAAAACAATAGAAGTCCTATTTCAACTAATATATAATAATACGTTTTAAGCCACAAACAGATGTCGCGTGGATGTTACAGATTTTTTGAAGAATATTTTAGGGGGGATTTAAAGTTGTGGAATTTCGGGGGACATTCACTTTGGTACATGATTCACCGCGATGTCGACTTACCTAACGTCCTACTGTAAAGTTAAAACATTTCTTACCAATAAATATGGCACATGACACTGCTTTTGACACAAGGTTTCCATGCAGACAGTTAAATAGAAACAAATCAGCAGTCTACTTAGACCAAAAGGGATGCTTCAGTAGTAACAAATGGCATTATACTAAATCCATATAAAACTTGTTCAAGTGTTAGTTTGTACAATAAAAAACAAGACGCAGATCATGCAGTAAAATAGCTATCCAAATATATAGCAAGCATACCATGCATCAGTATGTCACTGTCGAAGGAAACCCCTTTTGACCTTTCTTGGACTGCACCGCATCACTACGATGATTGCCGTTTGATTGCGATACTCCATCAGTCTTTTCCCCGTCTCCTTAAAATGTAAACAGTGCTGTCAAAAGCAGAATATTGCTGACACATCACATCGCCCTCCTGTTGTTGCCATCTACCGCAAGGCAAAGAGCCATGAGCTCCGCTCGGAGAAAACGCTGTTTGGAAGTCCTGTACTGCTACTTGATTTGGATCTTTTAAAGAGGCCAGAGGTCGCGTGCACGATGAGAATTGCATACCTGATTGTGCCGTTGATGCAATGAGTGAGGAATGGCTTTTCTATGGGTCTTAAAGTCTCGGACACAATCCTTGTCGATTTGGCACCAACACTTGCTTCTAAAACAAACATTCCTAGCTTTTCTACAAGCTATTCCTACATGAATCGACGACAGCAAAGCGTCTCCCACAACCCGGAGCTCCGCTTCAACTCCTCTTCGCTCACGAACGGAATGTGTGTTGCCGTCTCACAGGTCCACCATCGAACTCTTGGCCAAGTCCTTAGTTCCCTGGAGAATTCTCTTCATATGACCCACCTTCGAGATCCCCAGATCCTAGTGGAATCAGACAAACAGAAGTGCACTCAGAACGACACTCACACCAGTCCAGCTCACTAAATATTGTACATAGAAGATTGAGGATCAAGGGCAAGAAGATACAAACAAATTGTATTTTTCTGATTTTCTGCTAACAATACATTTTTGAGACTTACAATCACTTTTGGATTCTTTTGGATTTTTTGTTTTACTTAATACAACTTTTATTGCACTATAGATATCATAAACCAACTGCAGCTTAACCCAAGTTTAATCCAAGTTCAATTGTCAATTTTAGAGTAGCACACGCTCAAAGAAATTAAATTTGGGGCTGGGGTAACACTTAACTATTTTACAGTGTCCTTGTTACACATCTTACATGTACTTACTATTTAATAACAGCAATTTATGCATAATTACAAGCAACCAACCTTACCCTAAACTAAACCCTTAAACTAAAGTAAGTACATGTTAATTAATATTTCCACTTGTTAGTGTATCTACACTGTAAAAGGGAAACCTTAAAAAAGGTGTAAGCAAATTTAGCTTGAGTTCAAAAGTCAAATATATGTACAAATATATGTACATATTTATATTAAATTTGAAACATATATATATATATATATATATATATATATATATATATATATATACACACATACATATATATTAAAAAATCATTAAAATATTTTACGTTTATGCAAGAGAATTTTATTGGACAATGTGTCGTATCTGTATTTTTTTTATAAATATTATTAGCATATTAACTGTAATAAATTACCAATGATCATTTAAAAACAAAAATAAATCAATACTCACATTTCTTAAATGGCATTTTCAACCAGCTTAGTTTTGTTGCAATGTCAGTAGTATTAAATTAACAATGTTTACCGCGATACCCGTACCGAGACATTTCCATCTTATTGTCAACAAAAGTCAGATGGATGATGTAAAACACATTATTTGGGGCCTTTTGGAGGACTTTTGACAGCTTCAGGGTTTCTATGAAAACCAAAGATTCTTCCACATTTTTGTATCCCTGTTCACAGACGAATCCAGTGCATTATGGGTGTTGAAGTTTCCCTACCTTTTTGATAAATGGAACGTCACAGTCACGCAACACAGACCTACTGCGTACATATTCAGCCAAATTTTAATAAAAGCCCATCTTGCCAGTGGTGAATTACCCCTTTAAGTAGGAATATTTATATTTCATTCAAACTGTGATTATGTGGAGTCTTGCAAGTGTGTTTTGCAATATTAACAACAAACTTAAACAGTTAATTGATTGTCAATTTAAAATGATTATAAATTCCATACTCAAGTGTATACCCAAAGTGTAATGCAACCGTCTAAGAAGTAGGTTTGAGATAAAACCAAAGGAAGGTGACATCTAGTGGACGTTAGGCTAATCTAAATAAGGCATTACACAGATATATTGTGTATGAGTGTCCATTTCATTTTTTTTATATATATTATAACTATAATATATCGGCATTATATCGGTCATTATCTACTCTGCTCTCTAAGATATTTCAGCACTGGCCATTATATCACCAATATTGATTGTTTGGTTAACCTAGGGTTAAAACAATGCAGCAGATCTAGTACAGCAAATGCCCCATTATCTCACAATACCACTGCATTTGAGCTTGACTGGTTTACAGTTGAAACACTCAGATCTATTTCTGTCCTAATATATATATATATATATATATATATATATTTTTTTTTTTTTTTTTTTAAATCTGTTTGAGGACATCCCTTAAGACAGAATGAGGTTGAACCAGAAAAATGGCAGGGACATTTGAAATGGGAGGACATAACAGAGGAGTAAAAATGGCACAGTCCAAGGTTCACTAGTGCTTGTGATAAGTGTGACCAGAAAACCTTACACATAAACATCCAGCACTACGCAACGTGTTAACATATGTTATATTATAATGCAGTGGTTCTCAGCTGGTTTTTCTAGTGTTTTTTTCCTCCCTTTAAAAAGTTGGTATTTTCCCATTCTAACTATGTATGGTATTTTATTTGCAATTCATAGCAAACCTAGTGGTGGGTGTTCACACGACACCGTCTTCAACTAAAAACTGAAAACTTTTTATACATTATGGCCATTAATTTACACAATAATGACATTTTGGGGGCCTGAAACTTTTTAAAATGGGTCAAAGTTATAGTTTTTGAAAAACGGTGACGTCATGCGCATGCGTATTACATACTATAGTCTATAGGCATGCACAAGTAGCCCTACATGACAACCAAAACAACAAAGTGACATCGCCAACTACTGACACGGCATGCATGATACAGAGTTTTTAGTCGTTTCGGCAGATCTGTGTGAGCAGGGATCATTTTGACGTTGTCATCTGTATATGAAACTTTTCAAAAATGCCTTTTTTGAACATTGTTGTCGTGTAAACTGACTCACCAGTTGAGAACCACTGTAATACAGTGATACAAATAACAAGTTCAGGATAAAAATGTCTTAAGTGACTAAATCTGCGATCATGTATAACACCTGAAGTTACTTGACTAAAATATTGCATATAGTTTGAAACTTCACATTTCTGGCAAAAATGTGCTGACTTTTATGTAGCCGACTTGTTTTTACTTTATGTTGCCTTGTAAACATTAACATTATGATATATTGAGTGATGTTCAAAAGTGTTTTTTTTTAAGAAAAGTGACTTCTTCAGCAAGAAAAGTGACAGTAAAGACATATAATGTTACAAAAGATTTCTATTTCAAATAAATGCTGTTTTTTTACTTTCTATTGATCAAAGAATCCTAAAAAAAACTGCATCAGGGTTTCCACAAGAATATATAAGATCCCCTGCGTTGAAAATCAAATTTTTAATGTTGTTTATATGTCAATGTGGTGTTTTTAATATGCTTTAAGACAAACCATGAGCAAATTCATATAAGCCAACACCATTGTTGAGCATTTTCTCCTTAAAACTGCAGCGAACCAATTAGTCTCAGAAACACGGTTTGAAATCGCTAACTTTTTAACTAGTAACTTTCTAACAAACTAACAAGTAACCAAACACGACAATGTGCGGGTGGGCTTTAGCATATCATTAACTATTGGAGTCTCAAGAGAACCCAGGTTATCCCAGGATATTTTTCTGTTGATATGAAAAATCAGGTACATTTAACAATATAGCGGTTGAATTATGCATGATGTATATTACGATGTTCTGATGAACTATATGCCGTTCTCCACTGATGTTCTGAGATGTAAAAATCGTTTCTTAGGATGCAGATTTTTAGAAGGCATCTGTCCAAGATGTCTGACTCTGAGATGGTGAACGGGAACATGGTTTGTGTAATATTAGTAACACATTGTTAGCGGTTTGATAACGTGGTCACACCAAAGAATAATCGTATCAATTACTGTTTTGTGTCCTATGTTGTAGAGAGCAATACATAAACCACATTACCATTCTGATACAATGACTTTGAAAACGAGCCTGAATAATTCACACTTTCTGGTTCAAACATACTGTATATGGCTGAATTAAACAAGTATTTCCACTTGCCATTGTGCAGCGTTTACTACAGTAAAGTTGAGCAAGTGGATCGGGTATTTTGAGCTTGTGTGATTACAATATTATTGCTTTTACTGTATTTTTGATTAAATAAATGCAGCCTTGGTGAACAAAACACAATTATTTCATTATTACATTAATATCTCACCAACCCCAAAATTTTGAACAAAAGTGCAGTCAAGAAATCAACGATATTCCCGATCACATCACCTGAGGTGGATGTTCATACCAGGTGTAAACAGGGCCCGATTTGCTTGAAGTTGTCACCAAATCACACACACACACACACACACACACAAACATATTCACTGTACTCATGAGCTACACAAACAGAGGCATGTCGGTGTGAAGCTGCCTATCAGCCGCGCTGGCGTCTTTTGAGCCAAGCCGACTTAAAATAACCCTACGTGTGCGTCAAGGTGGCTACTCGTGTAAGTAATCTGAGATCCGAATGACACTTGCACAGAGGAAGCCAAGCAGAGCAGTGCAGCACAAAATAGCAATGAGGGTGACAGGTAAAGATGACAGAAAGAGAGAGAGAGAGAGTCAAAGAGAGAGATGGACAGAGAAAGGAATGTTTTGGGTTGTTCTGAGGGACATGGTGAGGCACAGAAAGGGGTTTGTGTGTATACCTTGAGGTCTCTCCTCTCCAGGTGCAGGAGCTCGGAGCCGCGGATGTCGTGGCGGATGAAGGTGTCTTTGTATTCCCCCAAGCTGAGCTGCTCCAGCCAGGCGGCAACCTCCTCAGTGCCCCACCTCTGAACTACACAAGTACAGAGCGAGAAGCCCCCTTCAGTGGCCAACCCCCGTACACTCGCAAGAACACAGGCAAACAGGGTCGGGCCGAGAGGAGGAACAAGTCAAAAAACCACCACAAAAGGAAAAGGGGACCAAAAAATAAATCAAACAGGAAAGAGAAGACACAGAGAGAAGTGGCGGCGGCAGCTGGCAAAGAGAGGGTTAAACAGGTTCGGTTTGGTCACTGGCACACCCAGAGGCGTTTCTGGCATGCAGGTTATCACAGTGGCACGTCCACCATTATCCCATTTAGAGCAGACACAAAGACAGGAGAGACAGCAGGAGGAAGAGGGAATGGGAGGCTGAAGCCTGTGCGACCTAACGCTCCTAAAGTCCCGCGCTCAGACCGTTCAAAATACCAAAATACAATGACACAACAGAGTGAGTCGTGTTCAATCCCCATAACAGACATGCACGTCAAATCCAGGGCGAAACTATGTTCAGTTTAAGAGTGTGGATGCACATCAATCTGTTCTGACGGTAGCTTAAACGGGTAGAAAAAACTATTTTGACTCCCTCGCAATGCTTTTTTGGAGAGTATGTACTATCCTCAGATATCAGATTTCAGGGAGGATTAAAGGTGATGTGTGTAATTTGTTTTGATAGGAAGGAAGAATGAATCACTCGAGGATAGAGCCGTCAAATATCATTATATTGATATTTATATATTTAAATATCAATTCTGTTTTGTTTCCAAGATTGTAAT